>OW971951.1:13265000-13865000 GCA_943193695.1 Acrobasis suavella
AAAAGCACTAGGTATTTGCGGACAACCTTTTCAACAGGGCATTCCCAACTTGGTTGCATTGACAAACCATCTGAATTCATTCTTCTATCTGATGATGTATCTATCATATAAGTTATCAATGAACTTACTGGTACAGAGGGTGAAAACAGTAGGCATTTGCGGACAACCTTTTCAATGGGGCATTCCCAATAAGGTTGCCTTGACAAGCCATCTGGATTAATATTGTCTATCTAATGTGTCTATTATGTTACCTATCAATAAAGGCACTGGGTACAGAGGGTGAAAACAGTAGGTATTTTCGGACAAGCTTTTCAATAGGGCATTCCTAATAAGGTTGCCTTTAGAAACCATCTGAATTAATATTGTCTATCTAATGATGTGTCTAACATATAAGTTATCAATGAACTTACTGCTACAGAGGGTGAAAACAGTAGGTATTTGCGGACAACCTTTTCAATGGGGCATTCCCAATAAGGCTGTCGTGTCAAGCCATCTGAATTAATATTGTCTATCTTGTGATGTGTCTATCATATATGTCACCTATCTATGAACGAACTGGTACAGAGGGTGAAAACAGTAGGTATTTTTGGACAACCTTTTCAATAGGTCATTTCCAGTGAGGTTGTCATGACCAGCCATCTATATTAATTTTCAGTTTAAGCACAACTTGCTCCAGTAAGCAGGACTTACTCAAAAAGCGACACGACATACGTACAGTGAAGTTCGAAAGTCCATTCATGGTTAAAAATTATAATGTAACTAGCTGTAACCCGCGACTTCGTCCGCGTAGAAGTCGAAAATGGTTCTAATAGGTTTTTTGATTGATTTTTTACGTAATTTATTTTGTTCCCGTTTCCGTTCCCGTTCCTGTTCTCGTCCCCGTTCCCAATCCCGGGGATGCAATTTTTTTAAAAATTTTCAAATTGATTATTATTTTTTGCAAATCACTAATTTAAAAATGTAAAGTGTCTCGCTACAAAAATGACGAAGATTTATACAAACTTGCAACCCCTATTTCACCCCTATACAGATGAAATTTTCAAAATCTAGTAAATACATTATTATTTTCTAATTCCTAAAATTTATTAAAATTTTCATGGGTCTCACTTTAAAAATTACGAAGTTTCATACAAACTGGCAACCCCTATTTCACCCCCTTAGGGATGGAATTTCCAAAAATCCTTTCTTAGCGGACGTCTCCTAGTCACAATCTACCTATCTGCCCAATTTCATCTTCATTGGATTAGTAGTTTTCGAGATTTCGTGATGATTGAGTGAATAAGTGATTTTCGCTTTTATATATATAGATTTCTTGGCTTACACATAATTCACTTATACATATAATTAGTGTGAGTGAATTATGTGGAAGCCAAGAAACAGCGATATAATTTTTTTACTATGAATGGACTTTTGAACTTGACTGTATCTGTACAATGTGACTTTTTATCTCTCACTTGTACCATTGAAACTTGTCCTATGGTACTACTCACCAGACAAAGGGTCTAGCCGTACTTTCATAGCGAAACTGCCCCCGATAGGAACCTATATCGTAACCTATGTTATATTGTAGAGGGAAGTAATAGTAGTTGATCCAGGAGATATTAGCTCTATATCTTAGTCAATTGAGGAGCTATTTGAAAAAAAGTGTCTGGAGGCGACTTTTTTTCAAAATGGTATATTTTTGTTAATTTTAAAGCTAGAATAATGAATCCAATTCCGTTTGTTATCGTAAATTTTACAGATTATTTTAAAATAATTTGCTATGAGCCAGCCCTAAATAACGATATGAAAAAAAGAAAAAAAAATTTTTTTAGATTTATTTCTATCAGATCGAATTGAATTACCACTTAGAGAAAAATATATAATAATTGTCTATACCTTGCCTAACAGCATGCCAAGTTTCATTAAAATCCATTAGGTGCAACATGTTAAAAAAATAATAATAAATATAAGTGGACCGTCTATGACCACTTTGTTGACGCTTCCGAATTGTATTGAATCGGACTTTGCCCGCACGTACATGTTCCTACTCGATCACAGTGCATAGTCGTGGTACGCTTTCGTTGTTATTATTTGCGCAGTTTACAAATTCCTAATTCTGGGACGTATTGTTTGTTCATGTTTAAAAAATATATATATATATATATTTTTAAACATGAACTATATATTTATTGGTTATCCAGTAAATATAGCAGTGACCTAAAAATATATCGACTATGTCTGGGAGATGTAGTAATTGTGGTTTTATATTGCGGAAGACTGGAAAACCAAAGAAAATAAGCAAACGGAAGATGAAGTGTGTAAATACAACGTTCCTCAAATGAAGCTATTTAAAGTTGGAGATGTTCTTAATTAATTCCGTATTCTAAATCACCGGCTACTAACGACACACGCCCAGAACCTTCCCATATTGATGTAGAAACAGAACGACGATATATATATATATATATTTTTAAACATGAACAAACAATACGTCCCAGAATTAGGAATTTGTAAACTGCGCAAATAATAACAACGAAAGCGTACCACGACTATGCACTGTGATCGAGTAGGAACATGTACGTGCGGGCAAAGTCCGATTCAATACAATTCGGAAGCGTCAACAAAGTGGTCATAGACGGTCCACTTATTTTTATTATTTTTTTTATAACATGTTGCACCAAATGGATTTTAATGAAACTTGGCATGCTGTTAGGCAAGGTATAGACAATTATTATATATTTTTCTCTAAGTGGTAATTCAATTCGATTTGATAGAAATTAATTTAAAAAATTTTTTTTTTCATTTTTTCATATCGTTATTTAGGGCTGGCTCATAGCAAATTATTTTAAAATAATCTGTAAAATTTACGATAACAAACGGAATTGGATTCATTATTCTAGCTTTAAAATTAACAAAAATATACCATTTTGAAAAAAAGTCGCCTCCAGACACTTTTTTTCAAATAGCTCCTCAATTGACTAAGATATAGAGCTAATATCTCCTGGATCAACTACTATTAGTACCCTGTACAATATAACATAGGTTACGATATAGGTTCCTATCGGGGGCAGTTTCGCTATGAAAGTACGGCTAGACCCTTTTTAGAACAAGTTCTGTCGGTAATACTGACCTACTTTTTATAAAAACAATTAAAGAAAACCACATAAAAATCAACTTCCCATACGAATCAACGTTCGGCCAAACGGATTTGGTATGGGAGTGCGAATTTTTGAAGTGAAAACTTCTTTAGCGGCGTTGTACACTTTTTTTGTAATGGGTAAAAAAATTTAAACTCGCATGAGAGCGTCAGGACACGTGTCCTGATCGAAAATCCGTAAGACGGATGGAGAGTAGACAGCCGGCGCGGCGCGGCGTAGGAAAGGAAGTATCCCCCTCTCTTTCTACGGCGCGGTGAAAATGTATGCCTGCGCCGGCTGTTTCGTTTAGGCGGCGCAGGGCGCTTGCGCGAATGTTCGTGTGTGTTTATGTTACAGCGTGCCAAGCGCATCCATGGAAATGCACAACGTTAAGATTCAAGTTTTCACTTCTGCCGGCACTCCCGGAGTGCAACCCGTCGTTTTTTTACAGTATCATGGACAAAACTTGCTCCAAAAATTTTGCTGGTGGGTAAGTCATCCTGTATAGCTATAGTGCGTGTCCGCGTTATAGTGCCAAACAACATTGAGCGCTACGAAATGATATTATAGTCTAATTTGGTTTGACATTCTGAAATAAAACAACACTTTTGGACGACTGTCGTGTCAATTATCGAAGCAACGGTCCAGGGGGTTACTCCATAAAATAATACGATAGTCGGGCACCAGTAACGTCCGTGTTACGTACTGCTTTTGGAGTAACCGAGTGTTAATACTGTATTAGTGTTGCCGCTTGATATTCCACTTTCGATAGACTATCAGTATTTTAAATTTAACTGATATATACTATCAATAGTACCGATGCTATCGATAGTATCGGTTGGTAACCGATACTATTCTAAGCATCGATCCTGACGACAGATACTTCCGATGGTACTGCTTTACATAATAAATAAAACATTTTCCGTTTAGCAGGTTCCAAAGAAATTACGTACAGACAGACTAGAAAATCTACGAACAATATTTTCGTAAAAAAAACAACATGACAAATTATACCTAATGCCACGTACTTAAAGTTTATATTTCCATAATGCTTATGTTATAATATATACCTATATATATATATATATATATATATATATATATATATATATATATATATAATAATGTAGAAGGGATGGAGGCAACTAATCTATAATAAATATATATGGACAAATAACACTGATTGAGCTAGCCCCAAAGTAAGTTCGAGACTTGTGTTATGGGATACTAACTCAACGATACTATATTTTATAACAAATACATATATATATATTTATAAACATCGGGACAATTTGAAAAAGGCCCTTTTCCAACTTGCCGTGACCGGGGATCAAACCCGGGACCACTGGGTGGCAGACTAGCATGGTGACCGTTACGCCACGGAGGTCGTCAACTCTAGGTATATTAAGTATGTATTTTTTGGGAACGGCGTCAGCATTCTAAATTGCTTGTAATTTGTTTGGTAGGTTCTTACCAAGCAACACGTCAATAATGTCCAGCGAACCCATCGTCCTCGTTTACTATCACTCCCTATCCTCCCTATCCCTAACAGCAGCAGTACAAAATCTAAACTATTACATTACACAATTTTAAAAGTATCATAGCTCTACTAGTAAAACAAAATTCACATTATATATTTTCTCACACTACTTTATTTATCAACACAATATTAAGTTTTAAACCTAGCAAAAACTACAGAAAAAAAACTTCGTTCCAATAACATTTTTTTTTATAAATCTATCTAAATTGAACTAAAAAAAGCACATTATAAGTCACTTTAACGTTTTGAACTTTAACTTCTGAACAGAGGATATATGTTAAAGACCCATTATAACACACATAAATCATCCAACCGACACACTCAAAACATAGATAGACAAGTAAATAGACAACTAAGTATCAATAGTCCTTACTTCAGTCGAAGGCTGCTCAGAGCCTATTGTTATGCAAAGGCACGGGCGTATCTATAGCTCTCAGATAGGGGGGTCCGACGGTCCAAAAATGTACAAAGATAAACTAGCTTTTACCTGAGGAGGCTCACTCGAAAAAAAGTGAATTGTAAACGGCAATGGCAGTCATTTAAAAATTTGGTATCCAGAAGGGATACATGGTTTGATGACAGTTTCATAATAATAATTATTTAAATTCAAGTGACAAACATCCGCCCGAATAATTATCCGCGGTTTTTGTTTCCGTCGGGAGGGGGGGGGGGGTCCGGACGTCCTCAACCATTTAGAAATTAGGAAAATAAAAATAAAGTGTACGCAACTAAGAGAGAATGTTGGCAGAAAAATCCAAAAAACCTCTATGAATGTTTTAATTCAGATCAAGTACCTGACATCTATAGTTTATCTCTGAATAGTTTTAAGCACAGAATCCGTCAATTATTGTCTTAAACTTTCAAATCATATTTACCACCTAACATATGTAGCTTTAAATTCTTATTTATTCTATAAATCATATTATATTTCAATGATATTTTGTATAATGTATATTGTCAACATATGTACTTACCTTATATTTATATGTCCATAGCTTTATTATGTTACTATTTCACAATATTTTCTTGTGAGCAAATAATGTTTAACATGCTGTGCGCACTATTTTTTTTGGTTTTGCAACTAGACATGTTTCTATTATATAAGTTGTTTTGTTAAGCTGCGTTGTAAGACTGTTTTGTGTGCCAATAAATAAAAATAAAATATTATAAAATAAAAAATAAAAAAGATCCTACTTGGACTAATGACAGTTTCATATAATCATTATTTTGACGACCTCCGTGGCGTAGTGGTCACCATGCTAGTCCGCCACCCAGAGGTTCCGGGTTCAATCCCCAGGGTCAGGGCAAGTTAGAAAATGGCCTTTTTCAAATTGTCCTAGGTCTTGGTAGTTTATCTAGTCACAAGTCTCGAACTTACTTTGTATCATGACTTTAGTTTTCCCTATTTATTTATCAAGTGACAATAAATACTGTGACTGTTTATATTATAAATAAATACTAAATACAAACATCCGTCTGAGTAATAGTACTTACGCGAATTTTATTTCCGTCGTATGCTAAGGACCCCCTTAACCTCTCCCTTATATACGCCTATTCGTAAAGGTCACAGTATAATTAGTGATCAATTGCCACATTTGTGCTGTTTCCGATGCGACCTTTGGATAGAACACTGATAGCATTTTTCCTGCGTTCATTGGTTGTTAGGTGAAATAAGTAACTATTTGAATTAATCTGTTGTTGCTTGCCTAATATTAGTAAGTTATGTAAAATTTAATTCTAAGTTCCTGAGGAAATTCGTAGGAAAACAAAAGTCATCGACTTAGCCCAGAGGATTAGTTTGTTGAAGTGGCAGTGGGCGGGACACAGCGCGAAGAACCGATAGCCGATAGGGCAAAAAGGTTCTCGAATAGCGACCACGTACTGGCAAGCGAAGCGTAGGACACCTACTCATAAGGTGGTCAGACGACCTGACCAAGGTCGCTGGAAAGCGCTGGATGCAGGCCGCTCTTGATCGGTCGTTTTGGAAATCTTTGGGAGAGGCCTATGTCCAGCAGTGGACGTTATGCGGCTGAAATGATGATAATGCTGATATAATACTAAGTATAGCTAGGCATCGTATTTCGCAAAATAAACATTTGGCAAGCACAGAATAAAAAAAAAGTGTCTTTAATAATAATGCAGCCCGCTCTAGATCACTCATTTTTAGGGTTTCGTACACAAAGGTTAATACAGGACCCTATTACTAAGACTCCGCTGTCCATCCGTCTGTCTGTCTGTCACCAAGCTGTATCCCATGAACTGTGATAGCTAGACAGTTTCACAGATGATGTATTTCTGTTGCTATAAGAACAAATAGTAAAACGAGAATAAAAGAAATATTCAAGTGGGGCTTCCATATGACAAACGTGATTTTTTATAGATCCGACTCGCACTTGGCTGGTTATTTAAATCCTCAGGAGAGGCCCATGTCTGGCAGTGAATGTTTTATGGCTGAAATAATGATGAAAAAGTCAAAGTCAAAAAGTCAAAAAGTCCAAAGTCAAAAATCATTTATTTATTTTTGGATATTTATATCACTTGATAATTGTCATTTCTTTTTCTTTCGATTTCTTAATAGTTAGTTGTTGACGTCAGATCATTTACTTACAACTAAGTTTACTGCCGCCTTCAAAGCGCAAGTACAGAAGAAGCGGTAACGAACTGTACTGCAGCATTTTCTCCAAAAACGTCAACCTTACAATTATACTGATATTACAATTAGATGTATGGACTGAGAATACATTGCTATGTCATAATTATTAATTAAAAATGTCAAATTTGAAATTAATGTCAATTTGTATAAAGTACATGTACTGATTGTACTCAAATTATGTCATTTGTGAGTGTACAAATATAAACCTTTGAGAGGGACCCGCGCCAAGCTCAAGCCAGACGTTCTTGTCTTTAAGATAATCATCGGTTCCGTAATAAGCATTCTCACAAAGTACTTTCTTTACATAAGCTTTAAATTTTCTATCTGGCATATCAAGGACCGATTCTGGCAATTTATTATAAAACTTTGTACAGTTTCCCTTAAACGATTTACTGACTGTTTTCAGCCTATAATACGGGGTAACTAAAACATTTATGTTACGTAAGTTTCTACCAATAATATCACCTGTTTTATTAAATAAGGCAATATTTTTCCTCACATAGTCTTTCCTCACTCCTAGCAGCAATTCAAACCGAGGAGATGAAAATGAATAATTAACTATGTGTTAGGTTATGCCAGTCTGATCATGCAAAAAAATTCAGCCTTTCGAGTTCATTACACCATAACAATATAGTATCGTTGAATTAGTATCCTATAACATAATTCTCGAACTTACTTTGGGGCTAATTCAATCAGTGTTATTTTTATAGTATTTATTTATTTATTTATCTACAACCAATCTGTATGTGATTCAGATGCTACAGTTAATTTCAATTGGAGATCGCCACCAAGTTTAATGTGAAGAGGCGTTACAGGGCGCCCGTTTATATCCGGCGGCTTGGGTGGTCGTTCAACCGCGCCCTACCCTAACCTGCTACTGCTCACAAAGCTCATAAAAAAAATCACAATTCAATGCTTTACTGCAAGTCAAGTTAGAGTGGTAATAAGCTGGTGTAATTAAACTAATATTAATGTAATACAAGAGGATAGTATGCATTTCAAAAGTAAAGTATAAACATCTTATTAATTAAAAATTTTATTCAGTAAACTAATTTATAATAGTATAGCACTAATGTTTCCTCTTATCATCTCTACTGTCCCGACTAGACTTAGAACGGTCATAGTCATCATACTTCCTTGAAGACCCTCTACTGCGTTTATCATCGGACCTTCTCTCTCTCGATCGGTCGGTATCGCGTTCCCTTGAACGTGACTTGTGTCTTTTACTAGAATATTCTCTTTTACGGTCATATGGAGATCGGGATCTCCTTTCCTTCTTTGATTTATGACTGCTATGGTATTTAGATGACAAAGGAGGTGTTTTCGGAGACTTATCTTTCCTTGAGTCACGTTTAGTATCTTTTGAAGTTGATGCTGTTGGCGATTCAGTTTTTTTTTCTTCAGCTTTAGCACTGTCACGTTCCCTTGCAGCTTGTCTGTTAGCTTGATAAATCTTCTTTAGCAGTTCAACTTTACTTTCTAACTCTTCTGGGTTCACTTTCGGACGTTTATAAAGTTGCAGAATCCTAAAGCACACTTCTCGTATATCTTCCTCTGTTACTTTAAATAGCAAGAACCAATGAGGGGCATTTGGTAATGGTAGACCAATTTTTCTAGCTGTCAAGTAGATGCATGCACAGGCAATAGTTTCCGGAGGGAATCTCATAAAAACATCAGTGCGTAATGCATCATTCATGTAATTCCAAGCCATCTGCATCAATTGACGGTTCTTCTCATACTGCAGCAGTTGCAGATATACTACAATAAGCTTGTGTGGGTGTTTCACATGAACGCAGAATCCTAGTTCTTTCAGAATGCGTCTCTCAGCTTTTATTACCTGATTTTTGAGTTCTATGTAATTCTGATCAACTATTAATGGGCTGATAGTCTTCTGAGCTCTCACCTGTTTGATATGGTGGAACACATTTATGACGTCACGGATTCTACAAGGCTTTTCTTCGACTTTTGAGGCTAAGTAAATGCTTCCCATTGCCATAGTTTCCATGGGGAATCTGACAAAGGATTTTGAGTAATAAAACCTTTGGAGATAAATCTGACCTGTAGCCATCGCTACTTGCGGCAGTTTTAGCAGGATTCCAGCCGTCTGAATCATTTCGCATCCTAAAATCCGTAAGTCTGTTTCGATTTCTGTGTCCAACCCATCGGCATGCGATGGCGTCTCTTTAAAAGCAGATTCCGGCAGCAAACAGTTGTACAGCGTAAGGACAATCTTTCCATAGTTCTTCTGTGGCTTAGCAGGCGCGGCAGTGTTGGTTTTTGTCGAATTTTGCACGGTGGTTGCAGTCATACTGATTTCGTCAAACTTTCACTTATCACAGCCAATTACTAAGGGAAATTGATTTAGAAACCGTTACTTTGCACTTGCAGCCAGAGGATATTAAGTTTTACATGGTTTTAAATGTAAAATATTCGAGAAATCCATCATTTTAGGAAATCAACAACGCCAGTTCGTGGTCTTGGTCCGAAAAGTGACAGAAGGGACAAGATGGCGCCACGAAAGATCAAAATGTCAAAATCGAACTTTGTAAACAAAATTCATAAGCAAAGCAATGAAAATTCTAAAAACTTATTATACACATACCTGGTGCCATTATCTTCTGTAAACTTTTAACACTTTCACGTTAAAATACGAAATGGGCACATCAAAATTAAAAGGGCCACTTTCGTGTGTGTGAATGAATCAGACAGTTGGCAGACATTTATTACTTCAGTGACGTTCCATTTCATTCATAGATCACACTACGGCCAGTGAGCAAGTCTTTTTAATTTTGTATTATTTTTATTTTTTTTAATATTTGTGATTAAATACAGTGAATATATAAAAATCCGAAGTCAGGTTTAATTTTATTAACAAGCAAATACAGTGGAGTAACTATTTTACAATGTGTAAAGGAATCTAAAACAGAACAATCAACACAAACCGGAAGCAAAACTTTTCCGGAAATGGCGTATTCTAAAAATAGCGGTAGTTTCAAATCGTCGATCAATAAAAATGTTTCGCCTTGTAGATATAGTACGCTGCTTGATATTATCTAACAATAATAATTGCTTTTTGATACCGTGCCAATAACTGCATACATAAGCCATTTAATTTTTAAATTCAATGTATATTTTTAATACTTACATCCAGGATCTGTGCATTTTTGGACGAAGGAGTCCAAAAAGTCGTGGCCTTCTCCAGCTTCAAAACAACACTTCACGAAAGACATTTTACTACTTTTTTTACACAACAACCATATAGATAAAAATTAACAATTAAGTATATTTTCTACCCAAATCTAAATACTACTTGATAAGATTGCTTTATAGAGATAACGATTTTAAAATTATATTGACGTTTGTACGGGGTTTACTCAGTTCGTTTCGTATATCTAATTAGGTATCTTAGAACAGTAACAGTTATGACATAGAACTATGTTATTTCTTAGTAAAAACAACAATGTAACAAGAAAATGTTATAACTACAATCACTAAATAGGGAATTGCTCTGGATACTATCACTAGAAAATACTATTTTATTTATAAAATCTAAATAAATCAGGTAAACGGAGTCACATTTCGGAGATAATTGAGGGTTTTTTCGTGTATTGAAAATAGGGTGCGTGCGTAATAATTGTAACATAGCAAAATTGCGTGTCATAAATAAGTAATGAAAATTGGTCTGAAGACGTGATCTCTCAGAATTGGTGGGATAATGCGCACAAACACATTTTCTTAGTTTCGGAAAACGCCTAAAGAGGACGTTTGACATGATATAGTTTTACTATATTACGATAGATGGCGTTGATACCAAATTTAGTTTCGCATTATGATCACAGATGTCACTACTGGTTATATATATTTATTTTTCGATGTATGTAAGATAATGACACACTTTTTCAATTTCTTTTGGTAATATTATAGAGGTATATAAAAGCTAAGAAAATGTTTAGGTGATTTTCCAGGATGATGTCAGTGACAGAGCATGTCGCCTTATTTAGTTACATGTACTTACAGATACAAAAAAGGCAATGGCACAGGTTCCACACGTTCGGTCAGGTGATCGAATCAAAACAGAAACGAGGATATTCGTAGGAAAACAAAAGTCACTAACATAATCCAGCGGATAAGCTCGTTGAAGTGGCAGTGGGCGGGATACAAAGCGCGACCAACCGATGGCCGAGGGCAAAAGGCTTCTTGAATGGCGATAACGTACTGGCAAGCGAAGCGTAGTACAACACACGCCCAAAAGGTGGTCATACAACCTGACCAAGGTCGCTGCAAAGCGCTGGTTGCAGGCCGCTCTAGATCGGTCATTTTCAAAGATTCAAAGATTCAAATGTTTATTCAGTAATTAGACCTTTACAGACACTTTTACATGTCAATAAGTATAATTTATGTTACGAGTAAATTATATTAAATTTTAATTTATTTTTAAAGAAAAGCTACCGATACCAGCGCTTCATAACGTCCACCGCAAAGAAGAAACGTCGCAAGAAACTCATTTTCACAGTATTGGAAATCCTTGGACTACTTGGCAGAGACTATGTCCTGCACTAAATAAATAAATAAATAAATGATTTTGATGAATGTTACAAACAACTTGTCTATATTATATTTAAAGTTGATGGTATGTATAATGTATATCCGTTTTAGTTCTACGTTAAAGTGACCTTGCACTGAATCGAAAGTTTATAAAACAAAACAAAGTACGTTGCAGGTACGTACCCTCTAATAACCGTATCGCGGAAAAGATCGCCTACAGATTGGTTTGGTTTTAACTTCGGTTTAATGGTTTCCGTGTTCTTTAACACTTTGTTGAATGCCGGCCGGTGAGGCATCACCGGAAGGAAATGACCAGTATTTAATTGTTTTAATTTTTCCTCAAACTTTTTATTAAATATTGTACATAGGTGTACTTATAACTGCGTAATGGACTGCCTCCGTAGTCCATTGGTCAAGGCGTTCGCCTTGTGACCCGGAGGTCATGGGTTCGAATCCCACTGGGAAGTATACTTTGTGAAAAGTTGTTTCCAGTCTGGATAGGATATTGCAGGCTTGAATCACCCGAAAAGAAAGATGATTCCGTGTTTCGGAAGGCACGTAAAACTGTGGGTCCCGAACGCCACCTAGCGTTTGATCATCAAACTATCCAAGGATTGGTTCCTGCTTTGCCCTTTGGGTTGTGGAGGTCAGACGGCAGTCGCTCTGTGTAAAAACCAGTAACCTCGTCAAATCTCCTTGGTTAGGTAGCGGACCCCGGGCTCTGAAGCGTTACTGCTGAGGATGAAACCGGGAATACGCTCGGATAATGATGATGAGGTGTACTTATAAATAGGCACAGTATAATAAGTACCTATTACATACAGGCAGAACGGAATTTCCTAAGGTTCCGTGCAACATGCGTCCCGTTCCCCGTTCCCTCTGGCCTCGTCGAGGCGGCTGCAGCCGCCCGCTCAACACCCTTCACACGGCGCGGACGTGGGAGAGGTACGGGGACGGGAAACGAGGGACGCATATTGCGCGGGACCTAAAAAGATTCCGTTCTGTATGTTCTTACTTACCTCCTTCTTCCATCATTTCATTCAGTCCACCTTTTCAAATTTCGTTTCGATTTTTTTTTGAATTTCAGGAATGGTCCCATAGTAAAAGTTGTTCACATTGATGTCTACTCCCTATCGGGTTGATAGGTACCCTCTTTCCGTTACCCGTTGTCTAAGTAGCAAGAGTAAGAGGTCGAGAGAAGAGAGAAACGACAAGTGTTTTTTTTGTTGATTAGTATGTTTACTTCGACAAAGAAAGTGTTAGTCTGACGACATTAAAAAAAAAAGTTTGAGGAACAATTAAAACAGCGGGTCCATTATGGTATCGAACAGCCAAAATAAGAGAAGAGTGGAAAAAGCTGGAAGAGGCTTTTGTGTCGCAAGAGACACGCCAACAACTAACAACTGATCTATTGTAAATTATAATGGAAATCAAATGACAAATATGTTGGCATATAAAAGCTAATAAAAATGTTTACTCCCTTTCAGGTTCATACCCCTTACCGTTTGACTGCCTCCGTGGTCCAGTGGTCAAGGCGTTCGCCTTGTGACCCGGAGGTTATGGGTTCGATTCCCACTGGGAAGCATACTTTGTGAAAAGTTGTTTCCAGTCTGGATAGGATATTGCAGGCTTGAATCACCAGGTTATCCGAAAAGAAAGATGATTCCGTGTTTCGGAAGGCACGTAAAACTGTGGGTCCCGAACGCCACCTAGCGTTTGATCATGAAACTATCCAAGGATTGGTTCCTGGTTTGCCCTTTGGGTTGTGGAGGTCAGACGGCAGTCGCTCTGTGTAAAAACCAGCAACCTCGTCAAATCTCCTTGGTAAGATAGCGGACCCCGGGCTCTGAAGCGTTACTGCTGAGGAAGCAACCGGGAATACGCTCGGATGATGATGACCGTTTCACGTTGTAATGCATATATCATGTGGGAGCACACCTACTAAGCTGGGACAGGTGGAGTGCCCTAATGTAGCCGGCAGTGCATTCTAGGTCATCATCATCCTCAGTCCTCACGTATTCCCGGTTGCATCCTCAGCAGTAAGGCTTCAGAGCCCGGGGTCCGCTACCTATTCTACGTAATTAGACGAGGTTACTGGTTTTTACACAGAGCGACTGCTGTCTGACCTCGGCACCCCAAAGGATAGACCAGAACCTTAATCCTTGGATAGGTTTGATGAGCAAACCCTAGATGGCGTTCGGGACCCACAGTTTATATGTGCCTCAATACGGAATCATTTTTCTTTTGGGATAATAAGGTGATTCAAGACTGCAATATCCTAACCAGACTGTAAACATCTTTTCACAAAGTTGCTTTCCAGTGGGATTCGAACCCACGACCTCCAGATCACAAGGCGAACGCCTTCTTGACCACTGGACCATGAAGCAGTGGCGTAGGGTGCCTTGTAGGGGCTCCGTATAAAAAAAATGTTTGGGGGTCCTAGGAAGGGTAAAGATATCTCACAAATAAAAAAAAGCGTTTGCATAAAATGAAAAGAAATACATATTTATCATAATTATCTGTCAGTTTTTCCGAGATTTTGAAAATTCGCAAAATTAAGCGGGGAAATCCCGCAGCCCGCGTTAACCGATGTAGGGTGTAGCCAACTTTTGAACGCACGCTTTATGCGGAAAAAAGTTGCTTTTTAGACTTTTGTCATAACTGAAATTATAAAAAAATTGGGATGATTTTATTAATTTTTGCTTACACGCATTGGGGGCCCCCGTGGCCCCTATCACGGAGACATGCGACGCCCCTGCCACGGAAGTAGTCATTCTAGCAGTGCATTCTAGTTCTTCCAGCTATAAGCAGACAGAGTCCAGTGCTGTAGGTCCCAAAGGCC
This sequence comes from Acrobasis suavella, assembly GCA_943193695.1. Lineage (NCBI taxonomy): Eukaryota > Metazoa > Arthropoda > Insecta > Lepidoptera > Pyralidae > Acrobasis > Acrobasis suavella. The sequence continues at coordinate 13,279,700 of OW971951.1, forward strand.
ACTTCAAGCATGAGCATTGGCAATCAAAATAATGATGGGTATTTGCCAGCCGCATCATTTTATCGCCTATTCTTTTGATCGGCTTTTACGAACTGCGCAGGTAGTTGCGCTGTTGGCCACTAACTTGAAAATCAAACAAGAAAGCTCTCCTATCTATATGTAGGAATTGCACCACAAATCGCCCTTGACTCAATAAACAATCTAAACATAAAAGTTACAGTAAAATTAGTACCCATTATTCAAATCACTTTGACAATTTGCAATAAAAAAAACATTAACTTGTTTTCCTTGCAGCTCAACTTGGCTCAACCTACGGTTGTACAAGTGGTCTTAAAGTCATTCAGTCGACCTCGGAAGCCTGCGGAGAGCGGGCGTACGCCATCTTGTGACGTCATCGGTTTCGGAACTAGTAAAAATAACAGTGACGTGTGCATATCTGTGATTTTGCGTGTTTCTAGGTGTTTGTGTGTGTTGTTTGGAGGGAAGGATTTTATGGTGAGTTTTTAGATTAAATTAAAAATAATTACGGCAAAATATTCATTCAATTTTTTATTTTATTTGGACTTTTAATAAATTATAACAGAAAGATAAATGTGTCTGAATAGGCTGTAAATAAAAGTTTTAGACACATATAAAAAAGGGTTACTAAAGTTTGGGCTATTACTGAAGTAATAGTTTAAACTTTCAAACCTATATGGCGAAGTTATTTAGTAAAAATAAGAATGAACGAATATTTTTAAATTAAATTTTTATGTCTTACTTACAATAAAGTTTTAGCTAGTAACAATACTTATTGTTTTTAGTTTATTTTCAATAAGTTAAAAGTTCATTTGCTAACTTAAAAATGTTCATATTAGATAACCTATAAGATAAAATGAATCGTGCTTCAGTACTGTTGAGCTTAAAGCACTGCAAGTGGTGCAAACTGTTAGATAAAGCTTAGAAAGGATAGAACGCAGTATTGCGTCAGGTGCCTCGTGAAATAAGTAAGGTTTAACATGCATTAAACTTGAATACTTGAAGGAGCATATTCAATTCAATAATATAAATGCAAAAGTGAGTTTGTATATTTGTTACCACTTCAGGCTTTAACCACTGAACCAATTTTGATAAAATTTTGTATGGATATAGTTCGAGAGCTATCGAAGGACATAGGAGAGTTTTATCCCGAAATTCCCACGAGGAGCAAAGCCTGCGGGCACAGCTTGTCTAGTATTCTATAGATGTCATCGGTCCAGCGCATAGGTTGCCTTCCAACATTTCCCGGGCAAGCCGAGGTCTCCATTCTTCAATTTTACGAGTCTAACGCTTCTCTTCTGCTCATGTATCCAGCCCATTTTCACTTAAACCTGGTTACTATATTTCTTACTGCGACATCAGTTACCACCGTTATTTTTGACGTGCCTACATTCCTCTCCATCCACCTGTGGTCTCGAAGAGATCGCTCTAAACGACTAGATCGCTCATTGTACCCATGTAGTTGTTTCATTTGTCGATTTTTTTTCAATTGTATTTTTTACGGACGGTGAGGATTTGGCGGACTAGGAGAAAAAATGTGTAAGATTTTTCCGTCACGAGACTTTTTCCAAACTTCTTTCAAACCGAATGTTACTCACACTTTTTCGTATTGGTGTAATAAAGATTTTTTTATTCAATCCACAGTGCGTTTTCGGATTCCGTTTACATGTTCATGTCAAACCTGTGATCTATCTATGATAAGACCGCCCATTGTATTCATTTAATTTAACATAATTTATTTGTGTTAAGTATGTACATTTTTCTTTTGGTGTACAATAAAGAGTTATCTATCTATCGAAGTTCTGCTATTAATCTAGTTAAGATTGCATGAAAATATTGTTTGCAAAGGATACGAAGTCAGGTAGAAATAGCCGAAACAGTTTAAACGATTTGACTATAATTTTACAACCGGCAACCTGCTTAAAGCCAGTCCTCTTTAGAAATGAGGTTGTAGCACGAGATGTTTGCGTTTTACAATAAAATTTAATTAATAACAAGAAAGAAAATTAAAAAATTTAAGTCACACCCGTCACATCTTAGCCAAGGACCATGTTAATCACGTTTTTAACAACAACAAAAAAACGCGTTGAATCGGTCCATTCGATTAGGACCTACTACGTCACAGATCGAGAGTGTCAACACAGCCGCGTCCAACTTGTAACAGCCCTCTTTTTCCATCGAGGGTTAGGACAATAAATAAAAAAGTTTACAAGCAAAAATAGATATCTTTTATTAATCAGGAGATTATACTTCAAGACATGGCCAGCACGGAACAAGTTGACACAATACATTTAATAAAGCATGACAGCACAATAATCCTTCAATGACGTCAGCCACATCCCACATGAATGTCACAGGTATTTATCACAGATACCAAATACGTAGTACTTGTCACGACGCGTATGGCCAGTCTAATCACTGCATTTGAATAATAGACCAGTTTGTGAGTTACCTGACTTCTATCTAGCTTATAAAATATTCAAAGCCATATAAAGTATGATTGATTTCGTAGAAGATATGATTTTTCTTTGTCACAGCAAGTTATACGTTAAATATTTTAAACCTAGCTTCGGCTTGAGTTCTGTATTTATTCTCATGAAATAATTTGTTGTAATATAGCTTCACATAATGCATTTAACCTAATTTTTATGGCTTTGACCAAACAAAACAAAAATGACTTCGTCATTATGCACACAATGAATTAAAACTTTAGGGAATCAATAGGCTTGACAGTTAGGTATTAAGCTAGTAAGTAGGTATATCAATAAAATCTTGCATCATAGCGCGTTAGGTCACAAATTAGAAAGACAAAATGCTGGTTGTATCCTAAGCAGAGTTCTTTTAGAACTCGGAGGGTGTAGCCGGCTCTTTCTTCCCCATAGTCATTTCATTCGGCAAGACTTATTATTATTATTATTTTTTAGTAGACGCTTAGGTCCCATTGTTGGGCAAAAGGATGAATAAATACACGAGATTTTATAAAACAATAAATCGGACGTATTCTTCCTCACCACATAAATTCTAGTCAATCACGTGCTTAAGTTACCTAATTCAGCATTTAAATTGTGTGATAGTTATTGTACATAAAACAAACAATATTTATGACTTTTAATATAATAGATTTTATAAAACCAGATGTAATTTTTAGTTTCAAAATTACCGTTTTGTATTTGACTCGTTCATTAATTCACTTTGCGTAGGTAGCTTAGCTGTCAAAAACAGAAGTAGGTGGAACAGTAATTTAAAAAATAATAATCTAAGCGCAACATACGTCCTATATGATTTCCGTAGCCTGTTTATGGCAAAGGTCTAAGATAGGTAGAGTCTTGACTCTTAAATAACGCAAAGTTACAAACTAACATAAGTAAATCTATAAATGTTATGATGCTATCTCACTCCAGTTAGTAGTAAACTGACATTTAGTGATCTGATTTGACACTGATCATGAAACATCATTAAATACTGGCATGAAATTTATTATTTTTATATTTCTTTTGTTTTAGCTAGTAATATTTTAAAGCTCTTCTGTTGAATAATCTTTCCGGGACATATATAGCTGTTCACAGTCTTCACATGACTGAACGTCCAATGGTTCGATTGTGTAAAAGTCTAAATGTACAAAGTTTTATGGTTATAAATTAATGTTGTAGTGACAATTATTAATGTAATCTAAATATTCTTAATGCATACCTTCTGATATAAAAACTGCCTGGGACTAGAAGGCTCGTCTCGAGCATTTTTCATTCCTTATATGTATAGCGATAAAAAATTCAACATGAAACATGCAAAAAATAATAACAACAAACGCATCAAACCAATTTCTAAACAGTATGAATAATAATTCATAATTATATAACATGCAATCAACCTCTGGTTCTTGTTTAATCTGTGCCGTTTCCCGCGCAAATTATTTCATATTATGGCGGCCATTTGTTTTTAAATCGTTTTGAAATTCGAACGTTGCCTTTGGCATTTTGTGAGTCAGTCGGTTAGTCAAATGTTGAGTAGGTTCAGTATCCCCATTTTGAGCAGGATTATACGATATAAAACACTAAACAGTGTTTTATTACTTATTATTGTTTTAAAAGACGTGTTAGAATTGGTTCATGTTAGGGGGACATTAATCGTTAAATAAAAACTGTTATAAAAAAATACAGAAACTTAAAAGACTACAATTTTTTTAAGGTTTTTTTTTTATATCTTGTAGCATATTCTATAAAACAGCTAAGTAGTTTTAATTTAAGTACCATAAATAAAATGTGCACTTTGAAATGCATTAAAGACCCACCCTACAGTAAAAGTTCATTTTCTTTTTTCATTTCCATTTAAATATGAATCATTCGGACTGATGACAATACAAAACCAAACCAAATCTTACGCAATTACTTTTTGATTCATCCAACGTATTTACCATCCATATAACCTTACCTCATTGAACAACAAAGGTGATAAAATAATTAATTTTCAATTCTGATGTCATATTAATCTCACTTCTGATGTTGGGCAAAGAACGAGCAAAATTGGGCGGGCCGGTAATGCTAATAAACCTGTTATAATTATTGTTTAATATTTTATTAAAATAAAAAAAATATATTGCTATTTCAATTTCACTCTCTTCCGTCCGTGCTTACGTTTCATGCCATGATTCATGACTTATGCCGTCTACACTACACTTGTACACTGCGTAATTGTAATGGTTGAAAATTAAAATAAACAGTTCGTAAATTTTGTGTTATATAAATGTAGTGAACAATATTATGTGTTTTTGTAAAGAAGTCACCACACTGTACTCTACTGCATTAGGTTAAGCCTACGAGTATTGAACAATTAACAATAAACACTAAATAACGGATAGTATACTTCTATGTAGACTGTCTCACTATTTCCATTGAGGTTAACTAATTCCATTGATGGTAATACTGATAATCCTATCCGGTTGGCACATCGTGAGGAAGGTTGTCCTGTCTTCGGATCTAAGACTATATAGCCCGTCTCACTCACTATTTTCATTAAGGTTTCCAATTGATAGTTATACTGATACTATTCCGCAACCAAAAAACGTTATTTTATTTAATTACACTTCAACTCGACACCGTGACATCTGTATTTATTAAAAAAACTGTTGTCGAAAATTCGTAAAATGATTACCCATGTTTAAAACAACAGCCATTTGAACGAATGCTGCTGTATTTTTTCTGTAACCCATATTGCCTGTTATCTCGGACGACAAATAATAATAATAATAGTGTGTATTTCATTTTTACCATCAATATTTATTGTTTATTCATTAAATGTATGTTTATGTATGTTTTTACATATAATAAATGTAGGTATATGTGGGTATAATTATTAAGTATGTGTTGGATTTATTTAGGTAATTATTTTGTGCCGCAACTAAATCTCTGGTTGACTGAGAGAGAACGCTTTTAGCGTTAAGTCCGCCAATTATAAACAATTGTATATTATAGGGATAGCGATATATAGGGGACAAATACACTGATTTAGCTAGCCCCAAAGTAAGTTCGAGACTTGTGTTATGGAATACTAACTCAACGATACTATATTTTATAACAAATACATATAGAAATAAACATCCAAGACCCAGGACAATTTGAAAGAGGCCATTTTCCAACTTGCCCTGACCGGGGATCGAACCCAGGACCTCTGGTGGACTAGCATGGTGACCACTACGCCACGGAGGTCGTCAATCAATAATGTGTGGATCAATAAAGTTTCAATAAATAAATAAAAGAGCATGACAAAATATATTCAACGCTACCGGTCACCACGCAGCGAGAAAAGGGTCCCGCTCCAATCTGCTCGTGCTTTTTACATGAATTTGTCAAGTCATGTGAACAAATGGGTCCATTGAATGCCCATAATTGACATCGGATGGCCACTATGTGTTCATTATGAAACTATAATGAATATTACTTAAAACTTTTTCTTTTTGATTACACTATAAGTCAAAATGTCTATTCAATTTCATGACGTTGTCAAGCACCAGGATACTTGACGAGGCCCTATACTTATATCTTGAATTTTCTCTTAAACTAAAAATGATGTTAACTTGAAAATTTATATTCAGACAAATTTTAATTAAGTCTTTCTGAATATAAATTTTCATGTTAATATTATTTTTAGTTTAAGAGAAAATTGAAGATATAAGTAGAGGGCCTGGTCAGGTATCTTGGTACTTGACTATACAAACAAAGGTATAGGGGATTGTAAAAGCCATAAAAGCGTATTTTGTTTTGTTTTAAAAACAATTGGAGGTGTCCGTATATTTTTTCACTGATTAGCAAAAGTTATCACGAAAGTACAGCGCATTTTAATTTCGCGTGATATAACGATCAGCTACGATTTTTAACCAAAGATTAACCCGCCAGAACTTCTCGTGTAAGTGGCCAACACTGGTGTCAGATTTTTTAGGCTGCCTAAGGGCATCTGACATAGGTAGACGACTGCCATACAATGATGACAGCCGGGACCAACAGCTTATACGTACCTTCCGAAGCACAGAAGATCTCGAGAAATTTTTGTGCCACTTGTGGTCACCCATCCAAGTGCGGACCACGACCGGTGTCGCTTAACTTTCGAAAAACACTCCCGCCGGGCCACCGAGCTCCTCAATAATATTGTTAGAGCCTCAAGATCCAAAACGCTCCGTCTGCCGCGTTAGGGATAAAGATGTGATAGTGACCCGTCGCCACGATTGCTCAAAATCAAGAGACTTAATTGTCAAATTCCAGAAGCTCGCACAAAAAGTTAGCAGCCCGTGAAGAAACGCGTTAATTGGGAAGTTTTTTATCATTTTTTGCTCAGCATCGAGGTAGCAGTGACGTCATTGGACGAAACACAATTTGTTTACTAAATGTTGTTCGAATTCTAATCTTGTTATCTTGTCTTGTAATTTTTATGTTTATTTTAACACAAAAAAAAATTAAGCTACTTTAATAAAGAAGCTTTTCAATTCGTGTTTATACAGGTTGACTTCTGACTACCTCCGTAGTCTTGTGGTCATCGCATTTGCCTTGTCATCCGGAGCTTGTGGATTCGAATCCCACTGGGAGGCTTATTTTGTGAAGCGCTCAAGAACTTCCCTTTTTTAATTGATTTTGAAAAAAAAAACTGATAAAAGCGCTATTTTACTTTAAGAAACTTAGACGACACAGGTCTACATTTTAATTAAATCCCATACTAAATGTTTGTTTTGACGTTAAGGCGGCCCTTCCCGGCGGCTCTGTCGTCAACGCGAGCATAGTTCGAAAAGCTTGTTTTTTCATCCAGGGCAATGCTAGAAAAAAAAGCAAACCAAAAAGAGAGAGATAGTGCCTTAGGGCACGGTTTGCACTGTATTGAATGAAATTAGTATTATTATTAACTATCCATTGAACGAATATTAACTATTCATAGGGTGCGGAAATTTCATAAAACTTTTTCCAGGATATACGTTTTTGTCAGTAAACCTTACAAGTTTGTGAAATAAATGTTTTTTATTTAAAATTTTCATTACATTTGCGAGGTTTCTATCGAAATATTTTTTTTATTTTTACAATTTATGAGTACTTTATGAACGGTTGAAGTTCAGGTAAAATTTGTGCAAAAAAGCAGATTTTTGGAGGCGTATACTGAACTTGTTTTTCCAAATATTCATTTTTTATTTCAATAGCAACCTAGAAATAGCGCACAAGATATCTGTTAGCTCAAAAGTTTTCAAGAAAGATCACTTACAACGCCATAATCGCGTACGAGCGCTTGTATGAAAAGAAAGGCGGGAAGGCCGCTCTTAAGGAAAAAATATCTGATTTAATCTTTTGGAAACTAGTGAATTGTTCAAAAATGCCCGTGCATTGTCTAGACCTCTGGACGAACGTCGGCATTTATGTATTTTGTATTTTTATTTTTATTATATACTTACGCCATCACCTCACTCACAATTACCTCTTTCTTTCCATTGTTCCACTTTATTATTCCAAAGTACAAATATATTTAAAAAAATGGCAGACTTAATGCTAAAAGCATTTTCTCCCAGTCAACCATAGGGATAAACAGAGAAAATTACTCGTTTGCGACATAAAAAGCAATACATTATAGGTACCCACTTATAAAATATTACTAAATAACATACAATTACATAAATAATATATTACATTTCCTCTCGCGGGTCTGCTGGAAGAAATTTCTTTAGAAATAAGTAGCACATAGTTTCCTTTGAAAATGTTTTATTTATCGATTTTCAAGTGTACATGAACCAATAAAATTAACGAACATAAACCTCCCATTTCTATAATCAGCTAAAATGCCCGTGCATTGTCAAAACTCGGAACGAATGTTCGGCGCACGGCGTGACTCTCCAAACATCGTTAGCAAAAAACGAGTTTTTGCCAAAATTACCGCAGCCAAGGTCGTATTTTCTTCAACACGAACCTTTGTTGGCTTTTAGGGTTCCTTAGAAAATTGGCGAAAATTAAACCTTTGATGATTATTGAAACGAATAATATTTCGGTTGAGCAATTATGAAAAATTGATTAGAAAATTAATTGTTGCAATTTTTACGCTCGGCATTTTTGATAATAAAATAAGTGTTAACATCATTAAAGAGATAATCGTGAAAAACATACTTTTGTGACCTTTGACCTTGAATAACTTCGCAGACACGTGATCTAATGGGACTTTGTAACACAACTTTTAGAACGCCAAAAACGATATACGAGTTCGAGCTTACTATCTCTCATTCCGAGATGAATCGCTAAAATCAGGGCCGGATCTATCATATGGCTTTTTGGGCTTAAGCCCAGGGCCCCGTGGATTCCAGGGGCCCCCAGCCAAGTCAAGTAAAAGTAAAAAAATAGACGATGAAAAAATGTAGTTGATCTTGATCAAGATTAAATTAGGGGTTGGCAACCCTGAACACTAAAGCATAAAATATTACAATATAAATCAAATGTTTTATTGTCTTATTTTTTGCTATACTTTGAGTAATTAGGTGGGCCCCTGAGTAGTATTAGCCCAGGGCCCCCTAAACTCACGGTCCGGCCCTGGCTAAAATTACTGGGCTATAAGAGCTTTTGAAGAAATAACCACCGCCGCCAACGCGATATTTTCTTCCGATAATATTTTCTTCAACGCGAATCTTTGCTGGATTTTTAGGGTTCCTTGAGCAACTGGCGAAAACTAAAACTGTGATTAATTATTACAATATTTTTTTTTACTATTTTTACATTATTTATAACTCAATACCTGACTGGCAAATGCAAAAATGATATATAAATTAAGTATAAAGTCAAACAATACTTAATAACTTCATAAAAATTAGCAAACGCTGCTAAACGTATTTTAGTTTAAATATATTTTGTCTCGTTCTTTTAATGTCAAATGTTGAGAAGAGTCAAAGTAACGAAACATTTTTGGAACGAAGTTCCTTACGGCAGGCTTGGAGGAGATAGGGATTTTGCTGAGCGACCGAACTGAAAAAAATGTGATAGTAAAACCGTAAGGATGACCTCGTTAAATAAAACCGTTAAATGACACGTGCGCAGGCGCGACAGGGCAGGCTTGGTTTATGTTGTCAAACAAAAATAAAGAGACATATTTTGTTATTTTAGTTGATAATTTGAATTATGATTTTTTTTTATTTATCGTAATTTATTATTTCCTAAAATACTGAATTTCCTAACTACTTTCCTGTACTTGAATAAAAACTAATCAGCAAAATTTAAGAGAGAAATCAAGAAAACCTACATAAAATTGAGCACGATTTTTCTTTTGCAAATTGTGTCGATTCTACATTAGCCGAAGGAACTTCGTTCCTACCTGGTGTCCCACGACACCACATTCTTTTTTAACTAAAATAGGTTTAGCAAACGTTTATCGGTTGTCAACTTTTATGAAATGAGGGTAACGTGAGGTAAGGCTAACGTAAGACAAATTTATTCGCCACTTTCCAACAAAAAATAAAATCAGATATTTCTTTCCTTACGTCAAAACAAGTCATTAAATTAAAAATCAATGTTTTCAAAACAAGCTCTTATCCTCAAGACGAATTAAACGAGCCCAAACTCGACGGGGTTGCTTCGTTTCATTACAGAGTTCCTATGGCCACCTTCCAACTCCATCATCAGATCAGCTCCATGTCATCATAATATTGCATTGTCACGCGATATACGTATGTGTGCAAAATTTCAGCTCAATCGGTAACCGGGAATTGCGTTAAATTTAACTTGCAAGATTTGATTACAGACAGACAGACAGACGGACAGACAACGGGACAGGTGAAGCTAAATAAAAGCTTGTAACAAACAGTTCTTATGGGATTTATATGAAATACAGGCTAATACGTCACAGTTCCTTGTGGAATCAAATATCAAGTTTTATTGCAATAATATGTTGAAAACGAATATGATCAATAACAAGTGATATTATTTAGTGGCGTTTTATTTACTTAACTAGCAAATAATTTTATTTTGATCCAAGATTTTTATTTGGGTTTTTACCCAATTATTAATTGGCACAGTTAACTAACGTTATATAGTCTGAAAAGCCGACTTCTTTCTGACGTATTATCACTGAAGAGTTAATGAATGTACGGAATCCTCAGCGTGAGAATACTACTTTTTTTGTCTGTATATTTTATCTCAAATCGGCGGGTGACATCATGCTCTGCTTTTTGCTAATGTATTAAGCTTGGAAATGCTTTTTTGGAATTTAAAGTCTGCAGGTACAGTATGTCTTATACTTCACGGGGAATGCAGAACTAAGAACAGCTTCACGAATCCTTATATCTCTAAATTTCTTTCTTGATCTCTGGTCTGAGGACCACTTGGTAGGCTTGTTGTTGAAAACAGAAAGAGGTCTGTCAGATTCCATGCTACTTGTGTAAGTGGCCAACACTGGTCTGTGGTTTTTCAGGCTGCCTAAAGAAGTTATTATTAACGTGTCTGTGCCAAATTCTGAGATAAATTTGATTTTTGACGTCTTCTTCGACTTGAAACGGAGACCGCACTTTATTGGGTAACTATGTACATTACATAACACATACCTAACATAACACTGCGCATCGCGACAATTGTTATGCAAAGTAATATATTACATGCATAGTCAATGCTTGACCGACGGCGTGTGTCGAAGATGCTGTATCATTTTCTATCAACTGAGATATTTATTTACTGTGAAGGGCTTATGAAAGGATTTATTTATTTTAAAAATTATAGGATTATAAAAAAGTATATTTGCTAATGGTTTTATAAAATATGCATACTAACAGTTATGTTGGAGCGTGAATGGAAGTCCAAGCCATTTAGTAGCGTCGCTAACGTTTTCATATTATAAAAATAAAACAAAACAAGAACGAAAATTGTTTTTAAAATGAAAAAAAAAATTCACTACAGTAATCTCGTCTCGTGTCACATATTACAAATCCTCGGATGTATGTAAGTTAGTAAATGTTGTGAATCGGGACTCGAACCCGTTAACCTACGGCGAATTAACATGGAATTAACTCAACTGTCTAGCTGTCACTTGGCTAGCTGGTGTTAACGTCATGTATAAGGGACTGAGAATAATTAGATACAAGAATTATACAAATAATTGTAAATATAGTTAGGTTATAAATATACTTATAAAAAAAAGGATAGAGAATCGAGGAAGGGAAAAGGGGGAGCTTTTGGTAGGCTGTGGGACATGGATGGCTAAATAAAAAAAATACTTAGGTACTTATTACAAGACAAAGGAAGACCTAGAGAGTTTTATAAAACCACTAAAAGATGAAATCAATGTTTCAACCTACAAGTATGTTAAGGAGATGACTTTGTACAGAGAGATGGAAGGTATTGGTAGCTGCTTAAAATTTTTTTCCTTGAAAATTTCCGGAAATTTCGAATTTTTTTGAGAATTTTAGTTGAAAAATTTCCTGAAGAAATGTCTTGCGGGAAATTTCTCGACAATCGTGCAGACCGTTTCGAAAATTTCTGGAAATTTTCAAGAACGGCACATCACTAGTTGCTCCACAGACAAGTGTTTAGCTCTTTAAAAATAAGAAGAAGGCTTATTACTAGATATAGCAATAGTGCATAGAGATGTACAGAATGATGAAATGATAACTTGATAAACAACACATTAAGATATGTGTACAATAAGAAATAAAGCATTCAATACTCAATAATTTATTGCTTCCTTAAATGATAAATAATTACATGCAGATTAGATAGCAAGTTAATACATAGATGATTCCACAATCACTTAAGGATGGGCGCTGCAATAGGAGAGAGGAGGAATCATGACACTTTAGTATAGTACCTTGAAGGAAATTAATTAATATTCAATTTTTATTAGTTTTTATCTGTGTGACTATCATAAAATTAATAATTATGTAAGTAAGTATTTATCTGTCATTTAATAATGTATTTAAAAGTTAAAGTTTTTTGTTAATTTTATACTTTTATATCACTTGTTATTTATAAGGAATATTTATTTAAGCTTGTTTACTTGCGTACATAAGCTTAAAAAAAATATTTCTTAATTTGAAATAATGTACATTTATTTCAAATAATGGCAAAACAATCTCAGTGACCCATCTATTCCATCGATAAGGTTGCTTAACCGCTTTATCGGCCGGTGCGGGCCCCAAGGCTGTTCACTTTCTCTCCAACGTGATAAGAACATGTGCTGACGCTGTCTCACTGTTATTTATACGTTTACCAAGCTGCACGCGACTTCGTTCGCGTGCATCCATCTGGAACCTTATACAAATACATTTAAACGTCTTTATCCCTGACGAAGTAGACAGAGTCCAGGGCCGTATGTCCCAAAGGTCATGCTTAGCGTGATGGTGGCGTTAAGATGGAAAAAGGAATCAAAATAGTGATGGGTTGTTTGCCGCATCGCCCATGATTCAATTCTCGCCCATTCCCTCGATCGGCGTTTACGATCTATGCGGGAAGAAAAGCAGCTGGTGCATTCTAAGTTTTTTCTTTCTTCCAGACCAGCATGGCACCTTGTATCGGGACAAAGCCTTAAAATAAAGCCTCTATTAAAGGCTGTGGAAGCGCCATGACACAAAAAAATGAGAAATTGTTATTTTAGGAATATCATTATTCGATGAAGGTTACAGACAGAATAACCATAAGCTTTTTCCTCCACCCACTGCCACTTTGACGAACTAAGCAGCCCAAAAAAGACGAAAATTTACCATTACCATCCCCCTGATCTCCGAAAGCACTGAGCCTAAAATTATAAGAAATATATATTATAACTCATTGCTTGTAGATTATAGGAAAACCTATTGCCTAACCTATTAACAATTCTATCAATTGAAGAGAAAGTGGAAAACCCAATAAAATACGTTTACTCATGGAAAACAGTTCACTAAAACACCACTAGATAGCGCTAGTGTTGTAAGCTCGCGTCTCACTGTGAGGATTTCAAATATGATATTTATTAAAAACTTAGGCATTGTACGGAAGCTTTTCCACGCACATACGCCAAAAGTGGCCGTTTTTCTCAATTGTGCGTAGAAAAGCTTCACGATCTCACTTTAAATTGTAAACAGTAGTTCATAAAATAGTTTGAAGGGTTATCTAGTGCCTGGTCAAGACAAAATTTTAATCCCCGTTTCCTATTAAATGAAAGGAAACGGAGCACTGGACCCCCGAAAATTTAGGTATCCGCTTAATTTGCAAAAACGCTAGTAATAATGCGTACTCCCGACATTCTCTAATCATATAAAGTAAAAACGAAAACGAGTGAAACCCCCTCGTTAGGTCTTCAAGCACGTAGTTTCTGTTATAACAAATAGCGCAAGAATTTGCAAACTTTCCTTCTTATTATAAAATGTTTTTATGACTTTACTATGTAATTGTTGATACACATACGAATAAATTTTTGGTAAGATACCTAGTAGTGGCGTTGGGTAAGAATTTGGGCTAGTAAGCTATAAAACTACGAAACGAATGAATTCGGTAAGCAACCCATCACTATTTTGACTCCTTTTTATACCTTTTCGCCCAGCATCATGCTAAAAGTGGCCTTTGATTTTTGCGGCTCTGGATTTATTAGCAAGCTGCAATATCCGAAATGCTCTGTCTACCTCATTCGGGAAAAGACGTGATAGTTTGTATTTATGTATAAATTACTTAAACGTGCGAGTTAAGTGAGCAAAGATCTCTGAGTGTACTTGAACAATCCAGCGTTTGTATGATGATAATCAGTTTCTTACTTAGTTTAGAACTTTTGTAGTGACTTGAAACAGTAAGAAAGTTACTTTAATAGTACATTACGATGTAAGTGCGTAATTGTGGTTATAACACACGAGGTGGAATTTTGGCCCGAGCCGAAGGCGAGGACGTAGTAGAGCCGAGTGTGTTTAACCCATAGACCTAAACTATTTTTAGTGCATGTTTAACGAATATATGCACATATAATATCATACCACGTTTTTCAACACGTGGTACGATACGCAACACGCTGCCTACTGACTAAATAAAAACAATTTGAAACATATACTTAACAGCAAATAGTGCGGTTACAGTATATAACTTCACTCTTTCCGTTTGTAACACACGTGTGCTTCATGAGCTGCTAAATCTTTATATGTATATCTAAAACCAGTGAAATTAGATCAAGTGTGTGGTAAAATAGTTTAATTTTTGAAATTCCGTCTTTTCCAATGGTAATGTTATAGTAATTTACCATCGATAAGCCGCTTCAGTAGAAAGTCCACAGATACGACGACCTAATTGCCATATTTACACACAATACAGATTTGCATGGCAACTGATCCTATTTGAATGTGTAAATACTTGTCTCCACTAATGGACAAGCGTGGGGAAAGAGGATTCTTACTTGTCTACGGCTTCTCATAATATAAAAGAATAGAAGAAGTATCTTGTATGCAGTAAGCTAAATATAATTTCCTTGATTGTGTTTAGTGATATGCGACCGAGAAATTCTCAGTTCTTGGAAATTTCTTTCCTTGAAATATTCCGGAAATTTCGGAAAATTTCAATCGTTTTCGAGAATTTTGGTTGAAAAAATCTCTGAAGAAATTTCACGGAAATTTTCGAGACCGTTTCGGACATTGCTCGAAATTTTCAAGAACGGCACTTCACTGATTGTGTAAGGTTTTAGGCTAGGCTTTTAATTTAAAAGCCCCATGTCAGATTTCTTTTTTTTAACTTCAAAGAATTTGCATAAAGGGCATACTTCCAGTTATTGGACGCTATCAGTCATTGGATAGCACAATATTGTGTTCTGTCCAATGGCTGTTGCAATGCAAATTGTTTAAAATTCCCGAAGTCCGACTCGTAGTTGCCAGGTCATTATTAAAACTATATTATCGTGTTTCTATCGCGAATGATCTACGCTCGTTTTAAACAATAACATTGTGTGTTTATCGTGCGAATACGTGCAATTGTATGCACGTTATAGAGCTTAAAATTGCACAGACACGAGAAAAATCTTTCTTTTATTGCGTATTTCAGCGTCTATCATTTTGACATAAATTCCCTAAACCACACCAGCATATTTATTTATTGAATATTATTCTAATATTAAAACCAAAGGCTTAAACTGCCTTTTCTAAGACAAATTGTATATGTACTTTAGTAAACGAACAACTATTACTACTCAGTATCTTTCTAAGGTCCTTCACCAAAAGCAAGTATGTATATTAAGTATTCAAAGAAAAAAATGGTTCTGGTTAATAAAGCTCATTCTACTTATTCCGTTCCAAAATTTTGCCTCCATTCCACGGTAGTATAAATTCAACTAACTTTTCTTTTTCTTCCTTCCCTTATCCCACCGAAGATAAATTCAGCCTTACTCAATTAAGCCGTAAACGAATTCAGAACCTTTTACTTAAAAATTACACTCGTCATCTATGGTAAATAATTTTGATACGACATTCTTATTACTTATAGTTATGCAATCGAATTATATCGGTTTCGCAAGACAAGCATCGTCAGGTGCAGCCATTTTGCAATGGGTGGCCGGTTTTATCTTAATCTGCCTTGTCTCGTAGTTTACTAATGTGTGATACGACCTTGCGTTGCTGTCCGTATATTTAAAGATATTCAATTTAAGAAGATTAATTAACTTAATAGACCCATTACATTTATTTGTACTGACTGATCATTAATAAAAAGCTACATTTATCTTAAATGTTGTTAAAATTTCGCCCCTTTACCTCAGTAAACCAAATTGTTGTTTTTAAAATGAAAACGAGGCTGTTACTTTGATTCAATGAGCAATTTAAATAACTTATCCATGACGTCAACCTAAGCGACACATTTTGATTTCCAAAATTATGTCATGTTTTAAACATATTTGACAATTATCAAGTGATGAAGGTATCCAAAGAAAAAAAAATTTTTTTTTTTGATATATTGAGACTTCTAAATTACTGAAAGTCTATGGACCCAGGTATAATCAACTCTAAATTGAGATATCAACGCTAATAACTCCACGTGCAGACAAGTGCCGCACTGCAGTTTGAGTGTATGCACTTTTTGTTTACTTCGAGTATATCATCATAACCATATTGCGAGTATAATGTTTTTTTTTTTTTGGAATTGGCCACTTATTAAATATTTATGCTGAGTAAAAAGTTTTCTCGAGTGTGTTAAGAGTTTACCCTTGACAGAATCTGACTTTCCCATACAAACGTCGTCTAGCTTTTATTTTGAAACGGCATCTCAGATATTGGCGAAATCATGTAATTTCAAAGAAATTGCATATATTTAGGCATATAACTAGTTTTCACAGTTAAAATATGAACTTAAAAGAGAATATAGTGTATCATATCATACTTGACCGTCAGTATGAAAAACTTCTACACCCTTATATTTTCTTTCCAGTTCATAATTATTCTGTAGGAAACCAATCATAACTAGATAATTGCAATTTGTTTAAAAACAAATTTTTACCGAAATCCGACATGTCGTTTCAAAGTAAAACGTAGACTACGTTTATATGGAAAAGTCTAGGGTAAGGGGACTCTTAAGCCAACACATACAATATTTAAACAGTTATTGTGAAAAAGTGGAAACCGTATTAAAAATTCGGGCAAATAGTTTCAGCGTTAATCTATTGCAGACCGACAGATATTATACGCGCGAAGGGACTTCATTTTAATAAAGCATTTCATCATTTATATAATACTTTCCCTTACTTACAAATTAAGTATTTTGCTTTGTAGTTATTTAGTCGTTTCCGAATGTCGAGGCCGTCCGACTTGTTACGCCAAGGCACTGACATATCTAGACACGGAACGAATAATTAAATCAGAATAATTACTCAGACTCTCGCAAAATTTTGGCTCGAAACCCGGATACCACACACGAAGGCACGCTAGGTTCCTGTTATGGGAAACTTGTTTTCATTGGCATAAAAAATTCAACTTTTAACACAAAAAAAAGTAGAAAACAACCGACTTCGTTTTCTTTCAGGAGTTTCTTCCATATGTCCAAAAGTTTTCATCATGTATTCACCAAATTAATACGGGACCAACTTGGTAGTAAAGACTTTCAAATAAAACAAGAATCATCGAAATCGGTCCACGGTTGACGAAGATATCGAGTAAGATACATACAAAACAAACACACGGGTTGAATTGATAACCTCCTCCTTTTTTAAAGTCGGTTAAAAAGGCTAGAGACACAAATAACAAAATTTAGCTTTTGAGAAATTCTCACAGACAATCAAGTGTTACCTATTTTAACCGTAAACAAAAAAAGAGCGGTGTTAAGTTTGACGCCAATGTCTGTCTGTCTGTGGCATCGTAACTCTAGAACGGATGGGCCGATTTCTATGCGTTTTACGTGAAAGCACGTTTCCTCGAGGTGGTTCTTAAATATGTTTGTTGGAAAGCGGGTCGGATGTTCAAAAGTTATTGGGGGTGAGTAGGTGGGCGTTTCGTCCCATTAATTTTTCGGGACGAAAAGCTACTTTCAAAAAGTTGAAAGTATGTGTTGTGCGATTCGTCCCAATATTTTTATTATTATATTTTTTAATTTATTTTGTAAAATTTAAAAAAAAGACAAAATATTGAAACAAATAAGCAATGGAAATCCCTGAGACAACACCTAGTAAGCCTTATATATTAATAAATATTATTCGTATGACTTCTTTTGCTGACATTACTTTCAAAAAAATCAATGGGACGAATCGCACACAGAATTCTAAATACTTTTTTGTGTGTGTTTGGGGCGAAAATTTAATGGGACGAAACACTCACCTACTCTTAGGGGTGAACGATTGCAATTTTTTTTTAAATAAAACCTGGCAACCGGTCTTGTTACCACGCTAATTTGACATTATCGAATATTGTCCACTTGTTTCAACACTCAACCTTCACAGATGTTAGTGAACGGAGTGTGTCAATATCGGCTTCCGACAGATTAGTTATTTCGATTTAAGGCGATACATGGATTTTTTGGGGTCCAATGCTGCCCCCATTTGAAATAAATTATTTGAAAGGAAACGGAGATATCATTCAAAATTTTGTCTTCATCATGCCGTAGATAAACCTTCAAACTAATATATTTTATGAACTACTGTTTACAGTTTAATGTGAGAACGTAAAGCTTTTCTTCGCGCATTAGCCAAAAGTGGATATTCCCTAATATGCGATAACTTTATAACAGCTGAACCTATTTTCATATTACATAGCTAAGAACTACCGCAAGGAAATTTGCTTTCACGTGAAAAATTCGCATGGAAATCGGTTCACTCGTTCCACTTTTGTAGATAGAGATGGCGATTCTCCTGATTTAATCTAAAGGAGTAATGGAATAGGAATGAGTCAAGAAAAATATGAATTCTGGAATGTGTAGTGTTGCAAGAAACAGTTTTTTTTTCTAACATAAAAAAAAATATGAAAAAAAAAACGTTTTTTTTTCTGGAGCATGTTTTTTTTCATGAATACAGAATTTAAAATTCATAAGTCCGTAAAAGATTAATACTTAACAGTTTATAATTAGAGTTATTTATTTATTTATGAACATACCATACTTTTTTGGTGGAATAGTACTAAGTTTACATAAATATATTGGCAACATTCAAATTGTGCACCGGGATTCCCGGTACAACTTGGTACAAACATAAACCAAACGGGGATTTCTCGGTCCGGGAGACAGGGACATTCATTAGTAGTGAACCAATTAAACAAAAATCAGTCTAAAAACGTCAAAAAAGTCTAAATTAAGTAATTAGATATGTAATTTTAGTAAAATGTAAGAAATGAGAAAGCAATGAAAGCATACATCAATAAATTATTCAAATTTCTATAAAAAAAAATCTAAAAAAAAAAACAAATTTAGAAAAAAAAACAGGGCACTAAGTTTTTTTCATGTTTTTTTTTTCATTTTGCATCTCTAGGAATGTGTCAAGAATTTGAAAATGAAATTTGGAATTTAGTTTCGGAAAATGAACAGGATGAGATGGTGAAGAAATAAGGCGGATAGCAGCATGCATCAAAGTCAAAGTCACTTTTTTGGAACGAAGTTCCTTACGGCAGGCTTGGAGGAGATAGGGATTTTGCTGCGCGACCGAACTGAAAAAAATGTGATAGTAAAACCGTAAGGATGACCTCGTTAAATAAAACCGTTAAATGAGACGTGCGCAGGCGCGACAGTCGTATACACAAGCGAGTAGTGTATAATACCTTTCTCTTCCTTTGAGCACGATTTTTCTTTTGCAAATTGTGTCGATTCTACATTAGCCGAAGGAACTTCGTTCCTACCTGGTGTCCCACGACACCACATTTCTTTTTTTATCTTTGGATATTTGTATCACTTGATATGTCAATTTTTCTTTCATTTTCATAATAGGTAGTGCTTCACGTCAGATCCTTTACTTACAGCTAAGTTTACTGCCGCTTCCTAAGCGCAAGTACAGAAGAAGCGGTAACAAACTGTACTGCTGCATTTTCTCTATTAAGAGCGGCCTTCCCGTCTTACTTTTCATACAAACGCTCGAACGTAATTATGACGTTGTATCTGATCTTCCTTGAAATTTTTTGAACTAACAGGTATCTTGTGCGCTATTTCTAGGCTTCTATCGAAATAAAAAATTAAAATTTGGATAAACGAATTCAGTATAAACCTCCAAAAATCTACTTTTTTGCACAAATTTTATTTGAACTTCGACCGTTTATAAAGTACTTATAAATTGTAAAGGTATGAAAATATTTCGATAGAAACCTTACAAATGTAATGAAAATTTCATATAAATTTATTTATTGAACACACTTGTAAGGTATACAGAAAAAAACGTATCACCTGGAACAAGTTTTATGAAATTTCCGCACCCATTGAAAAGTGGGTATTCGTTCAATGGAAAGTAATAATAATAATATTTTCATTAAATAAAATGTAAACCAAGCCCTTATGCGCTATCTCTCTCTCTATCTTTGCTTTGCCTATTTTTCTAGCATTGCCCTGGATGAAATAACAAGCTTTTCAAACTATGCTCGCGTTGACGATTGAGCGGTCGGGAAGGGCCGCCTTAAGGTGTCATGCTGTAATATCCACCTCATATAAGTCTACAGGCTAGAACTAGCACATTGCAATCTACACAAACAAAGCCATAAAAACAGTAGAATATTGTCCACCTACTCGCCGTTCAAGGAAAATGCAAGGCAGCTGTGACGTCAGGTAACCTTCGCACCCACGTGCGGCCCATGGTTTCTGTGATGAGAATAAAAGCATTAATATTATATATTCTGTGGTATAAGGCTATTTATAGGCATCAATACGGTGAGATTATTGTGTGGAATGTGTACACGACTAGGAAGAAAAACGATTGTGAAGAACATAGACCGTCTTATTATAAAACCCAGACTAACTTTGTTACTAGGTTTAAACCATTATCCGCCCAAAAGAAGTTGACATTGACAGGTGAGATAGTGTAATATTACTAGATGTCAACTTGATTTGTTCGGGTAATGGTTTGAACCTAGTAACAAAGTAAGTCTGGGTTTTATAATAAGACGAATTATGTTTTTATTGCGTATAAAGACTACACTAGCCGAGTGCGACGGATAATACGTTAACTGTTTTCCTCACAAGAGCCAAAAAGAGATAGTGATCAATTTGTCAATGAGTTTTCATACATAACATACCATTATCACCCTGCCTCGGACATCACATGATTATTGGATTTTTCAAATTTAAACTGTGTTAATTTGTAAGTTATCTTACCTTGGAAAGATGGTATCGTACTGCTTTACCGATAGTTTATAGAGTAATCAGTAAGTACAAATACAACCCTTTAAAAGTCAAACAAAAATATTTCGTTTCTGGTCTCTTTTACAATATGCTATATCCATCTTGTACCTTTGCACTTATACCTAATTGTGGCACAAAATATCCAATATTCTTCTGGGTAGTAAGTACCTAAGTTAATATTTATTTTATAAGTTTTACCGATAGGCTGGCGTCGTAAGAGAGGTCGCCCAAAGACAAAGTGGTGTGATGATCTTGACAAGACCTGGAAGTCCATCGTGCAAGATCAAGGGCCTGACACGCTTTGATAGAGCGAGATAGTCTTATTAAGATTTCTAAAAGAAGAAAAAGAAAAGAGTGTCGTGTTTTGTCTCTGTCACTGACCCAAGATTTTTTTATGGTCTGGTTATAGGCACACTTCAAATTGCATATACTTAAAGTGTGCCTATAACCCGACCATGAAAAAAATATACGTTGTATCATTAATATATCTTTCTCTTACTCCTGGTCGCTCGGTGGCAAATCTACACTACTTGTATATTCTAAATCTTTGAGCAAGATAGAGATCAGTGGCACTAGAGCGAAGGCCTTTGCCCAGCATTGGGACCGTAGAGGCTAGTAAAAAAAATCAAACCAACTTCGATCACTAATCATTTCTGCAGATTTCAACTTCCATCCTCCTCTAAAAATCAATGGATTTATTGTAAAATATGACCAGAAACGAAATATTTTTGTGTGACCTTATAAGGGTATTAAAGCCTTATAGGTGTAAAAGCAGTACAATACCATTTTCTCACGGTTTACAATTTGAAAAGTACAATTTTCGTGTGACTATTTTTGACCCAGGGTGATAATGGCTTATATGTTTTGTATGAAAACTTATCTCGTGTCAAATTGATTGCTATCTCTTTTGCACTTGTGAGGATGAAAATTATCGTATTATCTGTCCCACTCCGCTAATGTAGTTTTTTTCTTTTTAAGCAGTAAAACAGTTCTAGGTCTATGGTTATAACGATCTATAATTTTCTTAAAGTTAGAGTAGTCATGCCGGCAGGTAGCGTTACGTCATAGCGTCACTTTGCGCCCACGTGTTTAGATGGTGGCTTGTTTAATTGCCTGTGAAGCCTTTGTAGGTAGATATCTAAAAATAACTTCGATAGCTAGTATTTGTATATAAAATATATGTACTTAAGAGTCCCATTACCCTGGACAGAAACAGATTTTCCCATACAAACGTAGTCTACGTTTTATTTTAAAAAGACATGTCGGATATGTGAAAAATTATGTAATTTTAAAGAAATTGCAATTATCTAGGGTTATAATTGATTTTCGACTGTAAAATTATGAACTTAAAAGAGAATAATAATGTATTATATCAAATTTAATCATCAGTATGGAAATCTTCTACACTCTTATAGTTTCTTTCCAGTTCATGATTTTTTTAAATTAAATTTTTTTACCTAAGTCTGACATCTTGTTTCAAAATAAAACGTAGACTACGTTTGTATGGAAAAGTCGAGGGTAAGGGGAAGATTCTTAATATATCACCTACACTCAAAATATTGATAAAAAAAACCGCAAATCCGATGAGAATACTCCTGCGAATGGAAGGAATTGAGAGTACTTACCTAGGCATAGAAATCCATCCTGTCACAGTTTTTGTGACTGTGATTAGAACAGTCATCATCGGGAGGTCTTGGAGCCAGTGGGGTGCGCTTTCCGGCCTTTTTTTGTCTAAATATATCATGTAATGGTTACCCAAGGATGCCGAAAAATGCGAAATTTAAAGCCAGATAGAAGTATAGCTGGAACATGTAAACGATTTGGCTAGTAACAGAATTAATATAAGTAATACTCTCCATACTATAAGTAGAATCTCCTAGGATCTCGCGCAATATTAGTCCCCGTTCCCCGTCCCCGCACCTCTCCCCCGTTCTCCGTCGAGGCGGCGGCAGCCACACAACGCCCTCCACAAAGCGAGACCTTATTGCGCGGGACTTTAGGATCGTTCTGTATACAATACTTATTCTGTGACTATATGCTTACAACCGGTCGCCTGCCTGATATCAATCAGCCCTATTTATGAATGCAATAATGCGAAAAGCTTTACAGTCGGCCGCTGCCCGACATTGCCTCTAGTCAGGGTAAGAAAACGTGGTATTACATCTCATTGTTCCGACTATATTGAATTCCACGAATTATATAAAGCAGTTCCATTTCCGCCTTCAAGCAAATACTTGAACAATAATGACATTGTCAACTAAAAAAGCAGACAAGACGCGTAGGCACGCGCCAAGGTGACCACATCTCGACCAATCAAACGCCACCATTTTGATGACGTCATATTGTTTTATTTGTGCTAAGTATACCTACTAGTTTTATTGACTGCAAATTGTAAGAAATATATGCTATGGTGTTTTTGTTTTACGTGACATTACAAAGCAATCATTTATATTTTATTTTATTGATTCACGTAGACTTGAAATCTTTACAAATAAACCCTTATAAATTGTAAATTGTGAAACAACGGTTGTAATGTAAGTGATCAATTACACGCGAGATATTTAGGCGCGCGAGCGAGCGAAGCAAACGAGGGCGCTTATAGTTCGAGGGAAATATTGATATCTTACACTAGAGTTGAACACTCTTCTTTTCATCATAAAAGCAAGGAAATAATGAAAAGTTGAGATATATATATGGAGGTTATTTTTTTTTATGTCATCTGCTTTTTCATCTCCAAATATATACCTGTGTTACTAGCTGTGTCCGTGGCCTCTGCTCCCCGTGACGTATGAAATATTTTACGACCTATTCTGAAACCTACCAAATACATAAAAAAATTAATACTACCTATTTTCTTCTCTTTTCCCCTAATTTCTTATGAAATTGTGATGGAACCCTTACTTATGTATATAATATACACAGTAATACACCCGCGGCTTGCTGCAGGAGTTCCAAATCACGTGAGCTATGATCGTCTATTATATATATTTTTATTTGAAACCTTAAGTATAGTACATTATCAGATACCCCAAGCTGTTCACTCTACTCTGAATTTATTTTAAAAGCCTAAAATGAGGATATCGATACTAGATATTATTTATTACGTAATTTAATCCCTTATTGAAATAGTCGTATTACAGAATTGTTCTTTGTAGCTGTTATGGTTTATATCATTCAAATAATTGACTTCATAAAGCGAAGGAAAATATACGCCATTCCTGAAAAATCAGGTGGATCGATCCATATTTGTAATCAGTTAGGTCATAGGTCTGCTATAGCTTAATTATATGTTGTAATGTCGTACAAAGTACGATAAAAGGCGTTGAGAGTCTTGGATATTTGGTTAACCAATGTAATTGTATAAATTCGCTTACGCGAAACAGGTATTTTGGTCGCGATGACAATCGCGAAGAGCTCTTATAATAATAGTATTTTCACAAGACTCTAATTATTTCGAGTAAACTCGATACATCTTGGCGATACAAAGTCAATATATCTGGTTTGCTGTGTTGCGAGGAATGAGATATTATATCGTCATGGACAGCAGGTTTCCTCTTTAGGAGAAAGATGTCACGGTTTGACACCTTTTGCACTAACATGCATAAGAAACATATATAGTTTTGGTTAATAAGTCCACTTCCAGCGAAAGTATGTCTGTTTGGCCTCTCGGTCACTCAGGCATAATTTTGCCAACCCTTAATAGCCTCGGAAGAACCAAATTTCCCGATAAAATTTGATAATTCTTACCACTTATTAACCTTTTCGCGACTCTAATATTACTATGTAGGAAAGCAATCAAGATCTAAATGATCTTGAGCCAAACAAAACAAATCAACCCTACCCGGCTATCCTAACAAAGAATCCTAATCCTATCTGCTCTGTAATTACCAGAGCTTCCACGTAAATTCTATTCTTTTACTTATTTTCTAGTTTAACATGCTCGCAACGGTTTGGCGTGTCAAGATCCTGAGAGCAAATATATTTGAGACGTTAATTTAGATCATAAGTTCTATACCTAATTTCTAACCTTCTAACCTTTCTCTGGTGAATAGATGGTTGATATACTAGTTATTATAGATCTCTATAACCTCAATACACATAACTATCAAATATCATAATCTGATAACCTTTAGATATTCACTATTTTGACTAAATTGATCGGATCCGATATCTTTCAATTATATAGATCTAAGGTAACAAATGGAACATATGTGACTCTCAATCGACAGCAACAATGATAATACTACATTTAACCCAACTATAGAAATTCAAGTAATCTTCGATATATATATCATCTTTCCCTTTTATCGTATCTATCTTTAGCAGATTTAATAATTTAACCGTAAGCAAAACCTCACTATATTCCGATAACGAACCTAATCACGAACCTACGTCTAAACCGACCTAAAAGCAGCCGCAACCGCTTGCCTAACCTAAGTCTAGTCTAATGTAAGACCTAGTGTGAACCTAGGGTCTGTTATTAGCCACCACGCTCATAACAGTTGTGTGTGAAGTTAAACGTGTGTGTGTGTAAAGCGACTTGTGTAGGATATGCAAATAAGAACTACTCTAGGGATACATTAGGATAAGGTCAACCCTCTGTAAACCTACAGGTTGACCTAGGATACCTAGGTGAAAGGAAAATGGAAGACCTGAAGCGCCCGAATGCCAGTCTCAGCACCCAGTATAAATTACCTATTCAGTACTTATCTAACGTTCCAGCGGAATTTTGGGGTTTGTGAGAAAGGTATAGATAAAAATATTTAGGAAGTCTAGAATTCTAGACCCGTCACTTCACAGTAATTTACCCGAACACAAAGCAACGAGCTCAAATCGGTGAATGAAATTTATAACACAAAATCACACACACTCGATTTTAAACTCGAAACTTGTATGTCAGGCAAAGGACGCGAAAGGACTGATCCCCTACTTCTTGCCTCGCGTTCCTTTTATTACCTCGGATCTTGACGCGTCACCGAGCCTACTAGCATGCAAAAAATATTGCATCCCGATCTCCATTTACATGCACGCAATACCGTCTCTATCTGAGATAACTTAATATATTTACATTCACATAGAGATCTTCCGCAATCGTCATTCTATCGAATAATATGACATATTTATAATTCATTTAATTGATGAATGTAACACGATATATGAATCAACTGTATCTTGTGATTCCATGTGTACCTATAGTATATAAGTAAATAGACGCAACCTCACCCTTGTATATATTTGAATGTACAATTATAAATATGTCTATGTATAGAATTCGATTTTTCAGGAAGTATCTAAGCATTAGTACTACCCGACCTCTGTCCGTGTAATCAGCGAAAATTTAGACCAGATAAGCCGATCTAAAGATATGACAGAGTATAAACTCGCATTTACACAACACGGCGTTAATATAAGCCATGTAATATTGCATAATTACATTTATTTATCACGCAAAATTTCACCAAGTCCAAACAGCTGTGCAGCTCCGCAAACATTCCAAACTTTTTTTTTGTTACAAACCCTCATAACGCCCTCGTCTTTGCAAAAAAAAATCTTAGGTACACAACAAACCATCCTTATGATCGTGTGATTGTTTCTACATGTCTTATGTGACCACTACAGACCCCCCCCAGACTTGTGACAATGTTTGTTTTTCAAGCATGAAGCAAGTCTCAGTTTTAAAAAATAATCGCCAATTAACTTTATGTTACAACCTATTATTAAGTTGGTTCAGAGAATAATTATCCATTGTCTAACTCACTCGCTTAAGTCTATCTTATTCATTTATAATTATTATATTTTTTTTTCTAATCTATCTCTACAGTCTATAAATCTCTTTATCTTAACTACTATGTATACTAAACAATCGTTAACTCATTACATAGGTTACATTAAATTTACAAAATCATATTTAGTTTTTATTTACACATGTTGCACCAGCTCAATTCATCGCACCTATCTTCTGACCATCAATATTTTATCTGTCGACAATGATTCACGTTTTCCGAACGCTAATTAATTCGGCGCAAAACCGGTTGAACTATGATTGACATTGTTATAACATGATTCTATCTCTGATTTAATATCCACCCATCCTTTATTATTCTTATTACAATATGTCCTTATTAATCTTCCAAGCTCACGATTAACCCTTTCTACAGAATTGGAATTCGGACAATAAGCAGAAGTATGTGTGACTCGAATACCAAGTTCTTTCAATCCATTTTCCCAAACTCTAGATGTGAACTGAGGTCCGTTATCCGTAATGATAGTTTTAATAGGTATTTCGTTATGAAATTTTCTTGTGCACGCGAATACCGCCCGACCAGTGGCTTTACGCATCGGATATAACCTAATAACTTTACTGTACACATCCTGCATTACATATATATATTGATAACCAAATTTCCCTACTGGTAAAGGTCCGTACAAATCGGCAAACACTTTTTCACCTAAATTTTCCGCCAAAACTGAATTACAAGGACCAACAGTGTTTATACTACAAGGTTTAACCTTCTGACAGACGTCACAACTCTTTACCACTGTGTTAACTATCTTACTCATATTCGGAAAATAATACCTATCTTTCATAAATGCTAATATTTTATATCTACCATAATGTCCAATTTCTTCATGTATATGCAAAATCAATTCTTCCTGGAGTCGTAATGGAATGACTAATAAATTGATATCACGTTTCGGAACCAAGAAATATATTGTATTGTTAATTTATTTGTAATAAAAAAAAAAAAAAAAAACCCCGTTGTATATTGGATTCTATACAGCCTTTAATACAACCTATAATCTCACTTAATAACTCGTCTTCGTTTTGCAATTTTGAAATGTCTCGCAAATTTATAATTAAACTATCGTGATTTGTCGCTTTAAACCAATAAATAGGTGGTTGGTTTGCTCTGATAGTATTTTCTCCCTCACACCCAGCTATATGTCTGCTCAATGTGTCTGCGATTTTGTTATCTATGCCAGGGACGTATTGTATAGTGTAATCAAATCGATCCAAGAACATAATCCACCTTGTTACGCGAGCTCCCAACAGAGTCCACGATTTGATGAACGTTAAGCTCTTATGATCCGTTTTGATCCTTAGCACCCTGTAAATATATTTCAAACTTCCTTACCGCGTAAATTATTGCATACATTTTTATTTTTGTTCAGATACTGACCATCTTAAATGACCCGACTTATTTTTTTGGTAAACATATGCCCCGATCCCAACAAAACTTGCACAAAAAATGGCGACGTGAAATCTGGCTGCACTTAAACAACACTTGATACAAAAGCTTTCTTTATCTCTTCAAAAGTTGTCTGAGCCAATAAATTCCACTTCAAACTTGACATTGGCACGCAATAAATTGTACAACGGCTGAACAAGTGTCCCATAATTTTTTTGTAAACATCCTAAAATAATTTACAAATCCCAAGAATGCCCGCAAGTGTTTAACGTTTTTTGGAATAGAATATTCTCGAACTGACTTCATCTTGTCGAGGTCCAACGCCATAAGTTGACAACACATGTCCCAAGAGCTTGACCTTTTTTTTTCAGCGATACCACATTTTTTTTTTAAGGATACCGTGAAACCTGCCGTTCGCAATTTATTCAAAACGTATCTATTTGTCGAATATGCTCGTCAAAATGGCTAACTGAATAAAACCGAACTCTAAAATCAGGTCTTTAGGTAACTTGTTAAGCACTAAAGTCGGAGTGTATATTATACATTCTCCAGTCTTAAATGGCAAAGAAACTAATTTACCTAACTTATCTCTGCTTGCGCCTAAAGCGCCCGTAGCTCTAACGCTAGGAATAGGGAATTCAGCTTGCTTTCCTAACAATCTACATATTATCCGTGATCTATGTCGGCTTGACTGATTCACTTGTAACTCATTGCTGAAATATACGGAATATCCGTTTGTTTAGTGAGTCAATAATTGAACAAAGTCATTTACTCCCACTTCAGCATTTAAATTAAATAAATCATACAAATTATGATTTCTTTGTGAATCACTAACCGTCCTTCCACACCTTTATAAGTAATTTAGCCCGAAGTCCCTGTCGCGCTCGACTGCAAGTTTTTTTGAAATAATCTCATTATTTCCTTGCTGTGAAGATGTTGTATCTTCTGACGCTGGCTGAAACGCTATAGCCTTAAAACTTGGCCGTTGCGTTCTTGCATATCCACGAAAAGAACCACGACCTCGGTTATAATAACCGCGAGAAATTCCTCGGAATTGTTGACTATTACGATTCGTTGAGTTATTATACCGTATGGTATTTACTCTCAACGTTCTGTTCTGAGTTCTCATATATTGTCCTCTACTATCGTTCGAGTTATGTGTCACACTGCTAAACCCGGGTTTGGCCTCTTTTACAAGCGGCCTTTCAACATTCCTTTCTAACTGACGTAAGAACTCCATAGCACTTCGTATAGTCATGGTTTCACTTTTCGTAAAGTAAGCAATTTGTATTTCTCTAGGCATCTGCCTGAATATAGTGTTCACCCGTTCACCCTCCGAAAATGGTATAGACAACCCATATATACTATTCAGCTGTGCAGCAAAATATTCTTCTAAGCTTTGACCCTTCTTAGAATCGTACTTCGCCGTTATAAACCTCTGCTTTATCATTTCCTGCTCACTACTCCCCCAAAATACCTGAATGAAATCATTCTCAAAATCTGTAAACGTACGCCAGCTTTCTCGGTAAATGTTCATTCTACTTTTAGCGTTACCCGTTAAGCTATCGATAGCCCACGCAAGTGCTCTGCTGCTATCACCCGATACCTTAATATAATTCTTTAAATCTCGTAAGAATTCCATCGGATTAACAGAACTTCGGCCATCGAAAGTTGGTAACTTTTGTGTTAACTTTACTATACAAGTAGAACGTTCATTGGTTTCTATTCTCTCTAAAGCCTGCGAAGGTCCCGCTACCTCGCTTGAAGATGTACTGGCTTTCTCAATATTGTCCAATCTACGCATAATCGTAGTTAATAATTCAGTTATTTGTCCCGGTGTTTCACTTCCTATATTTCCAATATTCGATTCTTCCGCCTGTGTCCTACGAGTCGATATACGATTCGAATGCCTACCACGAACCATAGTTAAAACTTAATTAATTAAATTATTAAAGAAACTAATTATCCTATACGTAATCGCCTACGACTTTCACTACGAAACTCTACGAAACGCTACAAAGGTCTACGCACCTGACTACCTGCGCAACGACCCTATCCATTGTTTAATTGCCCGAACTGCTAACAATGCTTTTGTAAACAATTCAATTTTCTTTTAACGCTGCAGTTTTCTTTAAGTAAATATGGATAATTATTCTGAGACTCAATAATTTGTTGTATATTTCTACGTTGTGTATTTAAATTATATAACCCAATAAGCCTGAGTTCTTTTGAATAGTTCCGCTGTATATGAGATATACAAACAAGATACTATCCACGGTCTACGGCACCAATTCTGTGATGGAACCCTTACTTATGTATATAATATACACAGTAATACACCCGCGGCTTGCTGCAGGAGTTCCAAATCACGTGAGCTATGATCGTCTATTATATATATTTTTATTTGAAACCTTAAGTATAGTACATTATCAGATACCCCAAGCTGTTCACTCTACTCTGAATTTATTTTAAAAGCCTAAAATGAGGATATCGATACTAGATATTATTTATTACGTAATTTAATCCCTTATTGAAATAGTCGTATTACAGAATTGTTCTTTGTAGCTGTTATGGTTTATATCATTCAAATAATTGACTTCATAAAGCGAAGGAAAATATACGCCATTCCTGAAAAATCAGGTGGATCGATCCATATTTGTAATCAGTTAGGTCATAGGTCTGCTATAGCTTAATTATATGTTGTAATGTCGTACAAAGTACGATAAAAGGCGTTGAGAGTCTTGGATATTTGGTTAACCAATGTAATTGTATAAATTCGCTTACGCGAAACAGGTATTTTGGTCGCGATGACAATCGCGAAGAGCTCTTATAATAATAGTATTTTCACAAGACTCTAATTATTTCGAGTAAACTCGATACATCTTGGCGATACAAAGTCAATATATCTGGTTTGCTGTGTTGCGAGGAATGAGATATTATATCGTCATGGACAGCAGGTTTCCTCTTTAGGAGAAAGATGTCACGGTTTGACACCTTTTGCACTAACATGCATAAGAAACATATATAGTTTTGGTTAATAAGTCCACTTCCAGCGAAAGTATGTCTGTTTGGCCTCTCGGTCACTCAGGCATAATTTTGCCAACCCTTAATAGCCTCGGAAGAACCAAATTTCCCGATGAAATTTGATAATTCTTACCACTTATTAACCTTTTCGCGACTCTAATATTACTATGTAGGAAAGCAATCAAGATCTAAATGATCTTGAGCCAAACAAAACAAATCAACCCTACCCGGCTATCCTAACAAAGAATCCTAATCCTATCTGCTCTGTAATTACCAGAGCTTCCACGTAAATTCTATTCTTTTACTTATTTTCTAGTTTAACATGCTCGCAACGGTTTGGCGTGTCAAGATCCTGAGAGCAAATATATTTGAGACGTTAATTTAGATCATAAGTTCTATACCTAATTTCTAACCTTCTAACCTTTCTCTGGTGAATAGATGGTTGATATACTAGTTATTATAGATCTCTATAACCTCAATACACATAACTATCAAATATCATAATCTGATAACCTTTAGATATTCACTATTTTGACTAAATTGATCGGATCCGATATCTTTCAATTATATAGATCTAAGGTAACAAATGGAACATATGTGACTCTCAATCGACAGCAACAATGATAATACTACATTTAACCCAACTATAGAAATTCAAGTAATCTTCGATATATATATCATCTTTCCCTTTTATCGTATCTATCTTTAGCAGATTTAATAATTTAACCGTAAGCAAAACCTCACTATATTCCGATAACGAACCTAATCACGAACCTACGTCTAAACCGACCTAAAAGCAGCCGCAACCGCTTGCCTAACCTAAGTCTAGTCTAATGTAAGACCTAGTGTGAACCTAGGGTCTGTTATTAGCCACCACGCTCATAACAGTTGTGTGTGAAGTTAAACGTGTGTGTGTGTAAAGCGACTTGTGTAGGATATGCAAATAAGAACTACTCTAGGGATACATTAGGATAAGGTCAACCCTCTGTAAACCTACAGGTTGACCTAGGATACCTAGGTGAAAGGAAAATGGAAGACCTGAAGCGCCCGAATGCCAGTCTCAGCACCCAGTATAAATTACCTATTCAGTACTTATCTAACGCTCCAGCGGAATTTTGGGGTTTGTGAGAAAGGTATAGATAAAAATATTTAGGAAGTCTAGAATTCTAGACCCGTCACTTCACAGTAATTTACCCGAACACAAAGCAACGAGCTCAAATCGGTGAATGAAATTTATAACACAAAATCACACACACTCGATTTTAAACTCGAAACTTGTATGTCAGGCAAAGGACGCGAAAGGACTGATCCCCTACTTCTTGCCTCGCGTTCCTTTTATTACCTCGGATCTTGACGCGTCACCGAGCCTACTAGCATGCAAAAAATATTGCATCCCGATCTCCATTTACATGCACGCAATACCGTCTCTATCTGAGATAACTTAATATATTTACATTCACATAGAGATCTTCCGCAATCGTCATTCTATCGAATAATATGACATATTTATAATTCATTTAATTGATGAATGTAACACGATATATGAATCAACTGTATCTTGTGATTCCATGTGTACCTATAGTATATAAGTAAATAGACGCAACCTCACCCTTGTATATATTTGAATGTACAATTATAAATATGTCTATGTATAGAATTCGATTTTTCAGGAAGTATCTAAGCATTAGTACTACCCGACCTCTGTCCGTGTAATCAGCGAAAATTTAGACCAGATAAGCCGATCTAAAGATATGACAGAGTATAAACTCGCATTTACACAACACGGCGTTAATATAAGCCATGTAATATTGCATAATTACATTTATTTATCACGCAAAATTTCACCAAGTCCAAACAGCTGTGCAGCTCCGCAAACATTCCAAACTTTTTTTTTGTTACAAACCCTCATAACGCCCTCGTCTTTGCAAAAAAAAATCTTAGGTACACAACAAACCATCCTTATGATCGTGTGATTGTTTCTACATGTCTTATGTGACCACTACAAAATAAGCAGTACCTATGTACTCAATATTCTTACTTTGTTTGTTTCTATGTTTGTATTTTGTGTACTTACATGAATTTTGTATAAAAATAACAAGTTTATATGGTGTCAGAAACACCATTTAGTGAGCAGCGATGTCGTAATCGGTAGTTCGACTACTCAACACTAGTTAGATATCCTAAACGCCATCTATTATTTGCTAGAGAAAGCCCCGACTTTCAAGCGTTAACCCTCA
Source organism: Acrobasis suavella (assembly GCA_943193695.1). NCBI lineage: Eukaryota > Metazoa > Arthropoda > Insecta > Lepidoptera > Pyralidae > Acrobasis > Acrobasis suavella. The sequence goes on from OW971951.1 coordinate 13,313,393, forward strand.
ATAACTTTTAAATGGCTCAACCGAATCAAACATAGCTAAAAACCACCGCATTTTTTTTTATATAGGGACGAATAACACTGATTGAGCTAGCCCCAAAGTAAGTTCGAGACTTCTGTTATGGGTTACTAACTCAACGATATTATATTTTTTATAACAAATACATATATAGATAAACATCCAAGACCCAGGACAATTTGTAAAAGGCCATTTTCCAACTTGCCCTGACCGGGGATCGAACCCGGGACCTCTAGGTGGCGGACTAGCATGGTGACCATTACGCCACGGAGGTACGCAATTAAACTTGCTTTCAAGTAAAAGACCGGATCGAAATCGTGTTTCCGTTCGAGCGCTACGATGCCACATACAGACACAGACATAGACAGACAGATAGACAGACATACCGACAGTCATTAGTGTCAAACTTATAACACCCCTCTTTTTGTCAATGGTTTTAAATTGGTCGAACCGTTTCGGGTATGAACACACAACACCGTGACACGTGGATTTTATATGTATATACAGGGTTGGGCAGTTTTTTTTTTTTTTTTTTTACAATTTATTGGTTTAGGCGTTTGTCCTCAATCTGACCTGATGGAAAGCGACGATGAAGACTAGGATGAAGCATGCCTATCCAAAAGATACCCATTCAATCTACTTTTGAATGTCCCGGGGCTGTACTTCTCTGGGAATATAGACGCAGGCAGTTCATTCCACACCTTAGCTACTCGAACCAAAAAGGAATTGTCAAAGCGTTTAGTTCGAGACTTAGGTATTTCAACGACAAAGGGGTGAAACCCCTGTCCGCGCCTTTTACTTATTTATAAATAATTTATAATTACTTGTACTTAAAATACGTAGTATAATTTAAGAAGGCTCAAGGTCACTCAACGCGCTATGGAGAGGGCTATGCTCGGTGTTTCCCTACGTGATCGAATCAGAAATGAGGAAATTCGTAGGAGAACAAAAGCCACTGACATAGCCCAGAGGATTAGTTCGTTAAAGTGGCAGTGGGCGGGACACATAGCGCGACGAACCGATGGCCGATGGGGCAAAAAGGTTCTCGAATGGCGACCACGTACAGGCAAGCGAAGCGTAGGACACCCACCCACAAGGTGGTCTGACGACCTGAATAAGGTCGCTGGAAAGCGCTGGATGCAGGCCGCTCTAGATCGGTCATTTAGGAAATCGTTGGGAGAGGCCTATGTCCTGCAGTGGACGTTATGCGGCTGAAATGATGATGATGATGATGATGAAAATACGTAATTGAAATACAAATACGTTTTTGGTATTTGTGTTTCAATTACTTCCTTAAAATGTAATTTGTAATTCGTATTTCAAATACCTGACGCCGAGGTATTTTGTAATTAGTATTTCAAATACTTGAGGCTTTAAAATACACTTTAACATTAAAATACATTTAACTTTCATTTAGCGATCTTAGTCTGTGACATCTAAAATGGAGTTAAGAATCAGCTTCCTAAATGATAGAAGCAAAGAGCTTTTTTTACTCTCGAGTGCTATCCAAATATAAAAAATGTTTTCATACAATTTAACACAAGTTTGTTCTGATCAGGACCTGACTGCCTCCGTGGTCCAGTGGTCAAGGCGTTCGCCTTGTGACCCGGAGGTCATGGGTTCGATTCCCACTGGGAAGCATACTTTGTGAAAAGTTGTTTCCAGTCTGGATAGGATATTGCAGGCTTGAATCACCTGATTATCCGAAAAAAAGATGATTCCGTGTTTCGGAAGACACGTAAAACTGTGGGTCCCAAACGCCACCTAGCGTTTGATCATCAACCTATCCAAGGATTGGATCCTGGTTTGCCCTTTGAATTGTGGAGGTCAGACGGCAGTCGCTCTGTGTAAAAACCAGTAACCTCGTCAAATCTCCTTGGTTAGGTAGCGGACCCCGGGCTCTGAAGCGTTACTGCAGAGGATGCAACCGGGAATACGCTCGGATGATGATGATGATGTTCTGATCAGGACTAGTAGAAAGATTGTTTTCTTTATCAGGTTATATTCACTCTCCAACAAAAGGCTGTTTGTCTGAAACTACTTTTAAAAATATAGTGTTCATGAAAGGAAACTCTGGTTTTACTGATTAATTAATCTCGTATTCCACTACTTTTCAGCCCGTGCTGGTCTTTATTACTTATTTTGTAATTTGTATTTCGTATTTCAATTAAAAGAAGCTAAAATACTGTATTTTGTATTTTATATTTCAAATACCTTACTTTGAGATATTTTGTATTTCGTATTTCAATTACTTGCGATACAGTATTTTTTAATTTCAGGGCCGTATTTATAGGTCTGGAGGCCTCGGGGCCACAAAGAAGTGGGGGCCCCCTGGCTTCAAATAAAATCAACAATTTTTTTTTAGTCGAGCTTTTTAATAAATAATTTATTGTGAAACCAAGTAGATTCTTCTACTATTTAACAAACATATACAACGTAGAAGGGACATACCCGTAATAAATCGAACCACGGGCTAAACAAGATCACTATAGTATAATGAATGAAAAATATCAGTCAAAAAGCAAAAAAAAAATTGTCATTTCCATACAAAAGTGTACAGCCGCTCGGGCAATTTGTATGGGAATGTTGATTTTTTGTTTGCTTTTTGACTGTCATTTTAATTTCATTATAATATTGTGATCTAGTACAGCCCGTTGTTTGATTTATTACGGGTATGTCCCTTGCACGTTGTTTACATGAAACTGGAAAAAGGAACTATCTGAAATAAAATTTTAGCGTTAACAAACGGAACCTTCCGAGCTTTTATTTTTCGAAGCTTCTATTGTGGGGGCCCCTCTTTGTGGAGGCCCCGGGGCTGTAGGGCAACCCCGGCTGCCCTCCCCTAAATCCGGCCCTGTTTAATTTGTATTTCAATTAAAGCAAAGCATGTATTTTGCCCAGCCCTGTGTATATAGATGTAGGTACACATTTTCCAAGTCATATTAAGCCATATGTACTGTACAGCATTAACTCTTCTATTAGCATAAGAAAGAGCGTGACCAAACAGTTACGATTAAGTTACAATGCGGTGTACCTCGTGAGGAGTAAGACTCGGTCACAGTTACGCAATATTATTTAGATTTATTTCGTTTGTTTAGTCAGTAATGCAGTAGAAAGGTAACGTATATTGTCGTAAGAGAAGAGATGCCAAGATGTGATGGCAGAGTAGAAGGTTATTCCCAAAGTAATAAAATTTTAATAGATATTACCATGGAGTAGAATAAAACTTAATATTATTGAAGTGAAAACTTCTTTAGCGGCGTTGTACACTTTTTTGTAATGGGTAAAAAATGTTAAACTCGCGTCAGGACGTCAGGACACGTGACCTGATCGAAAATTCGTAGGACGGATGGAGAGTAGATAGCGGGCGCGGCGTAGGAGGGGAAGTATCCCCCTCTTTTTCTACGGCTCGGCGAAAATGTATGCCTGCGCCTGCTGCTTCGTTTAGATGGCGCAGGGCGCTTGCGCGAATGTTCATGTGTGTTAATGTTACAGCGTGCCACGCGCATCCATGGAAATGCGCAACGTTAATATTCAAGTTTTCACTTCTGCCGGCACTCCCGGAGTGCAACCCGTCATTGTTTTTATTTCATGGAGTAGTTTGAGAACTATTTTTAGAGTACTTTTGGAATAATTCGCCGCTCCGCTCATCACTACACTATACACGTCTGCGGCCATCATTCAGCGATGTCACGAATTCGCGATTCGGCGATACGAATCTATTTAGTACGCGTGCACTTGTCATTAGCGCTGATAACGGCGGTGCTATGCAAATTCATGAGTTTGTGCAACATCACGTGTTTCACAAGTTTGTATTTCTTATCTTATCCACTTTGTTCCAATGCTGAACTGTTTACAGACGCTGTCACGTATTTATTTCAAACGGGTTAGATGTAATAGTAATAATAAAATGCCGAATTTGAGATACAAACACACAAAATGTATATAGCATGAAAACAACGCTACACCAAGTCATTATTTAAAAAAACTAAAGACCTAACTGCCATTTTATATACCCAGTGTCACTCTCAGAATTAAGACGAATCTAATGATACCTCTTAAGCTTAAATCCATGGAGCCGTTCAGGCTGCAGAGCGTGTCAAACAATAAAATTTGGCGCCAAAAATCCGCCATTTTGTTTTTTTCGTTTATTTTGATATACCGAGTGTCACTCTTACAGTAAATGCAAATCTAACGACACCTCTCAAGCTAAAATCCATCGAGCCGATCAGGCTTCAGAGTTTGCCAAACAATTATGCATAAAACTATTTAATACATGAATAGATTTACGAATATTTCGTTTTTATTGCACCAAAATTGCAAGTACCCACCATGATTGTAATCATCCATCAGAACTGCAACAAACACTAAACTAATAAAAATATGTGATTTTAAAAACCTGTCTTTCGTAACTCTATGATTATACTTTTGTTATTGTTAAAATATCAATTTACCTGTAAAGATCTAGTGAAATTATAATGTCACTAAAATAAGGCCGCTACATCGTAAGAAATATACCGTAATGACAGAAAACCGTGTTATTTTAATGTCACTAGTGAGTTTATAATACCACGCCTTTTATAATATCCCTGCGACATATGTAAGTTAGTGTACCATCTAAATAAAATTTGAATATCGCCTATTGATTTGTTATTTACTTTGTTGCAGGTGCAGGTTATGAAAAGACAGGGAATCTGGAAATATTGATGCAGAAATAAAGGTAAAGTACTTTATTACATTATGCGTATATTAATACAGGTCATTTTTGCACACCCAGCTTCAGTGTCATCATCACCATCATCATATCAACCGCTTGTAGTCCACTGCTGGACAAAGGCCTCCCCCAACGTTATCCAAAACAAATGACCTCCCTCCGTGGCGTAGTGGTCACCACACCCAGAGGTCCCGGTCAGGGCAAGTTAAAAAATGGCCTTTTTCAAATTGTTCTGGGTCTTGGATGTTTATCTATATATGTGTTTGTTATAAAATATAGTATCGTTGAGTTAGTATCCCATAATACAAGTCTTGAACTTACTTTGGGGCTAGCTCAATCAGTGTAATTTGTCCCTAATATTTATTATGTTAATATAATGATTGGAAACGGCCTGCATCCGACGTGGAATAAGAATCACCACTTTATGGAACACAAAACTGTAAAAAATATTAAATTGTTATCAAAAAACAACAGATTTAATTTTTTTTCAGCAGTTTCTTCCTTATCTCCAAAGTTCTTCATCAAATCTTCACCAAATTAATATTGGACCAATTTGGTACTAAGGGCTTTCAAATAAAAAGTATCATCAAAAACGCTTCACAAGTAGCAAAGATATCGCGTAACATACATACAAAAAAAAACCTATGGGTCAAATCGATAACCTCCTCCATTTTTGAAGTTAAAAAAAACTTTTTTTATCAGTTTATCTGATAAAAAAGTTGTCCAGACAAAAAAGTTGCGTCTAAAGTTTAATTACTTAATAATGGTAGGTAAGAAAAAATTTGATGAAATTTTTGATTTTTTTTCGAACCTGCTGAAATATAATATTCAAAGTTTTCAACTCCCATATTTCGGCTATTTTGAAAAATTTTCAAAATAGCCTAAATTAACAAAAAAAAATCCATAGAATTATCGAACTTTCTCAAATCATTTCACGAGAATCGGTTGAGATGTGCGACCCGTTAGGCTCTCGAACACACAGACAGCCGGATAAAAGCATTTTTGAAAAATCTCAAAACTGAGACGCTTCGCTGCTTCGCTCGCTCGGCCAATAATGTGTTTACTTTAATTCCACGACTAAACGGCTATTTCACAGAATAAATACTAGTATTCATGTACAGAAGTGTTACTCAGAACATAAATTTAAAAAAATATCTACTAAATATGAACGTCAGAACTCCTTACCTCTTCGTTTAGATACCTAGACATCCATTGCAAGCCAATTTCATTCTTATTAATCTGGACAAACGATCATGTAACTGAATTTTCCCTTTTGAAGTGGTCTCCGCGCGCATAGTAATAAATTAATTATATAGGTATATTTTCGATACCTAAACGGGGAGTTACTCAGGCCTGCCTATGTCCAGTTTGTAATCTGTATTGTTGTAACGTGTCAATGAACAAAAACCGCAAAGACTATCTTTGAACAGAATTCATGTTAATTCATAAGCTTCATCTAAACGGTACAACGCCACACGAAAAAACAAAAAACAACTTTAACCACACGCCATAAAGTTCGAAATGGAATGTCTAAAACAATAGAATATGTGCGGGTAATTAGCAATGATGAATAAAGATTTCATTACATAGTAATCAATTATTGACTTTATGACTATGGTAATAAGAGTTATTACTGATATTGGGTGGCCATGTGGATGGGAAATAGAATGGACAGATGTGGCGCCCGACCAGGTGTCCAAAGATTAAGCAACCACGTACAATAAGGTGGAAAAAAATTGTATTTATATTACATATATATCAATTAATATGCATGTATTTGTATTAATTTTATATTGATATATGTTTAATGGTTTATTCTTGTTTATGTACTTATGTAGATACTTTTATTTTGGTTACTTGTTCATAAATTTCATTACGCCAGCCACACATTTTCCGCTTGGCCTAACGGTTGACCGGGAGAGAATGCCATATGGCATTAGGTCCGCCTGTTGTAATTTTTTTAATACTGTGTTACAGTTTTATTAAATAAACTAGCTTTTGCCCGCGGCTTCGCTCTCGTAGGGGTGTAATTTATCATAATCCTTTCTTAGGGGATGCCTACGTCATAGTAGCTTTATGCATGCAAAGTCTCAGCCCGATCGGTTTAAAATTGACAAAGTTCCATACAAACTTTCATCCCCTATTTTATTCCCTTGGGGGTAGAATTGATCAAAATTCTTTCTTAGCGGATGCTTACGTCATAACATCTACCTGCATGCCAAATTTCATCCCGATCCGTCCAGAGGTTTGGGCTGTGCGTTGATAGATCACTATGTCAGTCAGTCAGTCACCTATGAGTTATATATATTTAGATTAAAAATCTGCTTTTTATTCTCTTGAGAAGAAAATTAACATGAAGATTGAATTTAGCTGTGGTTGTACTCTTACGACGCCTGACGTGAATCCACATTCAGAATATAATACATAAGTTATAATAAGCTTTAAAAACTTTTGCCTTTTTTTTGAAAAAAAAAATTGTTTTAAAATAAAACTTTTATTAGTGCTTATACAGAAGCATCGTGTACCAACGAGTATCTATTTTTTGAATGGTTTGAGGGTGTAGATTTTTAAAAACACAATGAGATGGAAGCTGAAGGACACTTCTATTTCTCTATAATTTACGCCATGAATATGTATGCACAATTAAGTCGCAAATTCGCAATTGTTTTGCAGTTGCATCTTTATGGAGTATGCTAAGTGGTGTAGGGAATTTATTACGCATGATCCTGTTAGCCCACTTAAAAGAATGGTGCCTGTGTGGGGAGCCTTTTCAACCGATTTTGAAAAGGAGGAGGTTATCAATTCGACGGATTTTTTTATGTATGGTCACCGATTATTCAAAGCCGCTTGGACCGATTTGTTTAAAAGAGCATACTTGTCAGGTGGTCTCATAAAAAAATTATCAAATTCGGTAGTGTAGTTCGGGGGTGAAGTCGGTTTATAGTTTTGAAAAATTATACACAGATATTATCACGCCTGTTTCCCACAAGCGTAGGCAGAGACTATGGACCTCCACTTGCTACGATCCAAACCTCTTTCGCTTCATCTACACTCATCACTCTCTTCAAGCATGCCCGCCGGTCACGGGTACTTCTCACCAATCGTTTTAAAATAATGTACAGAAAAATTTGTATATTTCTCCAACGGATAATGAAGATTTCCAGCGGCTTATATGTGATTTATCGGTTTGTACCTTCAACAGACTTCTGGAGGAGAAGTAGCTGGGACGTTCTATTATTCTCAATATCTTAGATCAAGTAACAGACAATTGTCTTGCTGCCAGACAATTAGGAGGATTTTTAAAATGAGGACGAAATGGCTTTTCAGTGTCGGCAGTGCATTAATTATGCATATTTGTACGTGGCTTTTTTTTAGTTTAGATCTGCGTTGTACTTCTTCGGCCTCGGCGAAAGTTCTGCGACTAGATTGCAGAGTATCTAGAAAAAGCAGAGGTTCTAAAGAAGTACGGAAAGTGCCCGCATAACCGGCGGGCTTGTTTGAAGAGAGTGATAAGACTGCTGAGTGAAACTGAAGCGAAAGAGGTCTGTCAGGAACGTAGCAAGTGGAGGTCCATAGTCTCTGCCTACCGCTGTGTGAAACAGGCGTGATAATATGTACTTAATGTACCTATATCTATTTATTTATTGACCAATTTATGTACACGGAAAATTTATACAGAGATTACATCAAATAAAAGTTGTACAAAGGCACTACTTATCTCAAAAGAGATCTTTTCCAGTAGGCCTGTGAGAGGAGATGTGTATGTTAAAGAGGCATACAGGCGTGTTAATCCTAACTATAAGAAAAATAAAACGCATATTATTTAAAGCAATTTAACACGATTCAATTGAATGACAAGAACTACCAATGACTTAGCTCTCTCTCATCTCAGCGTTTTCCCAGTTGCGTCCTCAGCTGCAAGGCTGAGAAGCCCGGGGTCCGCTTTCCGACTTTTTCTTCTCCACTTTGCACGGTCTTGAGCATCCTTGGTTGTAAGACGATTAGCCCGCACATCATCCTTGACGACGTCAAGCCAGCACTTCTTGGGTCTACCCCGCCTGCCGGGCCCCGGCGGGGGCGGCATGGCTATACATTTGTTTCCCACGTAACATGCTGGCTTCTGTACCAATGACTAAGCTATAGAATAATAAATAACACTCACTAAGCCACCAATAACAAGTGTAAGATTCACGTGAGGTTATTTCTGATGATGACTGAAGCCTGAAAGACGAAGCAAGGTCGAGTCAATATATTAGCATTACAATAGCATAGAACACATGTTTGACTTAACAATGCGGCTCTTGTAAGCGACTCTTTGGTTTTGCAAGAACCACTTACTGTTTACTTGTTTTGTCATTTTGTTCTTTCGGGCATTAGTTATTTATGTAACTGTTGTATAATAAGGGGTATTAAAACACGAGTGGGGGTTTATCAAACGAGGGGTAGCCGAGTTTGATAATAAGATCACATGAGTGTTTTAATACCTAATTATGTATAACTATTTATTATAGTATTTTGTTTATTATGCATTTTTATGCATAAATATGTTAGAAAATGTTGGTAAACATTTTTAACAGCATTGTGGGAGCACCATTCTATTAGAATATGCAAATAAAACTGTACAAAATTGCAATGTTGCCGCAATTACGCGGCATAAAGGTGCATGAAAGCCTTTTAGGGTTCCGTACCCAAAGTAAAAACGGGACCCAAAGGAAGACTCCACTGTCCGTCTGTCTGTCACCAGGCTGTATCTCATGAACCGTGATAGCTAGATATTAAAAATTTTCTCAGATGATGTATTTCTGTTGTCGCTATAACAACAAATACTAAAAACAGAACAAAATAAATATTCAAGGGGGGACCCCATACAACAATTGCGATTCTTTGCCAATTTTTGCTCGATATAATAACGGCAACAGGTAAACGGTTGAAATATTCACAGAAAAATTTGTTGCATATTCACTTTTAAAAAAATATATAGCTGCGGCGGAAGCCATCAAGAGGCGCTAATATTCAGCTTTAGGTGAGCCGTATATATTTGCGCCTTTCGCCGTGGAGACTTTAGGGCCTTGGGGTGTGGAGGCGCGTCAAATTTTTAAAGATATCTCCACACGCCTGATCCGACGTTTCTGGGGACCTAAGAGCTGGTGCGCATTTTGGCCAGAGATTAAGTCTGGCCATACAACGAGGCAATGCTGCCAGTCTCTTAGGCACCCTGCCTTGTGACCGTAGCGACCTGGGGTCTATTTTTTATATAATATAATGTTTTATTTTTAATTAGATATATTTTAATTTATAGATAGGTTATTTTGTTTTTAGTTTAATTATTTATTTTATGTATTGTGCTGTGTATAATTTATTCTGGAATAAATGAAGTATTATATTAAAAAAAATACTTAAGAGGGCTTCCATACAGCAAACGTATTTTTATAGATAATGGTACGGAACCCTTCGTGCGCGAATTCGATTCGCACTTGGCCGGATATTTTACTTAGCTGTGCATTGCACTCAAGTGTAGCTTACTAAAGCCACATTCAGAAACGTTACTCAACTGCTTAAAATAGCAAAATGTCCACAAATGGTCGCAAATCGGCGCAACAGTTATTTAATTTGCAGCAAATGAGTGAATGTCGTTCAAGGCTGCTGCTGAGGCCGATCCTGCTGATATTGTAGGGTTAACGCACACTAAAGACTTGTCAAGTAATACAAATCAACATAAATTTATTTAAGAACTATGTACTTGTCGTTGGAGTATTTTCCATGCCTCCCGATCTTCAGCTAAATGCTTGACCTCCCTTTACGACACGACTTCTGTCTTTTCCTTTACTTCATCCATGTCTATTTTTCCTTCGACGATGTTTTTGATAAAATACAAATATCCACACATAAATAAATTATTATTTTTGTAGCAGGCGCCAAATTAATTATAGGTATGTATGTGTATATATTATTGTGTATGAGTAGGTACCCTTGTATTTTATTTATTTAAACTTTTTTTACTAAAAAAACATGCCACAAAAGGCGAACTTAATGCTACTAGTATTCTCTGCCAGTCAACCTTCGTGAATGTATGTATTAGAAGTACTAATAAGTATATGAATTTGTATGTATATCTACAATTTTGTGTGTTATGTTTTGATTAAAATTATTTTGCATTTATCCCTATGGTTGACTGGGAGAGAACGCTATTAGCGTTAAGTTCACCAATTCTAGACAATTTTTATTGTAGAACAATAAAGTTTTAATAAATAAATAAAAATTGTACCACAGAACTTATCATCAGTAAACTTATAACTATCCCACCATGTTTTTAACGAAGTTCAAAAAAACATTCCGCGTTGTTCGTCAGCTTAGTACGTAGTTCCCGGCTTTTCTAGTTCATAAAATAGTTTGAAGGTTTATCTAGTGCCTGGTCAAGACAAAATATTATATGATGTTTCCGTTTCCCACCAAATGATTTATTTCAAATGGGGGCAGCACTGAACCGCGGAAAATTCAAGTATCCCTTTAATTTCACCTTTTGCACCATTAAGTACAAAAAAAATTTACTAAGAAATAATATTCAATAGAATATTATAGTAGTCTTTTTGTGACGGTCGACCCTTACAGATAAAGTTGAACGTTTCTTTGTTTACGCGATTGGTTAACAAAATCGTATCTCGATATTAATGTATTGTTATTGTAAGAGAAGTAAAGGGAAGTACGTTATTGTTCTACCATGCTGGTATAGGAGAAAGGGAAAAAAAGGAAAAAATGAAAAATGTACCAACCAATATTAAGCAATCCCCGGCGTGGTTCGCACTTGATTGGGTGACAAATAGGAAAGAATTTTAGCTCTACCATCCTTCAGAACGCTCCCGGCTGTTATCATAGCATGGCATTGGCAGTCGCCAAGCTATGTCAGATGCCTTTAGGCAAATCTGGCACCAGTGTTGGCCAATAACACAAACGAACAAACAAATTAAATTATCTTATATAATAAGCTATAGCAGACATATTTTTAAATAACTGACTTATTTTTCATTAATAGTTTAGTTAATAATAATATCATTAATATGTGTTAGCGCCATCATTAAATAAATAAATATAAACGGACAAATCACTCAGATCAATAAAATATAGAAAAAGAAAAAAATTTTATGCAACCACTTTATGAATCCGTTGCACTGGGGCCGATACAGCGCATAACTGTGCCCATGTGAGGTGAACACATGAGGCGAACTTCGAGCATTTAACTAACAGGATGAAAGGGAAAAAAAGGAAAAAATAAAAAATGTACCGCTACTCTCTTCCCGCGTTGGTTCTAAAAGATTGGCGAGAATATGAATAACACCTTGAATGTGTAATTAAGAACCAATAAAAACATGAATGTGAAAATAATAGCCAAGTTCAATATCCAACAATACAATCCTAAAATTTTATTAAAAGAATCCACAATATTTGACTCGGCTAGTTTTTTACCAGCTATTCTGAGAGATAATTAGATAATAAGAGAGATGATAAGGCCTTAAGTCCGCTAATATCGATACCTAGAGTGCCTCCGTGGTCCAGTGGTCAAGGCGTTCGCCTTGTGACCCGGAGGTCATGGGTTCGATACCCACTGGGAAGCATACCTTGTGAAAAGTTGTTTCCAGTCTGGATAGGATATTGCAGGCTTGAATCACCTGATTATCCGAAAAGATGATTCCGTGTTTCGGAAGGCACGTAAAACTGTGGGTCCCAAACGCCACCTAGCGTTTGACCATCAAACTATCCAAGGATTGGTTCCTGGTTTGCCCTTTGGGTTGTGGAGGTCAGACGGCAGTCACTCTGTGTAAAAACCAGTAACCTCGTCAAATCTCCTTAGTTAGGTGGCGGACCCCGGGCTCTGAAGAGTTACTGCTGAGGATGCAACCGGGAATACGCTCGGATGATGATGATGGAGTAGTTTATAAAATAGTTTGAGGCATTATCTAGGGCTTGACCAAGACAAATAAATGCTATCTCCGTTTCCGTTAAAATAAATTATTTCCAATGATGTAGCTCAGGACCTCAAAAAATTTAATGTATCCCCATAACTCGAAAGGATTCTAGTATACAATTTCATTGTAATACTTAACGAAGTACTCAACTCACGCCACTATAATTACGCGACACAGTTAGATAATGAGATGTCAGTAGGTGCTTGTACTAACAATGGTCAAGGAGATCGTGTCTGTCCGTGCGTGTCACCTGAACATATCGACAGGTTAATATACTAGTTCATACATTCATTATAAAGGCAGCAGTAGCGTTGGGTGAGAATTTAGTTCGTTTAATAGTTGTATAGCTGTACTAGCACAGCTTTACAACTATAAAATGAATTGAATGCGTTAGGCCGTTCAATGTCCGGCTTATAATTCGCATATTTTTACTTAGTGTGAGTAATATGTCTCTGAGCGTGTTTATACCAAATTTATCATTTGAATGTATTTAAATAACCCGCGAACATCCTCGTGTTTTGAAATGTGGGTGTGTGCAATCCAGTTATGCTGCTAGTTAACAGCTTAGTACAATAGTTAATGGTCATTTTAAAGCTCGGTGCGCCGATATACGTAGGTTATAATTGTTGTTAGTTATAGATGCGTATATATTAGTAACACATAACGACCATGTGGATTCCAGAAGACGGGACGATCAAGGGGTAGGCCTAAAACGAGATGGAGTAAACGACCTGTCTGCTTTTGACAAGGATTGGAGAGAAGTAGCTAAAGATCGAAAGAGCTGGAAACAACAAGGGGAGGCCTTTGCCCAACAATGGGACCTGAATGGCTAGAAAAATAACAATATTAGAAACCCCAAAGGTAACTCGATGGGAATCTGCTTCTAAGGAGGCCCCGCGACTGAAAGGCAGCTTCTATTATTACTAGTAAATAAATATATATTGACAAATCACACAGATTGAGCTAGCCCCAAAGTAAGTTCGAGACTTGGGTTGTGGAACACTAAACCCAACGAATAGGGATTGCAATCCGATCTCATTTTCAATCCGGCCGAATCCGACCTCATTTTCATCAACCCGGCCGGATCTTACCGGATTAAACAAAGCAGGAAGAACTAGTTGCTATGGAACATGTAGCTGGACTGATGCACTGGCCTGCGACAGATCGGCCGACCCTGGTATGCTCTCTTGTCCCCCCGATCCTCTTCCATTCCTTCGACGTGCCAGCGAAGTCGGTGCGCTTTAACTTCACCCATGATGTTAGGCTCGCCCACTAGGTCTTCTATTTCGGCATTGGTTCTTAACCTCCATACACCATTCTCTTTTACTGGTCCCAGGATCTTGCTAAGTACCCTTCTTTGCGCCACAAGGAGCCTTCTTTCTTCTTTTAAAGTTAGCGTCCACGCCTCACACCCATACATTAGTATAGGGCGGATGATCGTCTTATATATGCGTATTTTTGTGCTTCTGCTGAGAAGCTTGGACGTCAAAACTTTATGTAGTTAATTTCGTCCTCTCTGGTGTTTGTGTCTGTAATAGTGCATCCTAGGTATTCATGTATTGTAATACTTCCGTTTCGTTTGTAATACTTATATTAGTTCTGTAGCGAAACGTCACTTTGCAAGAACTGGGTCTTACTAAACTAATTTAAAGAATAACGCTGAGGAGCTCGGTGGCCCGGCGGGAGTGCGCATTACTAGCGCTTTTGCAAGTTAAGCGACACCGAGCGTGGTCCGCAGTTGGATAGGTGACCACAAGTGGCACAAAAATTTCTCGAGCTCCTCTGTGCTCCGGAAGGCAAGTATACGCCGTTGGTCCCGGCATCATTGTATCGCAGTCGTCAAGCTGTGTCAGATGCCTTGAGGCAGCTTGAAATATCTGACACCAGTGTTGGCCACTTACATACACGAAAAACAAAACAAAGGATAACGCTGTTATCATTTTTTACATAACAAAGAACAAACCCGTTTCAATAGCTTTTAATGCGTTTGTCTTCGTGTTTTAAATCCGGAACTTTATCTCAATCGATTTTTTTCACCGTTCGCCATTGTAACTTAGTGTTAAATGCCAAACGATTGTGCTTTAATTATTTTAAAATGGCATTATCAGTGATTAATCGTCTGAGAAGTGCCTTGATAGGTGGCTTAATTGTTTAGTTTTTTGTCCAAATATAATGGTTGGAGAAGTTGATGAATACAGGATTACTGCATAACTAAGGGCTCTGACAGACGAGCTAAAATATGCTCGCGACACCTGTTGTAAACGGTCGCGTGACATATGTCACTCTGTCAAAAATGCGCGACCGTCGGCGACCGTCGGCGACAGTCGCCGATAGTCGCCGATCGTGGGGATTACGCGTTGCTAGCGCTTTTGCAAGTTAAGTAACCACTTTAATGGGTGACAAGTAGCAAAGATGGCTGTTATCATAGTATGGTGATGGCAGTCGCCAAGCTATGTCAGATGCCTTTAGACAGTTTTTATAATCTGACACCAGCGTTGGCCAATAGCACACACCAAAACAAACCTTAACTAACAAATGTCAAAACAAGCTGAGTAGTGAGCTCCGTATTCGAAAATTAAATACAAATATTAAAGTAAAAAATACCTGGATTCAAAGTATCACCGAGACATCATAACCTGTAGGGGGCAACGAGATACAAAGATTTCGGCGAAAAACAGCAATCAAGGGTCACAACATCACTGAGGTTAGTGAAAATTGTCCGTTAAATATCACAAATTTAAAACAAAAGCACGGATATTAACACAAAGAAACACATTCTGAACCCAAATGCCAGATGATTGGGTAAAACACAAGTGACACCAATTGAGGCAAATGAAATACTGACACTGACAGTGACAGAACAGCCGTCCTGTCACACAATACCTTAGTGACATTTAGTATTCATTGGGCATAGGTAACCACAACATACAGCCAAGAAAGAGGAGCGATAACAGCGCCACCAACTAACATTCAGGAGCCACTCGATCACAGGAAAAGGGAAACAAAAACACAACGATGACTAAATGTATGGGATGCAACCAAAAATTATCACCTAAAGAGTATATGAACTGCTCAATTTGCAACTCGAAATACGATTTGGAGTGTGCAAACATCCCGATAAAACGATTTAGTATTATGAACATAGAAGTAAAAAAGGGATGGAAGTGCCCATCATGTGTATCGAAGATGCCAAAAGGGGACAACGCAAACACTCCCATTCGAGCCATATATCAGGGAGACAGAAGCGATGTTCCTGAGGTCTTAAGACACATTGATCAAGAAAGTGCCAACAATGTGACGTTAAGACGTAATACACAAACAAAGATGACACCTGAGAAAACCACGGCCAAAGTAGATCAGACAGAAATCACAGATATCACAGAGAA
The DNA here is from genome assembly GCA_943193695.1 of Acrobasis suavella. NCBI lineage: Eukaryota > Metazoa > Arthropoda > Insecta > Lepidoptera > Pyralidae > Acrobasis > Acrobasis suavella. Next base: position 13,329,469 of record OW971951.1, read on the forward strand.
TGTAAAAGAAGAAAGTTTGAGAGCCATAATAAGACAGGAAGTAGGAGCAATAATCGAGAGCTACAAAACAAAGCAGTTAGAATTGGAAGGAAAAATAGACAGTTTGAAAGAAATGGTAGAAGAATATTGTAAGGAAAACAGAAGTCTAAGAGACCAGATAGTAGAAAAGGAAGAGGAGCAAAAGAGGGTAATGTATAAAACGACAAATAAGTTAGAAGAAAAAATTGATAGCTTAAAAGAAACAATAGTGGAATGTTGCAAGGAGAACAAAAACCTTAAAACACAACTAACAGAGAGAGAAAAGGAGCTAACTAGAAGCAAGACAGTAAAGGAGACCAGACCAGATTTGGAACCTAACAAACTAACCGAAAATCAACAGTGTAGAAGACAGGGCCATAGCCCAAAACACCCGCAGCAAATAAGGTCTAAAGATCCGATAAACGAGCTAGAGACGACACAGAGAGAAGAACAAAAGAAGAAATCACCGAGAGAAACGAATCAGAATGACGTAAAAAAAGACACAAATAGTGAAAGTCAAGAGAAAGAGGAGGGGAAAAAAGACAAAGAATGGAATATGGTAACAAATAGAAGACGAGAAAGAAAAACAACAAGAACAGAAATAAAACAGGGAGGAAATGCAAGAATAAGCAAAATACAAGCTATTGAAAGAAAGAAGTTTATGCACGTGTGGTCATTGCACCCCGAAACAACTGAAGAGAATGTACGAGAACATGTAAGAGGCGTAAGTGAGGAAAGCCAAGATAACATAACCGTAGAAAAGATAATCCATAAAACAAAAAGAGAATATGCATCATTCAAAATTGGGATCACGGAAAAAACTTATGACAAGCTATATAAAGCAGACGCATGGCCCTTAAACGTACGGTTTAGTGAATGGATTTTTTTTCGAAGCTTCAGGAAAGCGAGCCAGGGAGAAACAAGATAAAATGTCAGAAGTGGTCTTGTACTATCAAAACGTAAGAGGGTTACGAACCAAACTTAAGGATTTTCAAATAAATATAGCGGGCTCGACAGATGACTTGTTTGCCATAACGGAAAGTGGTTTAAATCATTCAATATACGATGGTGAGTTTTTACCCAGCGGCTTTACAGTGATAAGAAGCGATCGCACGGACGGACGGAAGCAAGGAGGAGTGTTCTTAGCAGCGCAAGGAAGCTACGAAATTCAACAGGTAGCCCTCCCGCCAGGTACCTGCTTGAACGACCACCAGTTCGAGCTGGTCTGTGCAACAGTGTATCGGACAAATAAACTACTATTTTTATGTTGTGTCGCGTACATACCCCCAGGGACAGCAAACGACGAGTACATGTACTTATTTCATCTTTTAGAAGAATGCTGTAGTAAATATAAGAATGTAGTAGTGGTAGCAGATCTAAATATGTACTCTACAAAGCAGGAAATACAATGTTATTATGAATATTTTGTAAGTTATTGCGGATTCCGTCAATGTAACAACATACCCAATTGCAATGATAGAACATTAGATGTAGTGTTAACAACGTTCCCAAGGGAGAAAATTAGGGTTAAAGAGGACCGAGAGCAGCTCAGCCGCTTAGATAAACAGCACCCCGCATTACAAGTGAGCATAAGTATGAGGATATCGGGAGGAGAAAGACGGGAGAAGCCATCGGAAATAGAAGGATGCACACCGCCAGCTGACACATACCCGCGGTGGAACTTCAATAAGGCGGACTTTCATGAATTATACAGATCCCTAGAAGAAGCAAACTGGAAACCTATATATGAAACGGATAACATACAGCAGGCTTGTGACAGGTTGTATAATATTATATATGGCATATTAGATAAATGTGTACCAAGAAAAATAACAAAAGCAAGGGACTCAAAGTACCAATATCCGGAATGGTATACAAAAGAAATGAGAAATGAGATAAAGCAAAAAGCGAAATGGCACAAAGTGTATAAAAGGAATAAATCACAGGAAGCGTATGAACGGTTTTCGGATCTTCGGTCAAGGGTTAAAAAGAAAATAAAAACGGAGTACGAGAAGTATCAAAACCGTATTGAAGATCAACTCAGGAAAGAACCAAAAAGTTTTTGGAGCTATGTAAAAAGGAAGCGCGCAAGCCGTAGTAAGACGCGGATAACTCGGAAGGACGAGAATTTAGACGAAAATCAGTGTGCCCAAGAATTCGCAGAGTACTTTGCGTCGGTATACGGAAAAAACGTACCAAAACTCGACCATCAAGCCGCAAGTAGAGATATCGCAGAAAAAGGAGGAAGAGTACATATACAAGAGCTAACGCTTCAAGAGGTGAGTGAAGCAATTGGACGCCTTAAGAGTAAAACCTCAGTCGGACCGGATGGAATACCACCGTACATAGTAAAAGACTGCAAAAGCGTACTGGTGCATCCGCTGCATTACATATTTAACCTTAGTCTGACAGAGAAGACGTACCCCGAGGGCTGGAAATTATCTCGAGTAGCACCAGTACCAAAAGGGGGACCAGGAACCGATATTAGTCAACATCGGCCAGCGGCAGTACTATCCACATTCGCGAAAGTATTCGAAACGGCACTAGACACAAGCATTCGCAATCAGGTGAGCCCGTACTTGAACGATGCGCAACATGGATTCCGTCCAGGTCGCAGCACAGATTCTAACTTGTTGTCGTTTACGGGTTATGTGGCAACCGAGCTTGATGCAAAACCAGGTGCACAGGTAGATGTGGCATACTTCGATTATACTAAAGCATTTGATCGGGTGGATAACGATGTGCTAATGACACGGATGGCGGAAATGGGTTTTACTCCAAAGTTGTTGGAGTTTTTTGCAAGCTACCTGAGTAATAGGCGGCAGTATGTCGAGTATGCCGGCTGCCAATCAGAGCAGTATTTGACATTAACAGGGGTGAGTCAAGGCAGTAACTTGGGCCCACTGCTCTTCATAATAATGGTGAACGACCTACCAGAGGTAGTAAGGGACGCACGTATTTTGTTATTTGCAGACGACTTAAAACTGTACATGAAAGTGACTTCAGAGAGAGACTGTAGACTGCTACAGGAGGATATAAATAGAGTAGTACAATGGGGCCTGACAAACAAATTGCAATTCAACACAAAGAAGTGCAATGTTCTGTCATATACCAGGGCAAAGCAGCCGATACTATATAACTACGGCATAGCTGAAGAGAACATACCAAGAGTAACAACGGTAAAGGATTTGGGAGTGTTGATGACAGAAGACCTCTCATTTCGTGATCACATTGTGGAAATTTGTAAAAAAGCCTTCAGAAATCTGGGATTCGTGCTACGTGAGACAAAAGATTTTAGAGGAACGGCAGCAGTGCGGTCATTGTACGACGCATTAGTAAGGAGTAGACTGGAAACGAGTTCGGTAATATGGAATCCAAAAGAAAAGAAGTACGTAGTGATGGTAGAGAAAATCCAGAACAAGTTTACGAGATGTCTATATTACCGGCAGTTCGGAATTTATCCATTTTACCCACTTATGTATCCATCCCTATTTGTAATTGGAATGGTGGGGTATTTTACGCTGGAGCTAAGAAGAAACCTAGCATTGGCAAGATATGTGTTCAAAGTATTCAGGGGGAAACTTACAAATACAGAAGTCTTGCAAGCCATAAAGTTAATGGTCCCCAACCCAAGGCTCCGGCAAGAGCCGAGAACAAGAGTGCTAGCGGTCCCCTCTGCTCGGACAAACCTTATTGAAAGTGCACCAATGACGCGGGCAATAATAATAATAAATGAAGTGTCCCGAGATATAGATATATTTCATTGTACATTGACGGAATTCGAAAGAGCAACGGTGACGTTTTTATCGGATAGTTAAATTTTAATTTAGGAAATGACGAACAAATTATATGGAAATTTAATAATATTATATTTAGAAAAATAGGTAAATGAGGACTAGTTAGATTAAGTGCATGTAAAGAATAATTAAAACTGTAATCACATATTATGTATTGGTGACAAAACTGTAAATGTAATATGATAGAATGATAAATAAATGAAATGAAAAAAAAAAATGAAATGAAACCTACCGAACTAATTAAATTTTCAGTATATGTTTACAAAAAGAGCTAAGAAGTCATTTTTTATTATGAACTGTCTTATTTTTCATTAAAGGTGAAGATAATGGTTATATTTTTGTACGTGCTAGCGCCATCGTTAAATAAATAAATATATACAGATAAATCTCACCGATCATTAAAATATAAACAAAAAACTTATTTTTATGCAACCGCTTTATGAATCCGTTGCACTTGGGCCGATACAGCGCTTAACTATGCCCATGTGATGGTAGTTAAAAATTTAACACTTTTAAATGTTTCTAAACTCGCATAATTTATCAAAACTAAAAACGTGTGTATCGTAATATACACAACCGATTTTGATAAAAAAAAATATGGGACCACTAGACAAGTGCCCTTTCAAACTTCTACTACTACTACGGTGGCGCAGCGACCCAAAATGGATCTTGGCCTCCGACACTAGATGGCGCCATTTCTTTTGGTCTTGTGAGCGTTGCTGCCAGTCGTCAACTCCAAGGCTTCACAGGTTTTTTCTGTACCTCATCGCCCATCTGTACATGTGCTCTTTCAAACAAAAAAGGAATTTTCTAAATCGGTCCAGGCGTCTTTGAATAATCGGTGAATATACATAAAAAAAGATTCTGATAAATTGATAACCTGCTCCTGGTTGTCTTTTTGTGTAATTAAATATATACGGACAAATCACACAGTTTGAGCCACCCCAAAGTAAGTTCGAGACTTGTGTTATGGGATACTAACTCAACGATACTATATTGTATAACAAATACATAAAGAAATAAAGACCCAAGACCCAGGACAATTTGAAAGAGGTCATTTTCCAACTTGCCCTGACCGGGGATCGAACCCGGGACATCTGGGTGGCGGACTAGCATGGTGACAACTACGCCACGGAGGTCGTCAATTTTTTTTAATATTGATTCGGCAACTAGTGCTAGCATCATTGGCGTCAGGGCTGCACCGGTACTGACACTGGATGCTGGACTGGATTGAAACATGTTTACATTGATCCAGCGCCGAAATCCAGTGATACTCGTACTAACGCCAGCTACTTATCAATGTAAATCAGCCTGTTCGGTTGCTGGTGCCATTAAAACCCTGTCCACGAGAACAAAATGTAATTATTCGCACTCCGAGACAAATAAAGGCATGCGGCGTCATTTGCAAAATGCATAATGCACGTCAACGGGTAAGGCAGAGCCAGGAAGTGATTGAAGGACGACCGTTGTACTCCGCTGCGCTCGGAGAATGGCTTTATCTGATCGTTTGTTACAAAGTAAGACATTAACACGTGCAAGAAGGCACTTAAAAGAACCTAACACAGTTGCTTTTTGCTCTTTTTGACTTCAATAAAACGACCTCCGTGGCGTAGTGGTCACAATGCTAGTCCGCCACCCAGAGAGGGGTGCGATCCCCGGTGAGGGCAAATTGGAAAATGTCCTTTTTCAAATTGTCCTGGGCGTTGGATGTTTATCTATATATTTGTTAAAAAGTATATTATCGTTGAGTTAGTATCCCAAAACACAAGTCTCGAACTTACTTTGGGGGCTAGCTCAATCAGTGTTATTTGTCCCTATATATTTATTTATAAAGAATATTTTCAACAAAAAAAAACGACTTTAAACGTCCTCGTAGAACGCACATGTGTCATGCAGGAGTTTAACACTTAATTATAGTTATATCACGTAAAATCATCGCAATGCTAACCAGTATGGATTTACTTTAATATTGCTCCTATTAGCAGATTTTATCAAAATCATTTCAGAAATATAACAAAACAATAAACCAAAATACCTGAAAATTGGCTGACTAGCTAGCATGGTGCCACTAGGATACGGAGGTCGTTAAAAAGGTATTTTTTTCGATATCTAAACGGGGAGTAACACACAGCACAGGCCTGGTTGAAGTGAAGTATCAAACTGGATGTACTTGAATTCGGGAATCTCCTTCATCTTAGCGCATTCCCGGCAGCATCCTCGGCTGTAGTGCTTTCCCGGTTTTTTTTCTCCAAAATATACTTAATATGCATGTCGATAGTCACCCACGCAGGTCGAAGACCTTGCGAAATCGAGAAGAAATAGCCGAAATAGTTTAAAAGATTTGCGCTTGACCCCATCAACCCACAATACAAGTTACCACATTATTCTTCATCAAAAAAAATACATAAACAAACAAACCAACAATTCATATCTCTCATGAGATCTCTCGGCTGACATTCAAAGCGTATTAGTAGTCCATTTGTCGAAACGCATGGCCTTGCGGTCTCGTTGAGTTATGATAGTACTAATCCGAATGCATTCCAATTCTTGATACGCCCGAACGAATTCTAATTCTAAAATTCAACTCAGAAGGACAATTCTTGATACGCTCGCACACACTCGGATTCTAAAATTCAATTCGGAAGGATTATGTATTTTGAAAATCTTAATAAGTGTATGCTTTCTTCCACATTGGTCTGGGAGAAAAGAAATAAGCTTTAAATTTACCTTCCCGCGCAGTTCGTAAAATCGAAAATGCGAATTTTTTTGTGATGCTTCTGGCGCCCATCACTATTTACCCGACTGCGCCAGAAAGAGGGTTTTTTCGAGAGTATGTACTTACATAAGTATGTATAATTGTTTGGCACGCTCTGCAGCCTGAACGGCTCGATGGATTTTAGCTTGAGAGGTGTCGTAAGATTTGTTTTAATTCTGTGAGACACTAGGTATATAAAAAGGCAGTAGGTTTTATTTTTTTTAAATTACTTGTTTGTTTCTTTTCTCCACCATGACTCTCAAAGTGGCCTTTGAGTCTTCCGACTCTTGGCGCACCCGAAGTAGCATTGCTGAGGATACTATCCGTTGAGGGGATATGTATCCCCTTGAATTTTTCGGGGTCCAATGCTCCCTCCGTTTAAAATAAATTATTTAAATGGAAACGAAGATATCATTTAAAATTTTGTCGTAACCAAGCCCTAGTTAACCCTGCAAACTATTTTATGAACTACTAGCTTTTGCCCGCGGCTTCGCTCGCGTATGGGTGTAATTTATCAAAATCCTTTCTTAGGGGATGCCTACGTCATAGTAGCTTTATGCATGCAAAGTCTCAGCCCGATCGGTTTAAAATTGACAAAGTTTCATACAAACTTTCATCCCCTATTTTATCCCCTTGGGGGTATAATTGATCAAAATCCTTTCTTAGCGGATGCCTACGTCATAACATCTACCTGCATGCCAAATTTCAGCCCGATCCGTCCAGTGGTTTGGGCTGTGCGTTGATAGACCACTATGTCAGTCAGTCAGTCACTTTTGAGTTATATATATTTAGATTTACAGTTTAAAGTAAGAACGTGAAGCTTTTTTACGCACTTGTGAAAAACGGCCACTTTTGGCCAATGTGCGTAGAAAAGCTTCACGTTATCACTTTAAACTGTAAACAGTAGTTATAACATAGTTTGAAGATAATGAAGATATGGCGACCACATACTGGCAAGCGAAGCGCAAGAAACCCACCCACAAGGTGGTCTGACGAGCTGATCAAGGTCGCTGGAAAGCGCTGGATGCAGGCCGCTCTAGATCGGTCATTTTGGAAATCCTTGGGAGAGGCCTATGTCCTGCAGTGGACGTTATGCGGCTGAGATGATGTATAAGAAGATACAATAACTCGAAAATGCAACTTTCGCTGAAATTGCTCAATGGCTGAGTAACTGTACTTACACTTTCAACAATAAATAGCAGCGTCGAAGTAAAAGTGATGCAACTGTACTGAACCAGTTATACTGACCGTGCGCAGGATTCGATGCTCTTTGTTTTTAACCTCCGACACAAAAAGAGTGTATAAGTATATTGGGACAAAAACCCAGTAGTCCTACCAACTCTTGACCGACAAGACAAATCGAGGTTTTCTAACATTTAGGTAGTTGAAAAAAATGAGGGGTGTTATAAGTTTTACGCTAAGTGCCGCAACAGACGGGACGCAAGTTGCGTCGCGTAACAGCTAGAGATGGGCAGTGGATAGTGCTCAATCTACCCATTTGAGTATTTACTCACTAGATTTAATAAATAGAGTAAATACAGCGTGCTCATATATTGACATCGCATTTGATGTCTGTTTATTTATTTTAACATAAAATTACGTCTTTGCACACCTCCAGCAAAAAATTATAATTAGTCAAAGAAGCCTACTTTCAGTGTATGATTAGTATGGTATTTTCATATATTTTAGCGACATTTTAAGCATATTATGGTGTATGCACACACTTTTCGACAGGAATTGCAAGTGTATACTAGAATTTAGTTTCAAAATTGTCATGAAAACATGAAATAATGAATATGAATATAAGTCGCAACTCATATAAATCAATCTACTCAGCAAATGGATAAATTAGTATATTTATCGGGTATTTACTCAATCTACTGAGTAAATATTCAAATGGGTTGATTGAGTATTTATGCAACTCCCATCACTAGCTGTTACGCGGCGCAACTTGCGCCCTAATGTCTGTCAGTCTGCCTGTGGCATTGTAGCACTCGAACGGATAGACCGATTTCGATGCGGTTTATTTCACGTGAAAGCAAGTTTCCTTGTGGTGGTTCTTAGCTATGTTTGATGTAAATCGCATCAGCCGTTTAAAAGCTATTGGGGGTTAAAGCTTGAAAGTCTGGGCTTTCTCTAGTAAATAAGAGATGGCGCTACGGATGTCTAGTCATACGACTTACGGTAGTTGCGCTACTCATCACTCGATGGCGTTCTTGGCTGTTGGGGTTTTTTATTTGCCTAGCAAGTAAACTTGTTATTAAGTACAGAAATAAACTGAATCGACCTAACGACGCCCGAACCATGAAATTTTCGGATCAAAGTTTCTCTCGTTACCGACTAAGCTACTTACATTAGAAATGTTTTGAACAAAACAAATGAGGCGTAAGACTTACGTAATGAGCTCACAACTAACCGCAAAAGCCTACAAGCAAGGACGTGCAACTTGACACTACTCCAACTACAATAACACTAGCAATCCGCCCTGGATTCATGCTAGTACACCTTTAACAAATACACGAACTGACCAAGTGACCAATGATATGCATATCTTAAGATTTTTTTTTTATTTAATTTATTGCACTTAAATCTTAACATTATAGTACAAAAAGGTACAACTTAATGCTAAGCATTGTCTACCAGTTCACCTTTGGGACGTAGCAGAAAAAATGGTAGATGGGGTGCAAATTTAATTAGATAAGTACATCGAAAGTAATGAATTAAGATGTATTTAATTACATAAACTATACACAACATATATATAAATATTTAAATATAATACTATATAAATATTTAAAAATTAAGTAATAAATGCATATTATAAACTTACATGTATATAAATACGTATAATAAACATACTTATACTATTATTTCAGCATTGCTTTCTCGCGATAGTGTCGAATTACGAGCATTTTGAAGTGATCCCTTTTTGTGCTCTCATAATGTCATCGGGCAGGGCATTCCAAAGACGTACAGCAGTGACAGCAAAAGAATTAGAAAGAAATCCAGTACGGTGAGAAGGAATAGATAGGGTTAATTTTCCAGAAGATCCTTTGCCTCATATCATATCGCCTTAGGAAAAGAAAAGACCAGAGCGTGTTATGTTATGTTATGTAATACTTTATTGTACACCAAAAAAATATAACAATAATCAAAAAAAGAAATACACACATAAAAGACATTTAAATTTACAGCGTGCACGCCGCGCCGGTCTCCAGTTTTTTATTCCCAACGAAGGAAGATCAGAATTTCATAAGGCGTTTCAGCCTTCTTCTTTAGATAAAGAAGAATTAGAAAATAAAGAGCGATATATAAATGAAGCGACGGAAAATTCTCCTGTGTTGCAAACTCTTAATTAGGAGATGGAAGACGGTTTCGTTAAAATCGATTTAAGTTATAGGCTTGTAGAATATGTACTTACAAGGAGCAAAAAAGGAACTGCCTCTGCAGTCCAGTAATCAAGGCGGTCGCGTTGTGATCTGGAGGTCGTGGGTTCGAATACCACTGGGAAGCATACTTTATAAAAAGTTGTTTCCTGGTTAGGATATTGCAGGCTTGAAACACCTGATTATCTAAAAAGAAAGATGATTCTGTGTTTCGGAAGGCACACATAAACTGTGGATCCCGAACGCCCTCCAGCGTTTGCCCAAACCAATCCAAGGATTGGTCTGGTCTACCCTTTGGGTTGCAGAGGTCAGACGGCTGTCGCTCTGTGTAAAAAATCAGTAACCTCTTCAAATCACCTAGGTTAGGTAGCGGACTCCGGGCTCTGAAGCATTACTGCTGAGGATGCAACCGGGAATACGCTCGCATGATGATGAAGGAGCAAGAAGTGTCAATGTCACAGATGTGAATTTGTCTTAATAGAGCTGTAGCGGGAGCGCGGTGATATGCTCGTCCGCCACAAAGGGAAGATCTTCCCGCCAGCGAATCGGGCGAACTCTGACATCGAGATGTAAGATACTGCTGGCGCCATCTCATATGCTTCTTGTGAACTATATTATCAGTTGTCTCTTGATTGTAGTTCCTCGTAGTGGCCGTAGAGGTCGCCACAGAGCCAAGGCCAACCGGCACCAAAATTACATTCTGTACCGGTATTTAGTGGTTCTTTTCATTTCGGTACCTGGGTACCTGTTCTAGATGGGTACCGGTACTGCTCCTTAAAAGAACAAGTACCTGATTGAGGTACCTGCTGCTATTTGCTTATACTTGTACCTACTGGTATGTGCTTTCTCACTCTGACGTGATTTGTATCGGTACTTGAAGCAGAACGAACGCGATTAATTTGGTTGCTATGTTCGTCGCCACTCTGGATTGAATATCCAGAGGATATCCAGCGGTAGTAGGTAAAGGTCCAATACGACAATCAGACAAGAGAATATCATGCACAAGTACTTACCACGTAGCGGCAAATGCTTGATGGCTTCAGAAATGTCCTTAGATAACTGCCTAAGGTAGAAATGAAAGTCTAAAAATGCACAAAACATGAATTTTCGATCGAAATCGAATCACTTGGAAAACGGTGCGTCGGTGATTTTAAATTGCAACGAAGTAGTTCTCTTTTTCACCACTATGGCGCTGTGTTCAACGCCGGTTGTACTGTGCAAGCGCACGGTATATTCCGTGCGTTCTCATTGGCTGAATTGTGACGTTGGACCGCTTCCATAAGACGGACTGATTGGATATTGCGATTGGTAAAGTGCGCGAAATTTTAAATAATTAGAAAACAATTAAAACGCTAAGAACGGAACAGTACTGGTACCGGTATACTACCGATAGTGACGGAAAAAAAGTACCGCTACAGATAGTACAGGTACTAAGTCTGGCACCGATACTGCATTAAGGTTAATGGTACCGGTTCCCATAACACCGGTATTTCGCCTTGAATTTACCTTACTCCTGCACAGGCGTACATTGGATGCCATAATCCGTAAAACAATTGAAAGTCACGGCCGAAATTTAATTAGGTGTGACAACAGATGTAATCTCATTAACTATTAGCTAGTAAGCAGCCTGCCCTTGAACCGTGGGCAGCTTGTCACGACATTTTGACTGGTATTGACACAGATGAAGGTCAGAGGTCTTATGTCAACTACGCATAACTTATGTGGACTTATTTTACGCGCGATTTGACTTGAAATATGGAGATTTTATTAGGCTGAAGGAGGGTTATGTTAAGAACAGAGGTCGGAATTAGGTAGAGTTATTTATGTACTTACACTGATTTCATACAGCGAAAGAATAAAGTGGATATGCCTCAAAACCTGGGAGTAATTTTAAAGAGCAGAAAAATCCCGTGATTTCTTAAATAAAAAGTTATTGACTTCTACACAATTTAAACCACAGCACGTGCGACGTTGCCAATATGTAAAAACGAATAAAAATACTATCGTAAATACTAACCCACCAAAAACATACCTGTTAAAAAGGGGGCCAAGTTCCTATCGGCTAATTGTTCGGCTTAAAAGGGTTGAAATCCAATCCAATGCCAAGTTTAGATGCATTTTAAAATCGATCATAATCATCTTCATCAACAGCCTGATCCACTGGTAAACATTTGCCATTCCCAAGACTTGAACTTGGCAGGTTTTCATGCTGTACGTAACACTTGATTAATTGTATGATTAAATTTATATAAAAAAATAATGTTTAATGCATGCGTGCGGCCTGTTGCTGGAACTTGGCCTGCGCACTACCGTGCGCTTAGATAAAAATTGTATGTAATTATCTTTGTTTTACTTGTCTTATCTATCTCTGAGGTTTTTATGATTATTTATTTGTAATATTGTTGGCAACATGGGATTGACCATTAGAAATCCCGGGAAGAACATATTAATATCAATATTTCGATGCAAGTACATAAATAACTTTACCTAATTCCGACCTCTGGTTATGAATTTCGAATGTATGTGTGCTGAGTGGTTTCCCGCGTTGAATATAATCAATTCAACTCTTCCTGTGAATGTCGTAAACGGCGACTAAAGGACTAAGCACAAACAAACATCTCTCGTCATACCTACTTATCTAGGTTTAAATCAGGCAACGGCAGATTGAAAAACTTTTCGTACAAATCAACCTCCGATGAGGGTGACGTCAGGACGACGTTGTAATGATGGTTCAGGCTTATTTTTTCTATTTCCTTGGGTGACCATTGATACACACGTCTTCGTTGGAGAAATGCGGGAAATCTCACCTCGGGCTTTGCAGCAGTTGAATTGCGCACGAAACTGAAAAGTAACCTACGTTTAATCACAAAATGAGTACTAGTACTCACGTACAGAAGTCTCACTCAGCAAAGAAATTCAAAGAAATATCTACTAAATGTGGATAGGGCTAAGGTTTTATTTAGCTCGCGTTAGAACAGAACTTAGCACCTTTTCGTTTAGATATCTAGAAATCCATTGCAAGACAATTTCATTCATAATACTCTAGACAAACGATTCATGTAACTGAATTTCCCACTCCGGATTGGTCGCTGCGCGCATAGTAATAATGTAAATATATTTTCGATACCTAAACAGAGAGTGATACTGGCCTGGTTTAGTAAAAAAAAAACTTTTAGATTGTTCTAAAAATACGTAATAATAATGATGTTCTGGTAAGAAACATTGTAAATCACGGAAGAACAAAAAAAAATCACATGCAAAGTGAATACCTTCAAAAGTTCAACATTTTTGTCGTCCAATCAGTATTTCCACGAAGGTAAACCTTGACATTTGGTCAATTATATAAACAAGCTTTAGAAATACTTGCATAATAGAACCAGTAGCTTTTTGCCGCCATTTAGTATTGCAGTTTTTTTTCTTGCGTGATTTACTGCTATGGACGGCAACGATCTTACCAACTCCAAATCTTAAACACACTTCGTCACATTTCTGTTCAGTCATACTATTACATAGCATAGCTATGTATGACTGAACTTTTACCTTAGGGTTTTGTCCAAAGGGTGCCAACGGGACTCTATTACTTCCTATGCATCGGTCTGTCTGTCCGTCTGTCACAGGCATATCTCTTGAACCGTAATAGCTAGATACTTGAAATATTCACCGATTAAGTATTACTGTAGCCGCTAAAATAACAAATATTAAAATATAATAGAGCTAAAAATTATATTGGGTCGTCATACAAGAAACGTATTATTTGTTAGCGTTTTTAACCTGATCTTTATAATGGAATTAACTAGATACTAAAAATATTCACCGATTAAGTATAGGGACTGCTATAACAAACGATTCTAAAAATAAAATTATATTTGTATATTATTATATTTTTTTCTTTTCTTTCCTTCCTTACGCGTTGGCTGTGTGTAAGGAGGATAATTATTTATTTATAAACATTTGATTCAATAAAAAACTACCTAATGCAGTCCTATTATTATTTGAAAGACCTCGGACGAAAGAATGTTATAATGACATACTCGCGTGATGTTAAGCCATTCTCGAGAAATGTTAGTTCAGAATGGGCGAGTAGTTCAAAATGGGCGAGTAGAGTTGACATGATAAATGAGTTAGTTGTAAATATCGATACCTAAAGTGCCTCCGTGGTCCAGTGGTCAAAGCGGTCGCTCTGTGACCCGGAGGGCATGGGTTCGAATCCCACTGGTAAGCCTACTTTTTGAAAAGTTGTTTCCAGTCTGGTTAGAATATTGCAGGCTTGAATCACCAGATTATCCGAAAAGAAAGATGATTTCGTGTTTCTGAAGGTACGTATAAACTGTAAGTCTCGAACGTCATCTAGCGTTTGATCATCAAACTATCTAAGGATTGATTCTGGTTCACCCTTTGGGTTGCTGAACAACAGACTGAAAAACAGAAACCTCGTCAAGTGGAGGTAGGGGTACCCGGGCTTTGACGCGTAACTGCTGACGATGCAACCGGGAAAATACGCTCGGATGATGAAGATCGATAACTAGAGTCACTTAGTTGCTTTTATGTGGAACTAATTGATCGATGTTTTAAATACGAACTGCCCAGCAGAGTGATGTGTGGTAAGATTTCAGACTAGAGAAAAGTTCACTTGAAAAATAAGAAATATTTGATATGTAATTCCGATAAATAGCCAAGATGAAAACTTTATATTTTCTTTACAAATAAAAGATTATTTTTGGTTAACACGTTTAGAAAAGCCTCAGAATATTAAATTATCTTCAATCATATTTCAATGAATGTCTAACGTCTACTAATCAGTTTATTTAGTAAACATAAGTGATAAAAAAATATTCATCGACACGCAAAGAAGAAGAACAACATATGAGACTTGTCCGTATCTTTTTTTATTTATTCTTGTTTATTTTTAAATTATATCTAACTAAAGATAATATATGCTTATGTAGTACAATATAATTACTTACCCGTTTTCCATTGGTCTCAACCCATAATAACAATAACATAATTTAATCGTCAAATGTGAACTCAAGTGTTATTACTTCGAAATGATTTGACATGTTGAATTGAATTATAATTTGTGTATGATTTGTTTATTGTCCAATGAAAGCCTTAGTGGACTTGACAGCGAACAACAAATACTTTATGGTTAACTAGCATTGGACATCCTATTTAACATTTAATTGTACAAATTCCTTTTTATGGTTCCGTACCCAAAAGGGTAAAAACGGGACCTAAGACTCCGCTGTCCATCTGTCCGTCTGTCCGTCCGTCACTAGGCTGTATCTCATGCATTGTAATAGCTAGGCGGTTGAAATTTTCATAGATGATGTATTTTGGTTGCCGCTGTAACAACAAATATCTAGCCGCTTTTAGTATGTTACCTACCTGCATTTATAAGCGTGCGTGAGGAATTCGAATCATTACGCGCGAGGATTCGCCGAAAATAAGTTTTTTGAAAAAAATATTGTAATACTTTTATTGTGATTGTGAGCCATAAGTACTAATAAGGACAGGTTTGCGTCGTTTCTTTACAGAGTTCCTATGGCCACCTTCCAGCTCCATCATCAGATCAGCTCGATTTCGTCACTGTCACGCAATATAAGCAAGCATGCGTGTAAAATTAAAATTACAGCTCAAACGTAACCTGAGACTTGGATCAAATTTAAATTGCAAGATTTGACTACAGACAGACTACGGGATAGGTAACTAAATAAAGGGGGAAACTAGAGGAAATACAGTAGCTCATTCGAAATAGTAATTTTTTGACGATTAATTTTTTCATCGACTTGCAATAGAAAGAAGCTATTTGCAATTCGTCACAATCTTTTTTGTATGTATGTTCACCGATTATTTGAAGACGCCTGGACCGATTTGAAAAAAATCTTTTTTTGTTTGAAAGGGTCTTGTCAGGTGGTCCCAAGTAAATGTTATCAAAATCAGTTGTGTAGTTCGGGGGTGAAGTCTGCTTTTAGTTTTGAAAAATCACACTAAAATTCTAAAGTTGAAAGTGTGTGTGTTACATACACACACGATTGTTACTTCATCACGCGCAAACGGCTGGACCTATTTTGATTAAATTTGGTATGCAGGAAGCTAACACTCTGGATTAACACACAAGCTACTCTAGGCGCGTGTAACATAGCGGGGCACAGCTAGTTATTAAGAGGCATTTCACATTTGTTTGGCTGTCTCGCTCGCACAATCAAACATTTTTAAAGATTATTAAAAAATGTGTCTCATTTGTAGAAAAGTGTTACATTAACATTCAATATGATTATATGTTAGATATTGTAGACATGTTTTTTTATTGTTTATGTGTGTGTGTGTGTGTGTGTGTGTGTGTGTGTGTGTTTGTGTGTGTATCAAGAATAAGGTCATCAAAAATTAAAAATTTTGATGACCTAATTCTCGATGTCACAGTATACAAACATGTCTAAAATATCCAGAATATAATTATATTGAATGTTAATGAAACACTTTTCTACAAATGAGACACATAATGCGAATATGTATTCTTCTGATAACGATGTTGACTACTAATACGTTAAAGAAAGGTAAGGTAGTCAAACGTCCTTTTCGTCCTATGTAAATTGGGACGATGAACCCTCAAAAATTGAACTACCGCTTTTGAAGCCCTATTTGTGAAACGCGGAGTCATTAAACGAATGGTTTTTTTCCATGCTTTGACGACGTCTGTAGCCTAGTGATCACCATATTAGGCTGCCACTCCGAAGCTCTCCGGTTCGATCCCCGGTCAGATCAAGATAGAAAATGACCTTTTTTAGATTGACCTGGGTCTTGGATGTTTATCTAAATATGTATTTGATAACAATATAGTATCGTTGAGTTAGTATCCCATAACACAAGTCTCGACCTTTTAGGCTAGCTCAATCTGTGTGATTTTTTCATATGTATATAAATTTTTATTTATTCAAAAAGTGAGAGCCCTCTTTTCAACAATGAGCCCCTGATCCGAAAACAATGGCCCAATTAGGAGATAACCAGACTGAAATAAGACAAGGGCAGATCGTGGCAGTAGATATTGGTTTCTTGCTAAATCTATCGTTGTCTGTAGACTCTGTTTTAGGGTTCTGTACCCAAAGGGTAAAAACGGGACCCTATTACTAAGACCCCACTGTCTTTCTGTCTGTCTGTCTGTCATCAGGCTGTATCTTATGAACCGTGATAACTAGACAGTTGAAATTTTCACAGATGATGTATTTCCGTTTGCCGCCTTAACAAAAAATACTAAAAACAGGATAAAATAACGGAGCTCCTATACAACAATCGTAATTTTCTGTAGATAATGGTACGGAACCCTTCGTGCGGTCCGACTCGCAGTTGCCCAGTTATCTT
This sequence comes from Acrobasis suavella, assembly GCA_943193695.1. Lineage (NCBI taxonomy): Eukaryota > Metazoa > Arthropoda > Insecta > Lepidoptera > Pyralidae > Acrobasis > Acrobasis suavella. The sequence goes on from OW971951.1 coordinate 13,346,781, forward strand.
TTTATATATGATAACTGATTATTCAAAGACGACCGAACTGATTCGAAAAATTCTTTTTTATTTGAAAGGGTTGTCAGGGTGGTCTTATAGAAATTTTATTAGTTGTCAGGAAATTTTATCAAAATCGGTTGTGTGGTTTAGGGGCGAAGTCGGTTTTTAGTTCTAAAAATATCATCATCATCATCATATCAGCCACAGGAAGTCCACTGCTGGACAAAGGCCTCCCCTAAGGATTTCCAAAACGACCGATCGGAAGCGGCAACTTTGCTCAGGTCATTTGACCATCTAGCAAGTGGGTGTCCTACGCTGCGCAATTTATGTTAGTTTACTTGTTCGCAAGCATAACATGTTATAATGTGTCAACATTGTATTATATTATAAGTATTTATTAATTAAAAGACAATTATAATAATATGACAAAGCCCTTCTGGCGAGTAGGCGACCAATACTGTGAAAATGAGTTTCTTTCGGCGTTTCTTCTCAGCAGTGGTCGTTACGAAGCGCTGGTATCGGTAGCTTTTCTTTAAAAAATAAATTAAATTTTAATATACTTTACACGTAACATAAATTATACTTATTGACGTGTAAAAGTGCCTGTAAAGGTCTAATTACTGAATAAACATTTGAATCTTTGAATCTTTGAATCTCTTTGCTTGCCGGTACGTGGCCGCCATTCGAGAACCTTTCTGCCCCATCGGCCATTGGTTCTATAAATAAAAATCCGGCCATCTAAAAGTATATAAATTATAAATTGACAAGTATTTATCCGCAACAAACTCCGTCCTTCTTCAATGGGATACATAGATTAGTCGGTTACAAGATTAGTGAAAAACTACTCAAGCACAGATTTAAACTATAAAATCATACATACATATTATCACGCCTGTTTCCCACGGTAGGCAGAGACTATAGACCTCCACTTGCTACGATTCTGACAAACCTCTTTCGCTTCATCTACCACTCAACACTCTCTTCATGCATGCCCGCCGTATGTACTTCGGTTCTCTCCTTTTTTTAAGAACGTCTTCAATCTGATCGCGTTACGTTCGTCGAGAACGACCCTGACCCACTCTTCCACTCACATTCGCTTTGTAGACCCTTTTATTAAATATCCTTTCATCCATCCTTTCTACATGTCCGAACCATCTCAACATTACTTTCTCAATTTTTAAGTTACTACATCTTTTTCAGTCCACACCGCTCTCTTATGAATATAAATATAAACTATATAAAATAGTTTACAATTATACTTTTAATTCTAATAAGGCAAAAGTTAGGCCGCAGATGGAATATTGTTCCCATCTCTAGGCCGGGGCACCTAAATACCAACTTGTTCCTTTTGACCGTATTCAAATCGCGCAACTCGTATAATCGACGATGTGACTCTGGTCGGCCGTCTCGTCGGCTCTACGTAGGGATGTTGCATCCTTGTGCATTTTTTATCGCATTTATCATGGTGAATGCTCTGAAGAATTGTTCGACTTAATACCTGCTGTAAAATTTCACCACCGCACCACCCGCCTTAAATTAAAATTTCATCCACACCACTTGGATAGTTGGTAATCAACCACCGTATGTTTTAAAAGTAACTTTTTACCACGTATGACCGAACTGTGGAATCAACTTCCTGCAGCAGTGTTCCCGGACCGATACGACAATGAAACCTTCAAAAAACGAGTGTATATCTCCCTGAAAGGCCGGTAACGCTTCTGTTACACCCCTAGTGTTGCAGTTGTCCATGGGCAGCGGTGATGACTTACCATCAGGTGACCCGCTTGTTTGTTTGCTGCCCTATAACATAAAAAAAAACCAGCTGAGCTCCGCTTTAAATCCAATCAAGAATCGCAAAATCGATAAACGTGTATTTGTAAACAAAAAAGAAAAAAGAGCTGTCCTTTTCGTCCTACGCTAAGTCAGTCGTTGAACCAGACACGAATTTATAAATACTAAATTAGGCTTACTTTAACTTTTGAGAGGAAGAAATTACTAGAATATTCGATAGACTTCGGAAATTTTAAATGTATTTAAACATGTAGCCGTGTAGTTCCCGGCAGAGTATAATATATTTTCTCTTGGCCTTAATATTTTATTTTAAAAGCAAGTCTTGCAACACAAGAATCGTTCAACGCGAGGCGTTCCAAACATAAGATATTTTTTTAAGTAATTTATTTAAGAAATTATACAAAACGTATTAATCATAAATAAATATTTTAACAAAAAAAAAACTTAAAATTCTTAAACTAAATCCGTCTTATTATAAAACCCAGACTAACTTTGTTACTAGGTTTAAACCATTATTCGCCCAATATGAAGTTGACATTGACAGGTGAGTGTGTGATATTACTAGATGTCCACTTGATTTGGTTGGATAATGGTCTGTATTAAGTCTGGGTTTTATAATAAGACTGATTAAATCTAAATTAAAACCTAAGGAAAAATTAACCAAATATGAAATACCTCCTCAAATGCATCTGATTGTGGCAAAGTTTCCAGAACACACGCAGCGTTACCTCGCTGAATAGCAATACTAATTCTTTGGGCAAGGAAGCTGCCAGCTCTAAAGTCTCCTGTTGTAATAATAATGTAATATTAAATTATTTAATTTTGTATGCAGTTGGAGATTTCTTTTTCTGCGATTTCAGGGATGATCCCATATTGATTCGTACGTTTTCGCCCTTTCGGATTGTAACCCCTTTTCGTTACATGTTGTATAGTTTGTGTATATATTTCACTATCATCAGGGCCTTTTTTAGGTATCCACTGCAGGAGCATGACTCTCTCTATTACTACCAGAGTTATACTTAGCCAGAGCAGCCAGAGGTCAAATACCTGCTACAAATTTAATTAAAAAAATCGTGCCTTTGTATTACCTGTTTAGCTGAGTTTCATACAAATTTCACCCCTTATTTAACCCTCTTAAAGAACGTTTATTTTTCTTATAAATAGTGATACAGTAACCTTTTGTTTTGAACCGTGAGCTCTGTAGTATTTTTTTACACTTCTAACTTCAAAATTTACCACGTTTCTTACAAAATTTTAACCCTTTGGATAAATTTATAAAATCTCTTCACAGTGCAACGCTTTTCATGCTTCTAAACCCAAAGGTTTACGCTTCAAATTATATGTTAGCCAGCCAGTTTCTTATTTTCTACAATATGTAACAATAACCCTGTCCGATCCTTGTAGGAGCAACTCAGACTGTATTATGGACCACTTTTCCTATGGGACCAATGCTTGAAACTCGAAGAAAAATGCAATCTCGACATTTTCATGCAAATTGCCGGGCCCCGGCTGAACATTTTTGTATGAAAATGTAATTTTTTTAAGTTTCAAGCATTGGTCCCATAGGAAAAGTTGTTCATATTGAGGGTCTGAGTGCTCCTACAAGGATCGGATAGTGTTTTTGTTACATATTGTATATTTTGTTAATATACGATAAAAACTTGAAGCGTACCTTCAGAACCAGAAAAAATGTCATGTGCTTACTTCAGGATTTCCTGTGTCTACATGCACAAAAGTGCTTGACCTCCCGAGACAAGGTGACTGTCTGCGATGGGTCATCGGACCTTCAGCCACCGTATTCGGTAAAGCTTTTTGCCCTTAACTTTTAAAGGTTGTTTTGGCTACTTTTGATTACAATTAAAAAGATTGATAATATATTTTTTACTAACTGATGCCCGCGGCGTTGCCCGCGTGGAACATTTTTGACAATCCCACGGGAACCTCACATTTTCCCGGAATTAAAAGTATCATATGTGTTAATCCTGGTAATAAGCTATCTAAATGCCAAATTGCATTCCAATCCGTACAGCCGTTTATGAGTGAAAGTGTAACAAACATCCATTCATTACACTACTATTACTAGCTGCGCCCCGCGGTGTTACTGTCTGAATCCTGAATACCAAATTTTATCAAAATTGGTCCAGCCGTTTGCGCTTAAAGAACTAACAAACATACACACTCATAAACTTTCGCCTTTATAATAATTAGTACCTATGATGTCATCATCATCATCATCCTCACGTATTCCTGGTTGCATCCTCAGCAGTAACGCTTCAGAGCCCGGGGTCCGCTACCTAACCAAGGAGATTTGCCGAGGTTACTGGTTTTTACACAGAGCGACTGCCGTCTGACCTCCACAACCCAAAGGGCAAACCAGGAACCAATCCTTGGATAGGTTGATGATCAAACGCTAGTTGGCGTTTGGGACCCACAGTTTTACGTGTCTTCCGAAACACGGAATCATCTTTCTTTTCGGATAATCAGGTGATTCAAGCCTGCAATATGCTATCCAGACTGGAAACAACTTTTCACAAAGTATGCTTCCCAGTGGGAATCGAACCCATGACCCCGGGTCACAAGGCGAACGCCTTGACCACTGGACCACGGAGGCAGTCTGTTTTAACATTAGTACCTATGATGTGATTAGTAATAATTACGATAAGATCAGCTAAATTGTGTCCCACTACTGAGCACAGTTACATACAATATCGTAGAAGTCGATCGAGGGAATGGACGAAGATGCAAATCATGTTAATAAGCGATGCGGCTAGCAATCCAATCACTATTTGATTCCTTTTTCCACCTTCTCGCCGCTAAAAGTGACCTTTGAGAGTGGCACTTTGTCTGCTTAGAGCTATAAACCCAAAAAAATCTGTTTATTGTATGTATATATGTATTAACTAAACTGCATTTAACAACATAACAACACATTACAAAAGTATGAAGAAACATCTCCAAAAGGATTCCTATCCTAATATAAACTCAACAACGCAATAAAATAACCTTTATTACTAGACCATAAAGTCCACAATGGACTTTCCACATTTTAGGATTTCGAAGCGAACTGATGCAGAATTTTAATAAGATGACGCCATTTTGGATAATTCATGAGATGCTTGGAAACCTTGTGTTGTTGGATATTGACCTCAATGATGTTGTATAAGTTTGGTTATACAACTGGTCTGGTGCAGACAAGGCTCTTAAGGCTCAAGGCTCATGTTAGCGTTCCCGGTTACATCCTCAGCTCTGCTGCTTCGGATACCGGGTTGCGCTTTTTCGCTTTTCTTCTCTAAATATAATAATCTAAATATATATAACTCAAAGGTGACTGACTGACTGACTGACATAGTGATCTATCAACGCACAGCCCAAACCATTGGACGGATCGGGCTGAAATTTGGCATGCAGGTAGATGTTATGACGTAGGCATCCGCTAAAAAGGATTTTGATCAATTCTACCCCCAAGGAAACTTTGCCAATTTTAAACCGATCGGGCTGAGACTTTGCATGCATAAAGCTACTATGACGTAGGCATCCCCTAAGAAAGGATTTTGATAAATTACACCCCTACGCGAGCGAAGCCGCGGGCAAAAGCTAGTAATAATATAAACCTTTGTTCAGACACAATTTTTTTCTTTTACATTGTTTTCCACTTATCCTAACAACTCTGGCGAGTCGGTGACACCAACAACTTGGTCTGTTTGTCCAACAAAGGCCTCCTCCATTTCTTTCCACTCTGCTCTGTTTGGCGCTTTCCTAGTCCATGTTTTTCCTGCAATGGTCTTTATTTCATCTGTCCATCTTCGAAACTGTCCACCTCGTTTCCTTTTACCATTTCTTGGGTACCATAATATTATGTTTTTGTTCCACTTTTCAATGCCTCTTATTATATGTCCCGTCCATTTCCACTTTAGTTATCTTGTTGTTACTGTTACATCCTCAATTCTTGTGCGTTTTGTGAAAGTGTTGTTTTTTATTCTATCACACTTTCTTACATTAAGCATACTTCTTTCCATTGCTGTCTGGCAAGTGTTCAGTTTACAGTATTCCATTTTAGTGAGAGCCCAAGTTTGGCATCCATATGTTAATACTGGGAGAATACAGGTGTTCTCTAAATATAACACATATCAATGGTCAAGTATGCCGAAGACCATGCGAAGAAACAGTTGGTTTAAAACCCTTTTTTTAGGGTTCCGTAGTAAACAAAAATCGTCATTTTCATACAGTTGATTTATATTATTTAAATTGCAAAAATCAATCTTTATTTTTGTACTATGGCTGGCACTTCTTTTGGTGCTGGCAACCCCCACTTATGTCATCTCTCTTCGCTCGCCTGATTGTGTTAGGTGTCGGACGTAGATAATTCCAAGTAAAAGTTAAAACAATATAATTTCATTCTTCACCAGACAAATAGTAGTTTAATTTAGCCCATACCGAACAGATATTCCAACACATACAAAAGTGTTCGGCCGGCCCGGCAATTTGTATGAAAATGTCGATTTTTTCTTTTCGAATTTCAAGCATTGGTCCCATAGGAAAAGTGGTTCATATTGACGGTCTGAGTTGTAAGGACATGGATCGGACACGGTTTTTGTTACATATTGTATATAACGAAGTGAAAAGGAAATTTTACATAGCTAAGAAGGATGAGGAGTCAATCCGGGAGGGACTGGTCAGCTCGGCTTCGCTTTTTTGACTACTTAATATTTTTTACTACGCAATTTATGTTTGTTTACTTGTTCGCAAGCATTACATGTTATAATGTGTCAACATTGTATTATATTATAAGTATTTATTAATTAAAAAAAAAAATATAATAACATGACAAAGCCCTTCTGGCGAGTAGGCGACCAATACTGTGAAAATGAGTTTCTTTCGGCGTTTCTTCTCAGCAGTGGTCGTTACGAAGCGCTGGTATCGGTAGCTTTTCTTTAAAAATAAATAAAATTTTAATATACTTTACACGTAACATAAATTATACTTATTGACGTGTAAAAGTGCCTGTGAAGGTCTAATTACTGAATAAACATTTGAATCTTTGAATGTTTGAATCTTTGAATCAACTAATAAAATGTTCACGGGACATGAAAATTTCATACAAATAAGTGGATATTTGTTTTTTTTTATCGAACTTTGTTGTCCCAAAGTACAAATATACTTTTAACAAATGGCGGACTTAATGCTAAAAGCATTTTCTCCCAGTCAACCATAGGGTTAAGCAGAGAAAATTATGCGGCACAAAAATATACTTACATTATAAAATATTACTATATAATATACAATTACATTATGTATAAATTTCAGAATACTTCTTACATATACATCTACTTAAACTAACATATAAATACGTAGTTATGAAGAGAAGAACTAAATAATGATAGAAAGGGAGTTTAAAAGGTGGGCGTGAACTTTTCTTTTAAAAGAGAATTTATTTAGTAGAAATTTTCGGGGACTTGAGGTTCTCTTCGCGCACGCGCTGATCGTCAGGTTGGAGGCAAAGAGGTTTGCGTTGATGATATAGTTAACATCAACATATTGAAAGTGTTTCAAGCAAGTGCTTTTTAACAACGACTTTTACGTAAAATGCCGATACATATACAATATAAGCACAAATATAAGGTTGATACCTAAGTACTTATTATGTAATATATCAAGATAAAATCAAGTTATATGTGTACATCATTACTAAATGCTCGAATCGCATTGCAAAAAGCCCTAAGGCTTCAAGCTCGACGTATAAGGCTGCCGAGGACACACATTTCGGTCAGGCCTCATATGGCATACGTTTAGTGGGGTAAGTCCACTATGATCAGTTTAATATCTACAATACGCTTTGTAAATAAATAAATAAACAAATCACGTCGCAGTATCTGTTATTCTGTAATAAACACAGTTCTTTACCAGTATTCCTTTAGTGGGCCCTCCATTATATTTGCCATAAATAGTCGTTGTGTGCATCTCTTTCCATATTGAAACTTAAATATATATATTAGATTAGATAGAGGCTTACACTAGACTTTCCATTCGAACGTTACCTAGCTTTCATTTTGAAGCGACATGCCATATTTCAACAAAAAATTATAATTTTCATGAAATTGTATAAATATCAGGGTTATTAGCTAGTTTTTTAGTTAAGGGTACGGGCGTTTTACCACCGTATTCATAAAATGCGCTTTTAAATTAGTCATAAATTCAGTAATCGACCAATTTAAGAAGTGCAGACTTTTATGAATTCGACTGAAAAATCAGCACTCCTAATATCGGTAGCATTGTTTTGTATAACTGATGTGTTCTTCAGATTTTTAATAAATTCAAAACAATACAGATCCTTTTCACTAACATGTAAGTACAGGATCATACATTGCGAGTGGAACCACCCGTTTAGGTTTTGTAACACTGACATTTTTCGTCTTAAACGGAGAAAGAGAGGGAATTAATTAATGTGACTCAGATTGAAACTCGATCGACGTGTTCAACCGACTAAGAAGGAGGGTTCAGTTTTTAGGGTTGGTAAACAAAATGCAAAATAACTATGTACCTGTTGTTCAAGGCATTTGGTTAAATATAATAAATATATAAGGACAAAATGCTAACCAAAGCCAACATTAGTGTCAGATATTTTAAGCTACCCAAAGTCATCTGACATAGCTTGACGACTTCAATCTTATAAACAGCTGAGACATACATACATACATATTTACACGCCTGTTTCCCATGGGGGTAGGCAGAGACTATCTAAATATATATAACTCAAAGGTGACTGACTGACTGACATAGTGATCTATCAACGCACCGCCCAAACCACTGGACCGATCGGGCTGAAATTTGGCATGCAGGTAGATGTTATGACGTAGGCATCCGCTAAGAAAGGATTTTGATCAATTCTACCCCTAACGGGATAAAATAGGGGATGAAAGTTTGTATGAAACTTTGTCAATTTTAAACCGATCGGGCTGAGACTTTGCATGCATAAAGCTACTATGACGTAGGCATTCCCTAAGAAAGGATTTTGATCAATTCTACCCCTAATGGGATAAAATAGGGGATGAAAGTTTGTATGAAACTTTGTCAATTTTAAACCGATCGGGCTGAGACTTTGCATGCATAAAGCTACTATGACGGAGGCATCCCCCAAGAAAGGATTTTGATAAATTACACCCCTACGCGAGCGAAGCCGCGAGCAAAAGCTAGTAAATCTATAAAAGCTAAGGCAAATAGCTCTTACCCTAGACAGAATTAGAATTTCCCATACAAACGTAGTCTAGCTTTTATTTTGAAACGGCATCTCAGATATTGGCGATATTGTGTAATTTCAAAGAAGTTGCATATATTAAGGCGTATAACTAGTTTTCACAGTCAAAATATGAACTTAAGGGCCGTAACAGACGCGGCGCAAGTTGCGCCGCGTAACAGCTAGTGATGGGCGGTGCATAAATACTCAATCAACCCATTTGAGTATTTACTCAGTAGATTGAGTAAATACCCGATAAATATCCTTATTTATCCATTTGGTGAGTAGATTGATTTATATGCGTTGCGACTCATATTCATTATTTCATGTTTTCATGACAATTCTTGTCGGAAAGTGTGTGCGTACGCCATAATATGCTAAAAATGTAGGTAAACGTTATATGCGACGCTAAATTATATGAAAATACCATACTAATCATACACTGAAAGTAGACTTCTTTGACTAATTATCATTTTTTGGTGGGAGGTGTGCATAGACGTAATTTTACGTAAAAATAAGTAAACAGACATCAAATGCGATGTCAATACTTGAGCACGCTCCATTTACTCTATTTATTAAATACTCAAATGGGGAGATTGAGTGTTATCCACTGCCCATCTCTAGCTGTTACGCGACGCAACTTGCGCCCCGTCTGTTGCGGCACTAAAAGAGAATATAGTGTATCATATCATATTGGCCCATCAGTATGGAAAACTTCTACACTCTCATATTTTCTTTCAAGTTCATATTTGACTGTCGAAAACTAGTTATATGCCCAGATATGCAAAGTACAAAATACTGCCGAAATCTCACATGTCTTTTCAAAATGAAGGCTAGACTACGTTTGTATGGAGAAGTCTAGGGTAAGGGGATTCTTAAATGTGCTCTCCAAAGCACAGAGAAGCTAGAGAAATTTCGTACCACTTGTGATCACTGATCCAAGTGCGGGCCACGCCGGGGTATGCTTACCATGCGTAACTTCGTGTGAGGAGGACATCGGTATTCATTACATAGTAACTCGTTTCAATATCGTATCGATTCGTGCCCGGTCGCTTCAGGCGAGTCGTTAATCGAAAAACCATCGTGAGTATAAATATTAACCTATTTTTAAAGTCATTTACTTCAAAATGTTTATGTCGGACTGTCGGGTACAAAAGTGTTAAGTTATAAATATATAAAGTGTTGATATTACCACAAATATTTTTTGACAAAGAGCACCCCTTTTCAATTTATACCAGTACCCAAGTTAGAACTCTGACCGACCTGTCAACAAACATCGCCGCGAACTTCCGATCGCTGATCAGCTCAGCTTCCTCATTCGCCTTCTTCATCCTCGCCGTGATGAACTGCAGCTCCCTTAGGATAAGGTGAAGCTCCGCGGTGGTGGCTGTTTCCTTAGTTTTATATTACGTCACAGTGCTAATGAGAGGGTCATGCCAAACGTGACAATCAACAAGTTTATTTACCAGATAAATTAAAATAAATAATAAATATATAGGGACAAATCACACAAATTGAACTAGCCCCAAAGTAAGCTTAAGCTTGTGTTATGAGATACTAACCCAACGGTACTATATTTTATGATAAAGACAAAACACCCAAGACCCAGTACAATTTGAAAAAGGCCATTTTCCAACTTGCCTTGGCTGGGGATCGACCCCAGAACCTCCAGATTGGCGGTCTAGCGTGTAGACCATTACGCCACAGAGGTCGTCTAAAAACTCCAACGAAACCATCTAGTGATGAGTGCTGGAACTATATTCCAGCCGATTTTAAGTGGAATTGATATCCGTAGCGCCATCTATTATTGTCCAGCTAAAAAAACCCCAACTTTCAAGCGTGAACCCCCAATAACTTTAAAACATCAGAACCGGTTTTTATCAAAAATAGCCAAGAACCACCGCAAGGGAACTTGCTTTCTGCTAAAAAAACCGCATCGAAATCGGTCCATACATTCAAGAGCTACAATGCCACTGATAGAGAGACATTAGCATCAATCTTATTACACCCTTCATTTTTATCGGGGGTCGAAAAGGAATTCAAATTTTCATAGTTACGCTGTTCTCTTCCGATATTGTAGATGAAAGGGACAAAAAAGGATTACATATTTACAAACATTTCACACAACAACTGCATTGCCAACGATGGTTCACGTCGGACGCAGCGGAGCAGCCGGTTATGACATCTTTCGCACAAATGTACCGAGGCCGGGGTAATTAACTAAGGCACTTGGAGATGTTTGACGGTAAATTTTCAAAACTAAAGACCGATTTTGACTCCAAACTACACGTCTGATTTTGACAAATTTTATATGGTACCGCATTACAATATGCCCAATTCAATAAAAAAAAAGTTATTTTCCAAATCGGTCCAAAATTCTTCGAGTTATCGAGGAAAACACATCAAAACAACATAAAAAAGGGTACATTCGAATTGATAACCTACACCTTTTTTAATCGCTTAAAAAGAGGTGAGGTGCAATAATAATTGAAAATGCAAACGCTGAAGGACAATTTATTTCAAATTAGCTGCGCCCCGCGGTGTTACCTGCCCTTAAAGTAGCCTATGTGTTAATCCAGGGTGTCAGCTTCCTAAATACCTTATCGAAATTGGTCCAGCCGTTTGCGCGTGAAGAGTAAAAAACATACATACCAATGTTACCGATGAACACACACACACACGCACTCTTTGAAAAAAATCTCCTTTATAATATTATTTTGATGATTGGCTACTGAGGGTTACGTTTACGTCCACATGAACAGTTTTCCTCACAACTGTACCACAGAGATAAGACCCCGCGATTTATATTTCGCCTGACATGTTGTTAATTTAAGCGCGTTGCTTGAAGCCGTAAATCGAACTAGATATCGGATCACTTGCCAGCTTTATGACTAGTGCACTAACTACCACATTTTTTCCTCGTCCGCCATTTTGTTTTTATTTTTAACAGTTTCGTTATTTTGTTTTTCGCTATTTTTGTTGTTAAAGCGGGTCCCGACAACCGTCACAAGAAAGCAACGATTTATTTGCCAAATTTACCAGAAAGGACACAATTAGTTTACACTAAATAATAATAAAATAGCTACTTAATTGAAGCCGTAAGATCGATTTTATTTTTAAAATCTTTAACATTTTATTTTTCGCTATTTTGGTAGCCGATGGGCTCAGAAACAGCTAGAGACTGAATCAGAACGACTATATGCGCAGACGCTGGTTTGAAAGAGGTTATACAATTTCGATATTGTATGCAAGGATATGTTTATATAAATAATGTAAGAAACTTATTCGTGTCAAGAGTCAAAAATAAATTATTTTGTACTGATGAGCTAAAACGTCAGAAAATAATGTTACAACTGATTTTAGATTCTTTTAACCTCTACTGTCCCGACACTGCTGGGCAAAGGTTTCTCCCATCTCTTTCCAAATATCTCGATCGTGTGCCACTTCTAACCATTCCCTTTCAAACCGTCGCAAATCGTCACACACTTTGTGTCCGATATCAGCAATGCCGGTTTTTGAACGAAGCGTTGTGTTTGGCATCTTATCGAGCCTGGTGACACCCAAAACACTCCATTGCTCTTTGGCAAATCTTGAGCTTGGACTTCTGACCCTCAGTCAACCGACTTTGAGCACGATTTTAGATTTATTATTGTAGAAATACTTCTTGGGATAACCCCATCCTTGTTCAATCAAATTATATATCATCATGCGTCATTTCAGCCGCATAACGTCCACTGCTTGACATAGGCCTCTCCCAAGGATTTGCAAGATGACCTGCCGCATCCAGCGCTTTCCAGCGACCTTGGTCAGGTCGTCTGACCATCTTGTAGGTGGGTGTCCTACGCTCCGCTTGCCAGTAAGCGGTCGCCATTCGAGATCCTTTTTGCCCCATCGGCCATCGGTTCTTTGCGCTATGTGTCCCGCCCACTGCCACATTAACGAGCTAATCCACTGGGCTATGTCAGTGAATTTTATTCTCCTACGAATTTCCTCATTTTTGATTCTATCACGAAGAGAAACACCGAGCACAGTCCTCTCCATAGCGCGCTGAGCGACCTTGAGCCTTTTTATGAGACCCATAGAAAGGGACCACGTTTCAGAGCCATAAGTCATCAATGGTAACAAACATTGATCAAACACTTTCGTCTTAAGGCACTGAGGTATTTTGGACGAGAAGACACTGCGTAGCTTCCCGAACGCTGCCCAGCCGAGTCGGAATCGTCGGAAGACCTCTTCCTCAAAGCTGGAACTTCCTGCATGGATCAATTGACCCAGTTAGATATACTGGAATACAACTTCGAAGGTGGAGCGAGGTGGAGTGGGAAGTCTCTCTCCCACTCCACCTCGCTCCACTTTTCTCACTTTTCTCCTCCAATTATTTATATAATAATTTATAATTGTTTTTTCCTGTGATATTATGCACAAGAAAGAGTTTACAAACAAACGCTTTTTCAAGAAACGATTTTATACAAATCCCATAGACAAAGTTTGTTTTGAGTTTTGACGTTAAGAAGTGTCTGGTTGGCTTGTTGGAAACTGTAACGGATCCTATGGAACTGTTTGTGGTCACATTTGTCACCAACCATGTCAAATCAAGATTTCCTACATCTGCGACCGGGTGACGAATGTGTGACGTCACTCCATTGAGTAACAATACGGTGTAATGAATCACCTGTTTGGTTGGGTTCCTGGTAGTTTGGTGTTTCATCCACCCACTTTTGCTGCACCAAAACAAGTTCAGTGCCAGGCAAATTTAAAAAGAAACGATTTTCAGGCGTTTACTAACTTTTAACCGCTAAAAAAAATTCCAATAAACATAGCTAAGAACGGTCTCGATCAACCCTGCTTTCAAGCAATAAAAATCGCATCAAAATCGACTCATTCGTTTGGGCGCTTCAATGCCACAGACAGAGATAGACTACACACGTCAAATTTATAACAGCTCTCTTTCTCCTAGGGGGTTGAAAATCGACGCCGAGGAAAGTCTCAGTATACATGGATGTTTATCTAATATGTTTTAACATAAAATATAGTATCGTTGAGTTAGTATTCCATAACACAAGTCTCAAACTTACTTAAGGGCTAGCTCAGTCTGTGGGATTTGTCCGTATATATGTATTTATTAGCTGTTGTACATATCAACTTTAAATATTAACTAGCTTTTGCCCGCGGCTTCGCTCGCGTAGGGGTGTATTTTATCAAAATCCTTTCTTAGGGGGATGCCTACGTCATAGTAGCTTTATGCATGCAAAGTCGCAGCCCGATCGGTTTAAAATTGACAAACTTTCATCCCCTATTTTATCCCGTTAGGGGTAGAATTGATCAAAATCCTTTCTTAGCGGATGCCTACGTCATAACATCTACCTGCATGCTAAATTTCAGCCCGATCGGTCTAGTGGTTTGGGCTGTGCGTTGATAGATTGCTATGTCAGTCAGTCAGTCACCTTTGAGTTATATATATTTAGATTTCATTGGGAGTTGACGTCCTTGGAGACAATGCTGCAGTGCAGTTTGTTATCGCTTGTTCTGCACTAGCGCTTTAGAGGCGGCAGTAAACTTAGCTCTAAGTAACTAAGTATTTGACGTCAACAATTGTGCAACAAAACAAAGTGACGATTAATAAATATTGAATTTGAATTGAATTGAAGTTGCGCGTAACTTGTGTATTATAGCTTATTATCAGAGATCGGAATCACGGGTGCTTTTACTATCAAAAGTATGGATATGGCTCTAAGCAGACAAAGCCCAGGGCCCCAAGAGCCAAAAGCCATTTTAGCGTGATGTTGGGTGAGAAAATTGGATAATAACCGAAGGGTTCCGTACCATAATCTTTAAAAAATTGGCCAAGTGCGTGTCGGGCCACGCGCAGTGTAGGGTTCTAAGGTACTACTACTGTAGGGACTAAAAACTAATTTTCTATTGATTTTATTTGAAATTTTCCTTTGCCGAGTACATTTTATAAGTGATCGCCTATAACTTTTTAATTTGTAAACCCTAATTAGCTCTGATAGTTTTTCTTTAAATTTCGTTATATTTACTTTAGCTGTGAATTTTTTCACGTGCCATATATTACCGTTTAGCAGATAGAGAGGGGGGAAACACTTGACTACAACAAATAATTACACTTTCATACAAAATAATTCAGAAACGGATCCCTAAATCGAAAAACGGTGTTCACAAGCTTATAATATTTTTGAAAGACCTATTCAATGATACCCCACATGATTGGTTAGTCGAAAAAATAAAATTGACTTTTGACTTTATTTGTACGGGAGCTACACTAAAAAAAAAATATTTTTCAATACTTTATTTTACCACTTTTTCCGCATAATTAATATACATACCTATACCAAACTACAGCTTTCTAGCACTTATAGTCGCTGAATAAAACCGCGGACGGACAGACAGACAGACAGACATAGCGAAACTATAAGGGTTCCTTGTTTACTACGGAACCCTAAAAAACACATTTGTTGTATGGAAGCCTCAGGTAAATATTTATTTATTCTGTTTTTAGTCTTTGTTGTTATAACGGCAACAGAAATAGATCATCTGTGAAAATTTAAACTGTCTTGCTATCACGGTTCGTGAGATAAAGCCTGGTGACAGATAGACGGACGGACAGTGGAGTCTTAGTAATAGGGTCCCGTTTTTACCATTTGGGCACGGAACTTTAACAACACTTGACCGGTAATACTTACCTCCCAAAGCAGTTTAATCTTCCTTTAATACATGCTTCAATAATTGCTTCATATTTCATTAATTCGCCATTTTGTGTTATGACGACCTCCGTGGAGTAGTGGTCACCATGCTAGTCCGCCACCCAGAGGTCCCGGGTTCGATCCCCGGTCAGGACAAGTAGAAAAATGGCCTTTTTTAAAATGTCCTGGGTCTTGGATGTTTATCTATATATGTATCTGTTATAAAATATAGTATCGTTGAGTTAGTATCCCATAACACAGGTCTCGAACTTACTTTGGGGCTAGCTCAATCAGTGTTATTTGTCCCTATATATTTATTTATTTATTATGTAAACAATATACACATTCGTTGTCATGCTCTTTACGATTAGTGATTTTAATTTATTATTAACAAAATCGCCTATTTAGGCATTGGGAATCGGATTCGATTTTAAATTAATTTACGAAATACTAATAATAAATTACAATTCAACAATTCATTTCATCTTTTTCATATTATTCACTTGTCACCACATACACTAAATTATTATTAACTAAGTACTATTATTATTATTTTATTTATTTAAAATATTCTTAGATTATTAATATTAGTAATTGTTACATCATAATTCACATTACATATAGGTACATGATTTTAATTTAAATAAGTAATGTCATTATAAAATATTATACTATGAAATAAAATGTCCATAAAAACTAAAGTTTGTCCTTCAACTTCAACTAAAACTTCATATAAAAGTAGAGATCATTTGGAGCAGCTCTCACCCCTACTGCCTTTTTGTATAGAAATACTACAGTTTGGGAGATCAAAAGAAGAAAATATGTACTAGGAAATCATCAGAGACAAGGATGTTTCGCACTGTTTGAGGCCGGCGCCTTGAAATGCTCAACCCACACCCCACGGTCCCACGTGTGGGCGTCAGTTCACCCACTGCCCACAGTTTTTTTGCTCTGTATCAATCGCTGAGGTCATATTTGTAAACGAGCGATGTATGGTCATCATAAATATTGAAAGCAAACTACTGTTAATTTTAAGTATTTTTTATTTCTTTCTATCAAACTGAACATAAAAAGAAATTCCTGACATGGGTGTACCCAGGTTCTGGGCCAGGGCGGGGCAAATCACGTTTTTTTATAAGCATACCTCATATCTAACCAGTTTATCCATAAATATTCAAAAGTAAAGTACTAACACTAACAGAATAAAATTGGTTGAAAAAAGGAACGAGATATAACGATTTTACGAAAATATGTGTATAGATGACTAGCTTTTGCCCGCGGCTTCGCTCGCGTAGGGGTGTAATTTATCAAAATCCTTTCTTAGGGGGATGCCTACGTCATAGTAGCTTTATGCATGCAAAGTCTCAGCCCGATCGGTTTAAAATTGTCAAAGTTTCATACAAACTTTCATCCCCTATTTTATCCCGTTAGGGGTAGAATTGATCAAAATCCTTTTTCAGCGGATGCCTACGTCATAACATCTACCTGCATGCCAAATTTCAGCCCGATCGGTCTAGTGGTTTGGGCTGTGCGTTGATAGATCACTATGTCAGTCAGTCAGTCAGTCACCTTTGAGTTATATATATTTAGAAGATATGGAGTTTGACGTCACCAGTCCATATCGGACTTCTCTTTCTAGTTGAAACTTTTAAGTATCACATGTTCGTCGCTGATTAGGATATTTTAAAAATTCTTTCGTATTTGTCTACTGCGGTTAGTAAGGATTTTATTAAGCAAATAAAAAAAAAGCTATTTAATAAATAAGTAACTTTCAAAGGTCTTCAGCAAAACAGTTTATGTCGTCTTCGATGGTTTTTTTTATGTGAAAGCAAGTTTCCTTGCGGTGGTTCTTAGCTATATTTGATGAAAATCGTTTCAGTCTTTCAAAAGTTATTGGTGGTGAAGTGATTGCTTTAAAGTCGAGGTTTTTTTAATTTGCGTGGCAAATAATCGTATTCTCTACTCATACAAAGTTCCGAGCACGGATACTATGGATAAGATGCATGATGAGTAGATTTTGATAAATGTCTCTGATTCTGTAAGCATTTACGTAAAAAATGCCTTTTAACTCAATCATTTTTTTTTTCGTTTCATAACCTTTGGTTTTTAGTTGCTTGAAAATGTTAATTGTAGAAGTAATAAAAAGTTTAAAAATAATATTACCATAAAGTTTTCTTAAAAATTTATTGCTACTTTTATTGTGAGGCCAATCCTGTAAACGCAATATTTGACATAGCACCCAAACAAATTTCTTACATCACGCCTACAAATGCCACATAAGTGACGTCACTCCTGTCCGGTCTTTCTTAGGCTCTCTGATGCCGTCCAAAGGCGGACGTAACTTTGTAACCTTTATATCTTCAAAAGATTTTGGGTTAGCAAGATAGTTTTTTCTTGGACGGGCCTATTTTTAGGAACTCTTTCCATAGCACAACAAAAATGATGCGTCTTCTCTATTGTTATTGTCGAGCACATCCATACATGGCGACTTCTTAACCACAGCCAAACTGAGACAAGTTCAACCCATGTTACTGTACTACTTTAAATAAAAACTATAAAGAAAATTAAAAAAAAATCGCCTTCCCATACAAATCAGCGCTCAGCCAGACGGATTTTGTATGTGAGGAAGAATTTTTTTTACAAAATTACATTAATTTTTTTTTTATGGAAAATCGTTCGTTGATGTGCTCCAAAAATGTGGCCGGTGGTTAAAACGTTACCCTGTTTATATCTTCTTTAGGTGCGGCTTCATTCCTGAAGATTGGCAGCCAGCTCTTTAAGTCTCGATTTGTCTATGGCAAGCCTGGACACTTGTTCTAACGTTGTGATACCAGTCCATTGTCGGATGTTCCTCAGCCATGACATTTTGCGACGTCTTGGTGCTTTCTGGCAATTTACCCTCCATTATTGTCTGTAATAGATGAATCATTGATTTTTAACAGAATTACAATACTCGCATTATCATCCAAATTAAAACATTCCTTCATTCTTTCTACTACTGCCTTCTTCACTTTAATCAACTTTCACTTCATCTAAATTGAATTAAGTTGAATACTACACCTCTAAAGAGTTAGTAATTAATGAAGAATAACGCATGCTTCAAATGCGTGTGTACTATGTGATGAGAAAATTCGTCGGGGTCGTAGGGTGATTCGAAGTAGCACGGTAGCACTATAGCACAATTGGTAGTGCACTCACAGCGTTAACGTGAGGGTCGTGGGTTCGAACCCCACACGCGGTAAAATTTTTCATAACATGTTTTTATTTAGATGATATTGTGAGTTTTTGAACATATGTAAAGTAGTTACGACTAGACTCGGAGACTTCGCTCGCTTGTTGAATAAAGTCACCGTGGGAACTTTTACCCATATTTTCTAACATTCATTCATTGCACCAACAATTGTAACCAAATAATTACCGGTTACCATAACAATCGCGTCAATATAAACGTTAAAATGTGTAATCTTGGGATATCCATTAACGGATTACATTCAATCGACTTCACTTTGAGTAAAAGTTAAAATTACGGGCTTGGTAATTTATGGGATGGTACGGGTATAAAGCGGTAGCGATGCAATTTATTAAAAATATTCAAATGAAAAATATATGAAGATATTATTATCTCGAAAAAATTCGTCATTTTCATACAAATTGCCGAGCCGGTCGAACACTTTTATATTAAAATGACGATTTTTTTTCGAGTTCGAAGCATTGGTTTCATAGGGAAAGTTGTTCATGTTGACGGTCTGAGTTGCTCCTACAAGGATCGGACAGTATTTTTGTTAGATGTTGTATAAACGGGACTTCATCAGAGAGCACGAAGGATGTAACTCCTATTCAAAATGTTAGACGTAACTAAAACTGGGTTCGTGCAAAGCCCTGTTTATATACATTATATTACATTTATAATGAGTTCAAAGCGCGATAGTTTAAAAATCAATATTTGAAGATATCTTAATCAATAGCGGTTTCAGGGATTTAAAAAGCCCCCCAAAGCCATCTGAGGCCCTCCACGAACATTCTTCAGGTCCACAGAACGTTGTCAGGACATGGTTTTAGAACTATGACTGAACGGCTCCATAAAGTGTTAAGAGTAAACCCAATGAGGTTTTTAACAAGATACATAGAGATGTATCTTGGTAAAAGCTCATTAGGTTCAAGTTCCTCTCAAACCAAAATGCTTGATGTCCGCTGATCTCAATGCAGTATTTAGTTTAACAATACCTATGTTTTTTTCGTAAATATATCTGTATTTTTATTTTTTATTTATACTTTATTTACCAAAACGACATGGTACACGAGGTGGACTTAATACTAATAACACATTCTTCCATTTAGTCTTCGGGATAAATAAACTCATTTGAATATGAAAGTGAATTCGAAGCAAAACCTTGACCAATTTGAAATCGCTACCTCTCTTTGCTTATGACGTCGATCCCATTTAAGGCGACATTACCGTTTCGTAACCCTGAGTGCTACTGGTCAGTAACTCATTGCAAAAACTGTAATATACGTACCTGTTCATTAGTTACCAAACATGACTTTAAAGTTTCCTATCCTTCCTAGTGGTGGTAGCTGAAGATAAATAAATATATAGGGATTAGGGACAAATTACACTGATTAAGCTAGCCCCAAAGTAAGTTGGAGACTTGTGTTATGGGATACTAACTCGACGATATTATATTTTATAACAAACACATATATAGATAAACACCCAAGACACAGGACAATTTGAAAAAGACCATTTTCCAACTTGCCCTGACCGGGGATCGAACCCGGAAACTAGCCGTTCAATAGCATAACTCAGAGGCACAGGTTGCGCTTTTCGTTTTATGTTTTTTTATGGGTTAATACTTCGATTTTTTTTATTTAATTGATTCTCTTTGTTACAGATTTGCAGCAAAAATGTGTTCGCTGTCAGCTATTTTACTGATGTAAAACTGACACCACGCTGATGATTCTAAACACATAAGGAGGTGAGTACTATTTGCTTTTGTCGACTAATTTCACTAAAAAAGATATCGTTATATGTTGAAATAGATTTAGAGTAATAGTTTGATGAAATATTGCAGACATAGATCTAAATTTCCAAATAAAATAAATATTCAGGGTCCTACTATAAAACCAAAACTGCACGAAATCGTTTTAAGCATTTGAATTCCAATGTCAGACTGAATCGTGCACGATTAAATGAATGGACACAATACTTTTAGTTGCATTGATACTAATATAATACTGAAAAGAAAAGTCTATTTATTATGCTAAGTCCACAAATTATGCCAAATAATGGAAAATTCTTGTCACTTTCGTTAATGCTTGTTCATGCTTATTTCAACTTCAATGTTAAATGTTTAACATAAATTCCCGTATTTACAAAAACACTATTTCTTATAATTATAACAATTGATAATATCTTAAATGTCGAAATTATAAAAATCCATATTTTTATTATTAGCCAGAAAAAGAACAAGAATAAATGGCTTAAGTAAAGAATACTTTTTACAGATAGCCATACCGATGGTACCAAAAAGAAAACCACCGAGTTGACAGTTACCGATACCAAATTTCGTGGTACCGGGCACCTGGTACCACCAGTTCCGATGCCCGATGAAACCGGTACCACGTCAGAAACTGGAGATGGCGATAGGGTGAACGATACCGAAACGAAAGAAGCGAAAGAACCAAAGAGCGTTTCGTTCAATCGCGACGTTCACGTTAAAAGATTTGGTGAGTTTCGTTTCGGGAGGACAATAGTTGGGGTTACATTGAAATTTTAATTAATATCTGTATCCGAAATATTTGCTATAATTTTTTGCCAAGAAGGTTGGAAGCTCAGTTGAATAGAATCCTTTTAATATTCTCTTATTTCTTTTATGAAATTCATCGTAAAAAGCTTGACATAGAAATAATTTTTCTTTAAGTAATATCAAACAATATCAATAGCAAATATGCTGATAAAACCCATAGGAAATTACAATTTCTTAATCTTGACAACAACTTATTTGAAATTAAAAAACAAGTTTCGATTTTGGATACAGGAAATGGTAAACAATTTAATGTAACACCCAACGAATAAACAAAATAAACAAATTAACACACTAATCTTCGTAACATTGGTACTTAACTGTCGTGGTAACTGAACTACAATCTGAGACCATTGTAGTGTAAATAAGTAACTAAATTATTCGGAAACTAACGGAATAATGTTACTAATTTTAACTGAGCTATTTCTTTCTCTGGCTGGTCTAAAATCTTTTCAAATAACTATTGTAAATATTTCGTAAGTCTTTTGTTTTCTCCTTCTTAGTTTAATGAAAAGTTTGCTGTGATTACTCAATATCCCATTACCCTATACCAGCAGTAGCCATCTGCAGTCTAAATAAGTGTAAACTTACATTCTTTCTATTTACTGTTGTTCTAAATGTTTACTCGTAATGTTTGAGTGCGACCTCCTCTTGTCTAACCAAATTGCTGTGTGGCGACAGGGTCCATAAATGATCTATAATTGTATTGGTAACATCTAATGTACTTTATGGTTTGCAATAAAATATTGAGTATTGAGTATTGGAGAAATAAAATAGAACATACTAATACATACGTATCACGGAATAATTTTTCAAAACCAAAACCGACTACACCCCCAAACTACACAACCGATTTTTATAAAATGTCTATGGGACCACCTGGAAAGTATACCCTTTCAAACAAAAAAAGAATTTTTTCGAATAATCGTTGACATAAAAAATAAAATAAAAGAACGCGACGAATTAATAACCTCCTTTTTGGAAGTCGGTTAAAAACAAATCTGTAACATTGTTTTTCTTCTAAGTGTAATAATAGGGAATATGCACGTATTTTTTTTTTCTTTGTTTAATAAAATCCTTATTTACCACAGTAAACAAATATGAAAGAATTTATAAAATATATAATCAGCGACAAACATGTGATACTTTAAAGTTTCAATTAGAAAGAGAAGTCCGATATGACTGGTGACGTCAAAGTCCACATTATCTATACATTTGTGATAGAAAATAGCGTTTTTGCGAGTGAGATAGACATATTTTCGTAAAATTGTTATATCTCGTTCGTTTTTTAA
Organism: Acrobasis suavella; assembly: GCA_943193695.1. NCBI lineage: Eukaryota > Metazoa > Arthropoda > Insecta > Lepidoptera > Pyralidae > Acrobasis > Acrobasis suavella. The sequence continues at coordinate 13,369,591 of OW971951.1, forward strand.
CCAATTCTTATTTTTGGTTTCACTGTTAGTAATTTAATTTTGAATATTTATGGAAAAACTGGCTAGATAATAAAAAAAATTATCATGCGTATACCCTATTAGTTTTATTGAAATAATTCACAGCCAAAGGAGATAACGAATATGTAGGTATTCCCAAAGTTTGACGTTTCCCAGGGTTTAACGTCAGGCGGGCTGTCAGTTATAAAACCATAGCCAAATTTTTTAAACTGTCCAGCTATTTACTCTCAATTTTTCTTGGTCTTCGGCGTCATTGGGTGACCATAATATTATAATAATAAAAAGGCGTCGGGACGTGACGGCCATCGCCCACTGGATTTCCATGCAGTCAGTCAACGTAGGGCAGCTTGTGGCGAGCTGATGGTGAGTGGCAACACCACGTACCCTACCTCCAGGGGGACCATACACTCATGCGCTTACACACACACATACACTCAGTTACACACCCCCCGCCGTCTTGCCTTAACTGGCCGGCCAGAGGAGTCGCAAGAGCAGAACATACGCTCCAAGGAAGGAAGTGTATTTCACGTAATGACGTAATAACGGGGAAACACGCTCTCTCGACACCCTCAGCTGCTCACATTGTGTTGTGGCCTGGCCGCATCTTCGTGGCAAGTTAGGGTGCCCACAGGCATTGTAGCCAAAGAGCAGCAAATCACCATCGACCAGGCTAAAATTGTTGTGAGAGATTTTTAGGTAGATGTCCGTATCTCACTCCATAACCCAGTTAACCGGTCCACTAGCATCCCATCCCCATAGCCAAAACCAAGTAAATCCTTCCTTGGCAATAGTTTGGCAGCTATAGAGGACTGTGCGTTAGTACATCTCAATGGTACATTAAGGGACAGACCTTCATAGATGCAGCCATCTCACTCATCTCACAGTGGAGGATGTAACTATGAACGCGCTAAGACGAAGAAGTTTTACACTCTATTCAATGTGGAAGGGACATACCTGTAAAGAAATTGAATCACGGGCTATACTACATCACTATAGTACAATGATATTAAAATAACAGTCAAAAAACAGAAAGAAATCGACACTTTTGTATGGAAGTGCAATTTTTTAAAATATTTTGACTGTTATTTTAATTTCGTTGTACTATAAAGATCTTGTATAGCATGTAGTTTGATTTACAACGTGTCTTTTCCACGTTGTATAGTAACTTTTTGTGGCAAAACCACGTTCTGCTAACATTTAAAAGGTCAAAAGTGCAGTTCTCATCGTTCATAAATATTTAGTCCGACACTTATTTGTAATCTGTGGTCTGACGTGCAAACATGGCGCCTTGACCGTTGCAACATCGTCATTACACAAAACCTGTAATTTTGATGTATTTGCTGCTATTTTCGACAACTGATGCCACATTTCATGATGCTTTTAACCTTTTTATTAGGTTAAGGAACATATTTGGTCAAAAATTAATTCATATTTTAGCATTTTTTTGTAGTTTGCATTGCATCATATAAATTATTTATGATATGACATACGTTTTCAAAAGTAAAAAAACGATTTCAACACCAAACTACACAACCGATTTTGATAAAATCTTTATGGGGCCACCTTGAAAGTATACCCTTTCAAACAAAAAAAAATATTTTCTTAATCGGTCCAGACGTATTTGAAAAATCGGTGAACATACATAAAAAAAAACACATTGAAAATCGATCGAGACGAACAGTTAAACTATTTAAAAACATTTTACATAACTAAAAAGAATTTATTGAAAATTTTTAAACAACTTTTTAAAAGGAGGAATCTTTAAGAAATCGGTTAAAAATTTTCAATAAATCTAGTTGGTAATACTTATTCAATACATTTATAGTCCAGCTAAGTCAGATGCCTTTAGACAGCCTGAAAATCTGACATCAGTGTTGGCCACTTACACACACGAATAACAAACAAACAATAATTTTATGAACCACTAGTGATACCCGCGGAAAAAGTAGCCTATGTGTTAATCTAGGGTGTCAGCTTCCTGCATACCAAATTTTATCAAAATTGGTTCAGCCGTTTGCGCGTGAAGAAGTAACAAACATACACCCTCACAAACTTTCGCCTTTATAATATTAGCGTGACTATATTTTATTAAAGTCTGTCTCGCCAATAAAATATCAGTACCTACTTACTTTTTGCCTCATTATTATAGTGATTTTTTACAAGCTTTTGTTTAACATGTAATGTATCTTGTATGTATGTATGTTTAGGTCAAATCTTGCAACTCAATCTTCAACCAGTTATCCTCAACCGATTGAGCTGAAATTTTGCATACTTGTGTAAGTCGGATGACAATTCAATATTATGGAGTCAATGAGCTGTTCTGATGATGGAGCCGGGAGATATTCGACGGAACTCAGTTAACAACATAACCTCATTAAGCAGGACTCGTTTGATTTCTCTTGACGAGCACTTTATGGTAGACGATGTCTAGATTCTGATCACGGAGACGGAAGGTGGTCGATGGAACTCAGTAATATAGCGACGCAACTCTGACAAGTTTAAATTGTTTTTTTTTTTTTTGTCTTAATAAGAACTTATGCTCACAATAAAAGATTGTACAAAAACGTATTAATAAAAAATTATTTACCATTTACTGCTACTAGATTTTTTTTAGGTTCTGTGATTACGGTTTAACGTTCACTTAATGAAAATTAACATTAAAATTTATGTAACCAATATCTTAAGTAATATTTATAGGTAATTATAGCACCTTTAACTGAATATTTAAGTAATTAAAGTACTTGGGTATCATGAAACTGAATTCGTTTTAGAAGATAATTTAAATTAATTAAAAAATAATAAATTGGTAATAAGTATCAGGTTGCCGCCACGGCGACACCTTTATTATCTACTTAAAGATATTAATTATACAGGGTGTTTTTAAATCACTGGCATCCTTTCTACTGGTGAAAGTACTCATGAATATGAGCAACATTTTGTATGGGACCAATTCAATCCAACCGAAAAAAAATCAGCTGTTCCATACTATTTTACAATACTTAAAATCCCAAAATGTATGGAACAGCTGATTTTTTTTCGGTTGGATTAAGTCGGTCCCATACAAAAAGTTGCTCATATTCATGAGTACTTTCACCAGTAGAAAGGATGTCAATGATTTTAAAAACATCCTGTATTATTTCCCGATACTTAAATATCAATTTCGACGTAAGAAAAAGAACATTAAATGTTTAATTATATTTTAATAAGAATTTTTATATCCACTTTTCTAATTATATTTTTGTTTATGTAAAGGTCGATAGTAAAAATTGAAACTTAAATGCCTAATTAAAATAAATTTCATTTCATAAAAGTACTTAAAACTAGCTATTACTTGCGGCACCGCCCGCCTTGTTAAATTATATAAGTACTAAGTCTTTGTAATAAAAATTACCTAAATAAATAAGTTTCCAGGTAGGTAAACAGCTCTCTACATTCCACAAAGCTAAGTTATTCATTTCATAATACTGTTTATTTTAGGCTTTTTTTATAGCTTCTAGGATATAGTTATAAATCTACTTTTTCTACTCCTGTATTGTTGTCTGACTTTTAAATAGTCACAAATACTAAGTAATATAAGAACGTTGATAATTTATGATTTCAGGAAAATTTTAAGTCCATTCCCCATAACAGCACATGTGTCGTAATGTTGTTAAAAAGATACGCTTAGTCATAGACTTTTTTCTTTAGATCTATCATACTGCCAACATTAGAAAAACATTTTTTAACATAGGTAGATAGGAAGACATCAATTTAAAAAAAAGTTTACCATAGATACTTAGTATCTATCAAACATAGTCCTAGGATTTCTACCAAACATGTCAAATATTTTTATATTTTTCTTCGATTATCTTTGTATTATATTTAGTTAATATAGTCGTAGAAAAAGTACTGTACGCAACCTTGTATAAGTACTTAAAAAATACTTGATGGCGTCTTCTCGCTAAAGCTCGCATCGTAACCTGCGCCATTCGCATTTTTGACCCATCGTATACAACTGTTGCATAAATACTATTTATTTAATTATAAATATAAATGCTATTTATTTAAATAATAGCTGTTGTGTACGGCTTTTGATATTCTATCCTCGCTTTTTCTTAAACTTTTAATTTGAAAAAATGATAATCAAAACCCCTTTTTGCGATGATCTCTTCGGAGTGATGATATTGTGTTTCGTCACGCGTCAGTGCACCAGTTTCGGCAGATACCAATCAGTAGCAAGAACTTGTTAAATCTTCACAAAAAGTGGTTTGCGTTTTTGTTAGAACTTCACTTGAGTTATTATATTATATTTTGTAGAGAGATAATACATTTTGTTTACCTGACTACGGCGAACAAAAAGGTTATGTGTTTCATAATCATCATAATCAATTTGCCAGACATGAGTACAAAAGTTGTAAGTTTACAGTGTAGGGCTTCATGGTGCGCCGTCAGGCATACAAATTTAATTTTAGTTAGATTAAGAAAAATATTTAAGACGAAGTGGTAGCTAATGTGGCGCCCTCATTTGAAATAAATTGTTTAAAACTAAATATGGTGATAATTAAAAATTCGATTTGTATCAATGTCTAGAAAGACCTTTAAACTATTTTATGAATAACCTTTGAAATTATTACTAATTGCAATTATTTAAAACTGTTTTTCGCCAAAAGTGGCCACTTTTGGCGAAAAACAGTTTTTAAACTAGACGGACTAACAATATTACTTTCAAAGGTTATTCATAAAATAGTTTAAAGGTCTTTCTAGACATTGATACAAATCGAATTTTTAATTATCACCATATTTAGTTTTAAACAATTTATTTCAAATGAGGGCGCCACTTTAGCTACCACTTCGTCTTAAGAAGTTAGTTATACATTCTGTCAATTTTATTGTCGTAACAATTGTATAAATTTTATGAATTAGAAATTAATAAATACATATAATTTTTCTCTTATTTGAAAACAATATATTTTGTTCTGGGCATAATAAAAGATTCAACTTTAGCCAGAGTTTGTCAGATAAGAATTCATCCACAGAATAGTATGCTTTGTCAATTAAAAATTTGTGTACAAATCCCTTAAAATTATTTGTTTCCTGGCAGCTGTTTCACTGCTATCTTTGTACGAGTGGGTATGTGTTCATCTGTTCTCAGATATATTTAATAATATCCAATGATACGAGGCTGGCTCTTGGCTGTCCGCTGGTTATATAACCTATATGACGTCACATTAAATTCAGTATATATGGCACTACCCTCTAAAGGCCACAAAGTAATGTACTAAAAAAATAAATAAATCAAAATCAAATGAAAGTAAATAGGATATCAAATAAAAGTTGAAAGAATTTTCCCGTAATCGGGTTGTAATTTTGTTAGGGCTCCTTACTAACCTCTCTTTTTACTACTATACGACGACAATACGACATTGAAACCTTCAAAAAACGAGACTACATCTTCCTGCAACCGGCAAAAGGCCGGCAACGCTTCTGTTACACCCCTGGTGTTGCAGTTGTCCATGGGCAGCGGTGATCACTTACCATCAGGTGACACGCTTGTTCGTTTGCCGCCCTATGACATAACAAAAATATCCGCTGTCCGTCTATGTCACAAGGCTGTGTCTTATAAACCGTGATAGCTAGGCAACAAATTTTCACAGATGATATATTTCTGTTGCCGCCATAACAACAAAACACAATAAATATTTAAGTGAGGCTCCCATATATAAAAATGTGATTTTTTATAGATAATGGTACGGATCTGGGCCGAGTTTTTTTAATCCTTGGGATAAGCCTATGTGCGCTAATAAACGTTCAGCTAAAATAAAGAATCAGATATATAATAAGAGTTAATCGTACAACAGGCAATGACCAAAATTTATTAAGAAACTAGGCCATCAACGTACTTTTACACGTCAATTTACATGATGGATTATGATTAAGTTGCAACAAGCAAAAATATATCTAGTCTTAACGGATAACATATGTATGTATATATATATATGTTGACCTTCGATTATAACATATGTATGGAACAATTACAGATTGTAATTTATCATCCGACATCTCATCTCCCATTGTTTTTTCAACAACCTCGTTCGAGATGCTATCTTCAATTCACGGTTCTTTATTTTTTCTCATAAAACTATTTGACATAATGTTTTTAACCTATTTGATTTCACTTTATTTTTTTCAACACAATCAATCATATTTTGTAGTACATTATTGTTGTGTCACATAATATGAGTAAAAACTTTCATTTACATAGAAACTTGTATAATTTTAAATTTCATAATATGTTCGCGGCTTCGAGTTGGGCTCAAAGGCCACTCTTGTGTTTATGTCACCAAATGCTATATTGCATGATCATTAGGAGATTCAAAATTATATCAAGAAAAAATTAGATTGATTAAAATTAGGTTGTAAACCTGAGTAGGTATATATAGGTTTTAATTTCAACTCAATACCTTTACGCGTTCCCGATATAAAGGCTCTTGACAGACAAACGGACAACAAAGTGATCCTATAAGGGTACCGTTTTTTCCTTTTGAGGTACGAAACCCTAAAAATTATGACTTCTCATTATGAGAAACAATATTATGAATAGAAAAATAGGAAAATCAATGGGAACCATAAATTCACCATTGAATTATCATTTTTTATCGCACCCGCACTAAATGATTTGTTATTGTTCTTCAATGACAAGAATTAGCTTTGGAGCATGCTCAGCTTTTTATATACTTACCGGTTTTTTGAGGCGTTGAAAGAGAGAATGATTTTAGAGATTTGTAACTAAAAATCTTCTGTGTAAAGGCTGGAAAACGCAACTAGAAATATTCTTAGGTCTTGCACAATATGCGTGCCCGACTCTCCCTCTCTCGTCCTCGCACCTCTCCCCCGTTCGCGCCGTGTGGAGAGTATAGAGCGGCTGTAGGCGCCTGTCAATGGGGGTGAAAGTCCCATACATAGCGAATTTTGCATTTTGAACGACGTTATCTATTAATCTTATTCCGGGCTAAATATCAAAACCATTTTTAGTTATTAGTTTGTGAAGATATCACACTACATGTTTCTCGTTTTACTGTTTTACGGTATAGTATAACCAATTATTTCGCAAGCTTAACATGGAGCCTGATTGATGTAACGGTTTATGCGGTCGAAATTAACCAGGAGTCTACAGGTTCAAATCACCCTATAGGCTAAATATACCTACTAAAATCTTTTATTCGTTTTTCTATTCATTTAGATTAAAGTATAAGCGATAATTTTGAACGAAGCCAGATTACGCAACGAACTCAAAATCATTGAGATTTCTGGAATCTCAAGTTCAAATCCCACCTCACTGCAAATTAATTTTATATTTGATAGTTTATTTTATTTTGGAATAACATTAATAGATGACACCACATTTGCAGGTTTGCAGCTTAAATTGTTGTTCGAAAAATTACGTGAGATGGCTCTCTATTTCAGTTATATTATAGTACTCTAGGCGCCTGCCCGTTTCTACAAGGCGAAAACGGGGGAGAGGTACGAGGACTGGGGACTGGGACGCATATTGCGCGTGACATTAGGGGATTCCGTTCTGTGTGTAATAATTATATTAATTCTGTGAGAGTTGTTCTATTCCTTGGGGAAAGTGTTTGAGTATCAATCTTAAAATAGTTCTTAAATTAATTATACAAGTTTATTTGCTAGGCAAATTAAAAAATGGCCGACTGTCAAGAACGCCATGTAATGATGAGAAATGGAACTACATATTATAAGAGGCGCAAGTATGCGGCTTTGGGAGAGCCGTATATCTTTGTTCCTTTTGCCGTGGAGACCTTGGGGCCTTGGGGTGTGGAAGCCCGTCAGTTGTATAAAGAGATTTCCACACGCCTAATCGACGACTCAGGGGATCCAAGGGCTGGTGCGCATTTTGGCCAAAGGCTGAGCTTGGCCATTCAGCGCGGAAATGCCGCCAGTCTCTTGGGTACACTACCCTGCGAGCGCAGTGATTTAGGCTCAATTTTTTATATCATTTGATGGTTTTTTATAGTACTTATATCTAGCTTAGTTTTATATTCATAGTTATATTAAGTTTAGTCATAGTGTATTTAAGTTATTTAAGTTCTTAATGTAATTAAAAAATAATAATTTATATCAGTAGCGCCATCTATTTTTTGTTATAAAAACCCTGACGTTGAAGCGATAACGCCGGTAACTTTTTAACAATTGAACTGATTTTCATCAAACATAGCTAAGAACCACCACAAGGGCATTTGCTTTCATGTGAAGAAAATTGCCACGAAATCGGTCCTCGAGCACTACAATATAACACAGACAGACAGACTGACAGGCATTGGCATCAAACTTACTCGTATTACACCTTCTTTTCCATGGGACCACGTGACAAGAACGCTCCTTCAAACAAAAAGAAATCCAATTCAGTCCAGGCGTCTTCAAATAATCAGTGAACATCCAAAAAAAAAATCGCGACGGATTGATAACCTCTTCCTTTTTTAAGTCGGTTAAAAACAAAGTAATGGCGTTGTACAATGTATCTATATAATCATAACACTACCAAAAAAGGTATTTCCATACAAACCAGTCCACTTTTTTGGAAGCCATATTATTCGTCGCATTTTTTTGCCATAAAACTAATGATATAAAGCAAGTGGACGGTTTCGGTTGTTGGGTTATCAAAATACATCAGAGGCCGTGAAGTAAATGGAAAGAGTTGACGTTTGGATCAAACTTTCTATAATCCATTTGTTTAGGTATTTAAAAGAATGTGAACAATCTTGATGTCTTTTTATTGAAATATACACTTTATAAATCAATACCTTTGCAAATTTTAAATAAAATATGCAATTTATAATTTATAAAATAAATAATTTGTAATTTGCGAAGGTATTGACTTATAAAGTGTATATTTCAATAAAAAGACATGTCAAGACTGTTGAAATTCTTTTAAATACCTAAACAAACGCACTATGGTAATATATTTAACAAACTTCCTCACTAAAATGTCCAATTACCAACCCGCTTGCGGAACGTAGTTACTTGATTATAAGCAATATCTTATACTTTTGATGAGAGAGACCTTTAGTCAAGCTGTGAACTGGAAGAGATCATATTATAGGATAAGTCCGCCATAGATCACATTATTTGGTCTGTTACCTAATGTTTCTGTGACTGTAATTATACATAAACACTATCAAACTGCCATATCCACAATATGTAAGAAAAATCCAAAGTTTCAAGCATTGGTCCCATAGGAAAAGTTGTTCATATTGAAGGTCTGAGTTGGTCCTACAAGGATCGAACAGGGTTTATGTTACATATTGTATATCCCTAATGCAATGGAATAGACAGAGCATTTTGGGTCTCGCGGCTTTAAGAAGATAGAGCCTAGGGCCGCAAGACTCAAAGGCCACTTTTAGCGTATTGGTGGGCCAAATGGTAGAAAAAGGAATCAAAATAGTGATGGGTTCTAGCCGCATAGCCTATTAACATGATTCGCATTTTCGCAACTATACTTATTGCCTTTAAGACGCAGTGGTAGCTTTAGTGGCGCCCTCATTTGAAATAAATTGTTTAAAACGAAATTTGGTGATAATAAAAAAAATTATTTGTATAAATGTCTAGAAAGACCTTTAAACTGTTTTATGAATAACTTTTGAAAGTAATATTGGTAGTCCATCATGTTTTAAAACTGTTTTTCCCCAAAAGTGGCCACTTTTGGCGAAAAACAGTTTTAAAACTAGACGATTAGTAATAATTTCAAAGGTTATTCATAAAATAGTTTAAAGGTCTTTCTAGACATTTATACAAATCATATTTTTAATTTTTACCATATGTAGTTTTAAACAATTTATTTCAAACTAGCTGATGCCCGCGACTTCGTTCGCGTGGACTTTATGACTCCGGCGTATAAATATAAATAAAAACTAATGAGAGAGAGAGAGAGAGAGAGAGAGAGAGAGAGAGAGAGAGAGAGAGAGAGACAGAGGGAGAAAGTACTTGTAACAGTGTTAGGAGTTAAAAGTCAATATTATTTTAATTCTATCCTTCGGGAGCCAATATGAAAAGAGCTGAAGTGTTACTAACCCTGGAGAAAGCCACAATAAGTAGGCCTTGCGAAAAACCAGTCCTTAGATCGACATCAGCAGCTTTAAGCCTCTAAAACTGTGACTTATTTTCATAGCAAAGCAAGTTAACATATGGAACTGTGTATTTTCAAAAGGAAAATTGTTGGGGATGAGTGGCATACGCGGAATAAATACAGTTTCACTGGCATCACTCACTTACTGTGAGCTTTAAGTGTCTCAGCAGACTATGCCGAAGTTTAGTGGCTAAAGTTCAGTGTCTAAAGTTCGGTGGGGATGACACACTAAATAAGCTGAAGTTCAGCTGCTGAAGTTCGGTGGAAACGCCGGACAGTAGTGATGTGCCGATATGAGAATTTAATCTTCCGTCTTTGGCGCGTCTGCGGCGAACGGAAACGGGAGCGGAAGAGGGAACGGAAGTGGAAGAGGGAACGGGAATGGGAGCGGAAGCGGAAGCGGGAGCGGGAGCGGGAGCGGGAGCGGGAGCGGCAGCGGTGGCGGCAGCAGCGGCGGCGGAGGCGGCGGCGTCGGCGGTGGCGGAGGCGTCGGCAGCGGCGGCGGAGGAGTCGGCGGCGGCGGCGGCGGCAGCGGCGGCGGCGGCGGAAGGTGCGGCGGCGGCGTCGGCGGAAGCGGTGGCGGCGGCGTCGGTGGCGGCGGCGGCGGCGGGAGCGGGAGAGGGAGCGGGAGCGGGAGCAGGAGTGGGAGCGGGAGCGGAACGGGTACGGGTACGGGTACAGGTACGGGTACGGGTACGGGTACGGGTACGGGTACGGGTACGGGTACGGGTACGGGTACGGGTACGGGTACGGGTACGGGTACGGGTACGGGTACGGGTACGGGTACGGGTACGGGTACGGGTACGGGTCCGATTCAGGCAAAAGCATCGGAAGTTCGGCGTTATGTGTTGCTAGTAATGCAAATAACATTGCAGACATGCATTGGCTGAAATTCAGCCGCTGAACTTCGGCATACAGTGCTGAGAGATTAAGTTGGGTTCCGTTACACAGTTTCGGCGGAGTCAAATTTCGCATCAGCATTATTGGCCCTCCGACATTAAGAATTATTTTGTAAGCCGTGAGTCCATTTGCTGCAAGTGAATTAAGAAACTCAACTGGATAATTGGTGGCGTCGTCAACAACACTATCCAAGAAATCTAAATATATATCTATATATCTAAATATATAACTCAAAGACTGACTGACATAGTGATCTATCAACGCACAGCCCAAACCACTGGACGGATCGGGCTGAAATTTGGCATGCAGGTAGATGTTATGACGTAGGCATCCGCTAAGAAAGGATTTTGATCAATTCTACCCCCAAGGGGATAAAATAGGGGATGAAAGTTTGTATGAAACTTTGTCAATTTTAAACCGATCGGGCTGAGACTTTGCATGCATAAAGCTACTATGACGTAGGCATCCCCTAAGAAAGGATTTTGATAAATTACACCTCTACGCGAGCGAAGCCGCGGGCACAAGCTAGTTAACAATAATTTGCGTCATAAGTTTTTTATTAATTGATTTTTAATTTTTTGGTGTCAATATGGCGCGTTCACATAACCAAGAATTTTCTGGTGTGTTATGCTCTGAAGGTCCGCAAATACTGAACTTATAAGTTCTACTTCGGACGAAACAACTTTTTTTTTTGAAAAAATTTCAATGTACACACACATTTTTTTTACTCTTTTATTATAGTATACATTTAGTGTGTTTTTGTTCAGCGGCAACAAAACACATCATCTATAAAAATTTCAACTGTCTAGCTATAATGGTTAATGAGATACAGCCTGGTGACAGACAGACAGACAAACAGTCGGACGGTCTAAGTAATAGGGTCCCGTTTCTACCCTACCCTATGGAACCCTAAAAATCGAATAAAATAAGTATTTATCGGGGGCTCCCATACTACAAACGTGATTTTTCATAGATTATGGTACGGAACCCTTCGCGCGCGTCCGACTCGCGCTTGGCCAGTTGTATTATAACTCAACAAAAAGTTCTCATCAGACTTAACAACTTTTGCTAAGGCGGCATTTTAATATTTTTATAGTTTAGCTGGACCATTATAGTTCTGCATCATGTGTTCCATTGTCCAAAATCAATTATAGCCTATAGTTGCCCAGGCTTCACAGCTATATAACAAAAAAAGTTTCATTCGAATCCGTCCAGTATTTCCGGAGATTAGCGTGTACAAACAGACAAACAGACAAACAGACAGACATTTTTTTTTATTTTCTTACTCTATTACTATATCTCCATCGCCCCAAAAATTTTTTTTTGAAAAATTTTCAATGTACAGACACATTTTTTTTACTCTTTTATTATAGTATAGATGAGGGCGCCACTTTAGCTACCACTTCGTCTTAATTAATTTATATTTAAATTTGTATCAAACAAAGACAGTCATCATAGCCGACAGGACAGGGAATTTAAATAAATGAATTATTAATGTACAAATATAAAGATTACAAGAACAACAAGAAAATATTAATTAATTAAGTAGTATTATTTTGTAACCATGTATATTTCTTTGAATAATACAAGAAATTTAAGTTGATCGACTGCGTACATCTAAACTCAATGTCCATGGTCCGCTTTGATCCTTTTTTTGCTGTCCATGGCGCTACCAGAGCCCGACTTTATAAATGTCACGTCTAATGAGATTGACGGCTTGATAGGGCCTAATCCGGTCTACCATAGTTGTAGGAAGTGTCAAATATTTACTGTAAGTAGTTGCTTTATTTCGCTTCGCTACTATGTTGCCAGGTAAGATGGTTATCTGTTTCTTGTTTAGTTTTATTACTGTTTTTACCGACTGCGACAAAGCCAGAAGGAAGGGTAATGATTTTAGCAGTGTATGTATGAGAGTCTAAGACTAAGACTTCGCTGTCCGTCTGTCTGTCACAGGCTGAATCCCATGAACCGTGTTAAGACAGTTGTAATTTTCACAGATGATATATTTCTGTTGCCGCTATAAGAAGAAATACTAAACGTTTAAACAGTAAAATAAGTAATAATTAAGTGGAGCACCCAAACATCAAACGTATTTTTTATAGATAAAGGTACGGACCCCTTCGTGCGCGAGACCGACTGGCACTTGGCCGGAATTTTATATTTTTTTTGTAAGTGTTTTAAGGTTCTGAGGGTTGTTTATCCTACTATATCGAAATAACTTTTTATTTTGCATATATAATCTTTATTTTTAGTACCTACTATAAGTCTTAACTGTTCCGAATTAGAATACAATTTAATTCACTTTTTACTATTTGCTTAGAAAAAGTTAAATATGTTTTGTTTTTACCCGACTGCATCAGAAGATACAGTCGGGTAAAAAAAAAAAATAATGATTTTCAAAAGTATGTATGTTTGTAGTTATTTTATTCAGTTTAGTATTCGTTGTTATAGCGGCAACATAAAAACATCATCTGTGAAAGTTTCTACTGTTTAGCTATCATGGTTCATGAGATACAGCCTGGTGACAGAAAGACAAACAGACGGACGTCAGAATCTTAGTAATAGGGTCCCGTTTTTACCCTTTGGGTACAGAACCCTAAAAATTAAGAATGTACCAGCTGACTTCTTCGAGCGCAGATCGTAAAATCTTCTTAAACTTTCAAAAAGTTTTCAGAACTGAATTATTGGTGACTTCTTGCTACCGTTATATCTATAAGTGTATAAATACACACATCATTTGAATTTTATGTCTTTGGAATTAGGTAATTTTTGTTTTAAAAACATTATTTACGGTCGTTCCTTCAAACTTCGTAAATACGTTTAAGACATTCAACCAAGCTATCCCATGGACCGGTTGTTATGTAAATGTTTCAACAGTCATACGTATTGCGTTGATCTGGTCTGCCCTAGCTGCGCTTTTGCGAAATTTATCCGCTGAGCTTTACTCGGCTCCGTCGCAAAATGTCCCACTCGTAAAATTGTCCTTTCGTAGAATGTCCCTTTCGCAGAATGAACCTTTTGCCAAAATGTCCATTTCGCAAAATGTCTCCTTCGCAGAATGACCTTTCGCAAAATGTCCCCTTTCGCAAAAAATCCATTCAAACAAAAATAAAATCAATTCTTGACAGTGGTGTACTCGTATACTTCAGGCTCCTCGATCTTTCGCTTTGTTATTCAGAGGTTGACACGACCCTACTACTAAAATCTACTAAAATTAATTATCTAAGTCATTGTATTTCTTTTTCAATAAGAAAAGGTATCAGTGGACACACAGAGGTGTGTCCACTGACACCTTAACAAGCTTCAATTTCAAGCAATCAGATGATGTAACAGTCGTAAATACTAACGACCTTTATTACTCAATTATTGTTTTATCATCATAGTTCATATTATAAGCTACAAATGGTCACTCAATCATAACAATAAATTGATTTTCTATTCGCGTTAATATTTAATTACAGGTTATCAAATCATTAACTCCTATTAAAAGATTTTCAAGGAATATTTTGGTTACTGGCAAAGTTGGTTGAAATAATGTTGGTTCAAAGAAACACGACCTCTGGCAAAGAACATAAAACAAAATTACTAAAACTGGTAAATTAAATTAACGAGTAGAACACGGGAATTCAATTAGTTTTTATCGGATTAAAGAGAAATCTTAGGTACCTTATATTTATTTTTTATTAATTTAACGTATTTCGTCTTTAACAAAAAAAAAAACTTGAATTTTCAACAATTTGTGCCTCTATTTTATATAATTACTTTTTCTGATTCTGACGAGACATTACTTATTTTGGCCTTTTTTAAATTGTCTTTATAAACTTAATATCAAATCAACTACCAACTATGGAATGTACTTCGCAATACATTAGAATATTTACAACACCGTTAACTTTAATTACATTTCAATTATTGACTTAAATTTCATAATACAAACCAATCACCCAATTACGAAGGTCGCGAGAATGAGTACTCGTATCATATGATACTGAAATGAGATAGCCCTGACACTATATCAAGGAGTAACGTTCAGGGCTGACCCAAATAAACAAAAAAATAAATAGTGAACTTGATGATCCAATTTTATATTAAATCTTCATACATAATCTCTGTGATTCAGAGAATCATTCAGAATTGACCAATAAGTATAAGGAGCAATATATTGTTATATTTTTTCAATGCATAGGTACTTACACTTACTTCCTAATAAGTTTGTACTTATTGTGGTATTATTATTGTTACCATATATGCTTTGATGTATACAAGGCTACGCATACGGGCAGACATAATGAGGAATCCTAAAATTATACTTAATTCAATAACATATTTGTTCGTTGACAAATTGAATGAATAATAACAGATTCAGAGAATGACCCAAAATTTACACAAAGACCTTACACACTTTTGAATTAATGTCAAACACCAAATCATGCCAACCCTGAATTAAACGAAGTGGTCCAAGAATACCTCCCTGAGGCACACATTAAGAAAGGCAGCAGGCGGGGGCGGGCAGATCCGAATCTGGCGTTGCCGAGACAGGCCTAAAAAGGTCTCAGGTGACGCGATACACCGCAAACAGCGGTTGTGAGTCGACATTGACCTGAGTCGAGCACCTTTTGTGGTCAACAGTGTCGAAAGCTGCACTCTAATCCAAGATTTTGCGACTTATAATTTGCGATGTTTAGAGTTGAATTGAGGAAAGAAGGCAGGATATCCGTATTTCTTTGAATTTCACATCACCGGAGCATTCGAGCTACGCCTACTTACCTTTATTATAGATTTTCTTATTGCCTTTATTCATATGTAAATTAATTTTTTCATGTTTCTAAACATGAAATCATGATGTAACGGTTTATTTTATAAATGTAATAGTCGCGATTTTTGATTCACATGGATTAAATTTATAAAAATTCAAGTAAATATGCTTTAAATTATAAGTACTTAAAGGAAAAGGTTGTGTCGTTTCATCAGTCGGACATTTAGCCGAGAAAAGGGATACACAGAAAAAAAAACTCACCGCAAAAAACTTAGTTATTTTTAAATATTGTTTATGATGCCGATAAATGCTTGATCAATTAACCAAAATAGAAAAATAGTTTGTAGTTATTTCGACAATATTATTTTATTAGTGTCATTGTCCTTATAAGAGATATGGCCAAAAGCTAAAAAGAATGAACATAAAATTATATGTTCCTCTTAATTAATTGTTAACGAACAGTCATACATTTAATTACTCGAACACGCGCTTAAAGATATCATCTAGTTTAACAACTTGTTTTGTCAGGATGTAAAAGTTATATTCTCGTAATTAACATTTTTGGCACTAAATTCCTTCATAGCTTATACAAAAATGTTTATTTATCTGCTTAATAGATTTGATTTGAGTAGGTTATACACTATATGTAGCATAACAGCAAAATATGTACTTACTAGTTCTTTTTAACTGACTTCCAAAAAGGAAGAAGTTATTAATTCGTCGCGCTCTTTTATAATAATTTTTTTATGTATATTTGTTTATCGATTATTCGAAAACGCCTGGAATGATTTGGAAAATTGTTTTTTGTTTGAAAGGGTATACTTTTTAGTTGTTCCTTTGGAAACTTTATCAAAATCGGTTATGTAGTTTGGGGGTAAAGTCGGTTTTTATTTTTGAATAATTATATTTTGTTAGGTAGACCTTTACGCTTCCGCAGGTCCTTAAATAAATAAAAACAGCAAGATTATTTTGAAAAGGTGTATTCCTAGCCCTCCCTCACTCGGGTTCTGGGTTCTAGCTAGCCAGGGCAAGTTGGAAAATGGCCTTTTTCAAATTTTCCTGGATCTTATCGTTAAGTTAGTGTCAACTACAAAAACCTGTGTGCCTCCTGGCCGAAATCAATAAGCATTTGTATCTCACTTGATTGATATTTTCTACTCTAATTGCCAGCCGAAACATGGCCGAAATCAACCGGCTTATGGAATGTCGCGTTAGCATCCCATAACACAAGTTTAAACTTAATTTGGGGCTAGCTCAATCAGTGTTATTTATCCCTGGTTATCTATGTATCAAACACGGCCAAAGAACTAGGCAAAAGCTATTAGATACATTATTTTTTGTGTAAATATGCTAGCATCACAGAGATGAGGATATTTATCATGTCTTCTTTGAATTCGAAGATAAAAAGAACATAAATCCTTGACAACAGGATAATTAATGTTTAATTAGGTTTATAATAATTCAATTTCCGTGAATCGTATTCTTTACAAATCTAAATCTTTTCATTTTTATGAATCATAATATCTTCCATGTACAGACAGCGACCAGTGAAGTTGTAACTTGTTTAAAATACTAAACATGTAAAATTATGGAAACTAGGTACACTCTCCATTTTGTAACCTGTAACTTCGAAACTCTACTGCGCGTGGCCAGGACACGCACTTGGCCATTTATCCGCTAGTTTCCTATAAGTCAAATCAAAAACTTTTTAACCGACTTTCTTATCAATTCGTTACGATCTTTTATGTTTGTTCACCGATTATTCGAAGACGCTAGAACCGTTTTTGTTTGAACCCATTTTAATCAAAAAAGAATATACTTTACTAATTTCTGCTAAATTAGGTTTAAGGGTATTTGTATGAAATAGCAAGTCGTGACGTCATATTTTCTTGGAGTCAAATTGCGCTCATATCCGCTTTTCTGCATTTAATAAATCTAAAATCACGTTAGAAATTATTTAGTGACGTTTTATTCTCTTATCAGTACATAATAATTTATTTTTGAGCTTTTATACTTCTCTATTATTATATATGGGTATAAATAACAATGTGAAATCCAAAAAGTGTTCTGTAATAGTCTTACTTATTTTATTTATGGCTTTATTCATTCGTTATCATAGTCAAATTTAAAATTATGAGCTCCATTAAATTTTATAAAGTGAGGTATTAATAACAAATCACTAAATAACAGTAATCGAAAGACAGATTGATTCCGTGGGTTGAACATTTATCACTCCATATAATCACGTGTCCAAGGATATGACATTTGGATTCCATATCGGACAAGCGGCATGCGGCCCACATGTCAAATATTTGTAGCCGACCTTGCTATCATCATAAACATTAATGAGACGGTGATCATCGTCGTAAATGCTTATAAACCAACGTTTACCTCTTTCGGGACACTTATGTGATGATGAAATGATTGAACGAGCACCCGAAGTTCTCCTAGTCTACTTAAGGCTTGGTAGGCCGAAATTTTTAATTTTTAAAACAATCTGAGACATCGAAAATTGTGTTTTAAAATTTGAAAAAAGATATGTCTTAGTTGAGGATCTAGTCTAGTAAAATTCGCATTTAGTTACATGATCTAATGAACTTCACTCGATAAAAAAATATCCTGAAGTAGTACCCTTTTTGTAATATTTTTTCAAAACTATGGCTAAACTACTGATATTTTACATTTGATTCTTGTGCTCACTTAAAGCCACTAAATATGTTTAGACAAATTCGCAGAGTTGCCTTTTATACCCCGTATCATCATCATCCGAGCGTATTCCCGGTTGCATCCTCAGCAGTAACGCTTCAGAGCCCGGGGTCCGCTACCTAACCAAGGAGATTTGACGTGGTTACTGGTTTTTACACAGAGCGACTGCCGTCTGACCTCCACAACCCAAAGGGCAAACCAGGAACCAATCCTTGGATAGTTTGATGATCAAACGCTAGGTGGCGTTTGGGACCCACAGTTTTACGTGCCTTCCGAAGCACGTAATCATCTTTATTTTCGGATAATCAGGTGATTCAAGCCTGCAATATCCTATCCAGACTGGAAACAACTTTTAACAAAGTATGCTTCCCAGTGGGAATCGAACCCATGACCTCCGGGTCACAACGCGAACGCTTTGACCACTGGACCACGGAGGCAGTCAATTCCTTTTATACCCTGTATCTCTGGTTTAAAAAAAAACCGATTAAATCTACATTCCGCGTCCTTTCACGTTCATTCCCCGCCCCCCGTTCCTCAGTAAGACGAGATATGTAGAAGTCTGCGGGGTGCCTCGCAGATCGCCCCGCACCTCATCCGAGTGGGCCGTTGGAATACAGGGCCTTAAACAATCAAGCGTTTGTATGTATGTATGTGTAATGTTTTTTAACGATAACTCAAGTAGTTATGATCGGAGCTTCATGAAATTTGGTAAGCGTGTAGAAGTAACTAAAATCATTTTCAAATTCAAATATGAGCTAAATCGGTAAAGGACTTGCCGAGATATAGGGCTCGCGAGTTCACAATTTGAGGCGAACTACTAGTAATCAGAGACAGTCCTGCTTTTTCTTAGATTTACTGCGTAAAGCTTTTTTATTCCCCTTCTCGTAAAGTTGATGGCATCCTATGTTGACCATTGGCATCTATTCTTGATATCGAACCAGCGTTTTCTGGTTCTACCTCTTTTTTTAGAGGGCGGTGGAGGCGGCATGGCACCATATTTGTTGCCTATTTAGATATTATGCATTTAATAATAGATAGATAAATTGTTTATTTTTGAAAACTGCACACACGGAAATACACATGGTTTATATTAAATACAGGTTTAAACGATGTGATGTGTGTATGTATCAGTAGCGTGCATTTCACAGAGACACATAGACTTTGTCTACCCTGTCCAACCTAATATATGTCGGATACTAGCGAGAAATTTATTTTGTTTCATATGGAGCCGCTCTCGTAATTTAGGTAATATTAATGTCTACCCTGTAAAAAGTAGATGTGCACGTTACTGATGCATACCGTGTCAAAAATATTTGTGGACGTCACTGGTATGTATGCTGCTGCAGCAGGTCGTATGCTCAGCGAAAATATTGCTCAAAGAACAATGAGCGGATTTTCAGCTAAAACCTTAGGCAGGTGCAAGTGCGCTCAGTTGTGAAGATTGTTAAATTACGTGTTAAAGACTAAATAAAAAACACGAATAAACTACAAGAATAAATAAATAAATATATACTACTAATGCTAGGCTATATTCAATAGCCCAGCTATATGAAGCTAGTCTAGGAAAAGGTGACTGCAGCGTCGAATTAAGGTGTCAAGAGTTTGGTGGAAAACAAAATAGAATGGAAGAAACTTAGCTGACAAGAGCGTCGCTCAATTATGATGATGATGATGATATTCAATACAATGAACTTACAATTAAGGATGCTCAAGACAAGAAGAGAAGAAAAAGCCGGAAAGCGGACCCCAGGCAAGCATTGCAACTGAAATTACACTGAGAAGAGAGAGATATATTCAATACAATGGAGTATTGTTTAATCCAATTTGCGTGTAATTTGTATTAGCTCGTGTTGTCAATGATTGTGTTCTACAAATGGCCAAAAGCAATTCAGATACGAGGTCAAATATTACGATTTGAACACAGAATACGACATGGAGGAAGACATCTCTGCTTGAATAACTGTCAAATCACACATGTATGTTAATTTTATTAGTGAGTAGTCATCAGTCGAGCGGTGGTGACCAGAACTAGTACCTACAGCCATTATAATTATTTATCTTTTCCTGGACAGAGAAATATTATATAACCTTTGGACTCTTCCGAGGCTATTTTAAATTGAAACTTCGAATTAGAAAGCTCTGTTAGAAACTATTAAGTCTAATAGCTATATGTTATTAAAAAGGTAAAACTAGATAACACTTATCGTAAAAAAATGATATTTTTATCAACTTTAAACAAACATTCGAATACCTCCGTAAGCTAGCCTCAAAGTAAGTTTTATTATAATTCTGTTATGGGGTACTAACTCAATAATTTCATGATAAAATAATCTTTTTTAGTAATTAAATCGTTTTAGAATTACGGTTCTTTTCGACCCGGTTCTGTGGGAAGCTTGCGTGTGGAACAGATCGAAGACGCAGTTGTCTTTGGAGAGGTTGATGTAATGTGGCGCTCCCGCCAAAACCTACACGGCCATTTTCCATCTCACCCTGGCTGGAGATTGAATTTAGAAACTCCGAATGGCAGACTAACGTAACCAATATACGACAGAGTTTGTTTCTGATAACAGTCACATATCACTACAAATAGCATTACGTGTTAATTCCACTGCAGCGAAGCCCACGAACGGAAGTGCCCAAGGCTCTGTACTGCCCACTAATGATGCTCTTTGTGTATCTTCCAAACACGCTAGATGTACAATTAGCAAGTCTTTGATGAATCAATCGGACGGAAGGCTTTGTTGAAATTGACGAGTCTTGTCCAAATAATTTGAGTCAATACTAGAATACATGTGAGTCAATGAAATGCTGAATCAGAATAACCTTACTTATTAAAAACATGAAATAATAATCTTCTAAACAAACTGGACTAGCATGGTGACCACGGAGGTCGTCGCTCCGTGGCGTAGTGGTCACCATGCTAGTCCGCCACCCAGAGGTCCCGGGTTCGATCCCCGATCAGGGCAAGTTGGAAAATGGCCTTTTTTAAATTGTCCTGGGTCTTGGATGTTTATCTATATATGTATTTGTTATAAAATATAGTATCGTTGAGTTAGTATCCCATAACACAAGTCTCGAACATACCTTGGGGCTAGCTCAAACAGCAAAAAAAAACTACTTATACCTACGTCCGGTGGCCTGGTGGGAGTACATATTACTATATAGCGTTCTCACAAGTTAAGCGATACCGGGTGCAGGCCTGTTTCACTACCCGTTTAGGTATCGAAAATATACCCAATTATTACCATGCGCACGGCGACCACTTCGAAGGGGAAAACTCATTTACATGAATCGTTTGTTCAGAGTTATAAGAATGAAATTGGCTTACAATGGATGTCTAGGTATCTAAACGAAGAGGTGAGGAGTTCTGACGCGAGCTAAATTAAACCATAGCGCTAACCACATTGAGTAGATATTTCTTCTTCTAGTAGTTTGACCCTTTCTATTCCTTCTCACCGTACTGGTTTTCTTTCCAACTCTTTCGCCATTTCCTGAGCCCATACGAACCGCTCCTAGTCGCGCTAGTTTCAAGACGCGAGTGTTTAAGCACTTCCTGGCCGATCTATAAGAGAAGTTTAAAAAATTGCTGCATATATATATGTGTGTATATATGTGTATATATATAGTTATATGTGTATCGTATGTGTAATGTATATTAGTATATATGTATGTGTCTATTATATATCAAATATTATATTATTGTATTTATCTGTATATACTTTCATTTACATTGTTTTTTTTTAAATGCTTTAAATTGTCTTGCAAGTCTTGCAACCCACGTTTAGACTATCTGTATAACCCAAAGGTTGACTGGTAGACAACGCTTTTAGCGTTAAGTTCGCCTATTGTTCTGTACAATTTGTATTTGATGAACAATAAAGATTAAATAAATTAAATAAATAAAATATTTCTTTGAATTTCTTTTCTAAGTAAGACTTCTGTACGTGAGTACTAGTACTTATGCTGTACCGGGAGTATTTCGAACCACTCCTGATATCGCACTTGCTAGGACCACAAAAGGCTTATAAAATTCTCGAGCTCCTCCGAGCTTTAGAAGGCACGCAAAGTCTTTAGTTGCGGCTATCATCATTTTATGAAGATAGACGAGTGTCGTGTCATTTTTAACCGTCTTCCAAAAAAGAGGAGGTTATCAGTTCGTTTCGATCTTTTTTTCATGTATGTTCACCGATTATTCGAAGACTCCTGGACCGATTTGGAAAATTCTTTTTTTGTTTTGAATGGCATACTTGTCAGGTGGTCCAGAGAGATTTTATCGAAATCGGTTGTGTCGTTTGGGGGTGTTGAAAAATTATATAGTGACTTAGTTCATTTCTAGTGTTCAGATAGAAAAAAAAATGCAATCAACATATTTATACACTTCTAGGTGGTCGGTGAAAAGCAGCAATTGTCCAATTTACACTTTATTCCGAGCACACAGATATTGTAGAAGGAGAAATATAGTTCAATAATAGTACACAAGAAGACAGAAGTTAGAAGTCACAAGAAGACAGAAATAAAGTCAGTTAGATGTAAGCAAGCGGCACTAGAAATCAGTAGGTAGGCAATAAGACGCGAGAATGGAAGCAAAGCGAGTGCGCGATTTACTCCGCGTCTGTAAACTTATATGAGATTATGATCTATATTTATATATTATGAAAAGGTTACCTACACACTTCTTGCTATAACAGACCGCAGCCTTACCAGACAAAGCCTCGTTTCATGACGTCACGATACTCTAACTATACTGTTTACCCAACTGCTACTGTTTACTTCGACAAGGTCCCGTATAATAGAGCGATCAGCTCGACATACATCGTTTGTTTATTTACAGTTGTTTAGCATTATCGATATGCCAAGGTGAATGATTTGTGTGGACCGTTATGTGGATTTTTGGTGAGGAATTCTATATAATATAATGAATACCTGTTGATAAAAAGATTGTGAACATTATTTAAGCAATTTAAGTAGGTATTTAGGTCATATTGTGACTTAACGACGATAAAAATATTGAGCGTGAACGATAGCATTGTCAGTCAGAGCGAATATGTTTGCTAAGAGCTCAACAGAGGTTAAAATAACGTTGTTTCGTGCATACTGCACCTTATTTTATACCAGCAACATGGGTTCACTATAGGAAGAAGACATATAATTCTCTCCGGGTTCAATATAACAATGCATTAATCAATTAAATTTATTTGTTATGAATTATGTCATTTTAAAATTGTATATGGATCAATGGTCTGATAATAAAAGATTTATATATATTATTATATATCTATGTAAGTTAAAATTTATATAAATACAAACCATCCTTTGTACCTTGTAATGCTTGTTTTCGCACATTCCTTTGATCAGCTTTTACGTGTCTTTTACCATCCGATGATCCGCATCTCAGTTTCGACATTGGCCAAAAAATGATTTTGTCGAATTTCTCAATCAATTCTCGTGGAATTCTGTGAGAAGGTTCGATATAGTCTATTTTTTTTTAAATTCATTTTTTTTTAATTTTTAAACGCTGCGGAAATTTGTCATGAGGGTTGAAAATATCCAAAAATGTCTTATAAGTATCTTTTTTATCCCTACTTTACTGTGTGAATATTTTTTTTTTGTTTGCGGTTTACTTGCGATGTTGTAGATCACGCAGAGGAACAATATGTACCTTACCTACTTATTTAAAATTATACCTAAATTTGCATATACAACGTAGGGGCATTACCCGTAATAAATCGAACCACAGGCTATATATACTAGATCACCACTACACTACTAGATGAAATTAAAATAACGTCAAAAAACAATAATTGGCCAAGTGCGTGTCGGGCCATGCGCAGAAGGGTTCCGTAGTTAAGAACGCCACCTTTGAGAGAGAGATAGAAATTTTGTTTTTAGACGTTTTTAGTGCCATGAGACACTAAAAACAAAATTTCTATTGAATTTGTATAAAATTATCCTTTTCCGAGTACATTTTATAAGTTAATCGCCTATAACTTTTTCATTTGTATACCCTACTTAGCTCTGATAGTTTCCCTTTAAATTTGGTTAAATATTCTATAGCTGTGAATGTTTTCACATGTCCATATATAATCGTTTAGCAGATAGAGGGTGGTGAAAAAATTTGTTAGAGTAAAGTGTCCACACTTGACTCTAAAACTTCCCAAAATCGAAAAACGGTGTTCTCAAACTCACAATATTTTTAAAAGACCTATATAACGATACCCAACATGATTGGTAAGTTGAGAAAAAAAATACTTTTCACTTTACTTGTATGGGAGATCCCTAAAAAATTATTTTTTTATATTTTATTTTACCGTGTTTTCCGCCTAATTGATATACATATTCATGCCAAATTACAGCTTTCTAGTACTTATAGTCGCTGAGTAAAACCGCGGAAGGACAGACAGACAGACAGACATGGCGAAACTATAAGGGTTCCTCGTTTACTACGGAACCCTAAAAAAGAAAATTGCAATTTTCATACTAAAGTGTGCAGCCATTTGGCAAAAGGCAATTTGTATGGGAATGTCGATTTTTTGTTTTTTTGTCTGTTATACTGATCTAGTAAAACCCGTGGTTCGATTTATTACGGGTACCTATGTCCCTTCTACATTGTATAATCTTGTAGGTAGGTTTCTATTTCTATAGTTTATCAAATTTATAGAGCAATAAACATACTCACAGTTAACTTTAACCACACTTCTGGTATTGCGAAGAACTGTATTTTATTTTTAAAAAAAAAGAAAAAAACATGAATTGAGATATCCTCTTCAAACCGGTCAGACCTTGACATTTGACCTTGGTCATATACCACCGTCACCCACCAAAACAACGCATTTTTGGAATTTTAACTAATAGGTCACATTAGTCACATTGTCACCTAGAAATATTTAGAACACCTGGCTAGGTTAATGTCACATAATTAATATTAGTATTACCAGGCCTGTGTCACTCCCTGTTTAGGTATCGAAAATATACCTACATTATTACTATGCGCGCGGCGACCACTCCGGAGGGGAACATTCAGAATAAGAATGAAATTGGCTTGCAATGGATGTCTAGGTATCCAAACGAAGAGGTGAGGGTTCTGACGTAAGCTAAATTAAACCATAGCGCTAACCATATTAAGGGGCTACCTGAATTTTTCGGGGTCCAGTGCTGCCCCCATTTGAAATAAATCATTTAAAAAGAAACGGAGATATCATTTAAAATTTGGTCTTGATCAGACCCTAGATAACCCTTCAAAATATTTCATAAACTACTGTTTACAGTTTAAAGTTAGAACGTGAAGCTTTTCTACGCACAATTGCGAAAAACGGCCACTTTTGGCGTTAGGGTCTGATCAAGGCCAAATTTTAAATGATGTCTCTGTTTCCTATCAAATGATTTATTTCAGAAAAATTCCGGAAAATTCATGTAGCCCCTTAATTAGATATTTCTATGAATTTCTTTTTTAAGTAAGAATTTACGGGAGTACTAGTACTTATTCTGTGGTATTGCCTACAGAACGGAAAATCCAAGGGTCCCGCGCAATATGCGTCCTCGTTCTCCCCTTGTTGAGTGTGAGGGGCGGGGGGCGAGCGAACACACACACATTGACGTGTGTACGGATGTATAGTTTCTTTTGTAGTAGTGTAGGCATAAATGATACTCCGCTTCTATGAAGTGCCATACACCGTGGCCATACCGGTGTTAATGCCTTTCAGTAAGTATGCTAAATACTTAATAAATAAAATTACTTAATAAATAAAATACTAAATCTAAATATATATAACTCAAAGCTGACTGACTGACTGACATAGTGATGTATCAACGCACAGCCCAAACCACTGGACGGATCGGGTTGAAATTTGGCATACAGGTAGATGTTATGACGCAGGCATCCGCTAGAAAGGATTTTGATCAATTCTACCCCCAAGGGTATAAAATAGGGGATGAAAGTTTGTATGAAACTTTGCCAATTTTAAACCGATCGGACTGAGACTTTGCACGCATAAAGCTACTATGACGTAGACATCCCCTAAGAAAGGATTTTGATAAATTACACCCCTACGCGAGCGAAGCCGCGGGCAAAAGCTAGTTTCGATATATGTTTCTTGGCAAAAGTTTTTCAGTATCATGGACCTTATACTGCCTTAAAATAGTTTCAATATATTTTGTTAGACCTTGTATAATTGTGTGTTTTCATAGTACAATAAAGTTATTACAAACGTATTACAAACAAACAAACAAAATTTATTGAATGATTTTCTCCGTGTTGTGCGACACTACTCTCTCTCTCTTTTAAATCAAATTAAAAAATCCCTCGACATTTAGGCGTTTATCCCCATAACTTTTGAACGGCTGAATCGATTTCCATTAAACATAGCTAAAAAACACTGAGAGGAAACTTGCTTTCACGTCAATAATACCGCATCAAAATCAGTCCATCCTATTTAGAGCTACAATGCCACAGACAAACCGAAATTGGCGTCAGCCTTGTAACACCCTCATTTTGCGTCCAGGGTTAAAAATAGGTTATAAAATTATTTTCATCCGTAGTAACAAATAAATAAATAAACTTCTGTTATTAATAAACTTAACTTCAGTCACGATTTGCATGTCAGCTTATAAAAGATGACATTAACATTATTTATAGATAAGAAAGAATGAAAAATACATAAACTTTACACGTGTGGCGACAAATAAAACGGTAACATTGAGGCTTTTTTAACCGACTTCAAAAAAGGAGAAGATTATCAATTCGACTGTATGTTTAATTATTTTTTTGTATGTATATTTCACGACATCTTCGTTAATCGTGGACCGATTTTGATGATCCTTTTTTTATTAGAAAGCCTTTACTACCAATTTAGACTCATATTAATTTGGTGAAAATATGATGAAGAACTTTGGAGATATGGAAGAAACTCGTAAAAGAAAATGAAGTAGGTTGTTCTTTTTTTTTCTTCTATAAACTGAATTATTACATGTTGCAAATATGCTGTGCGAAATTCGAGTTGACGCACAGATCAGCCATCGTTAATCCTTCAAGCACATAAATCGCAGACACAATTGAATTCAATTGTTCTTTTGACCCGATCCAATCGGTGCTTGAAGAGTTAAACTCGTTAAAATCGTTAAAGAAAATCATTATCCCGTTTATAATCTGTTGTAGATACGTAGTTCTTTACGACGATCTTATTCTGATTTGACTTTGATTGAAGCCTTATACTTGTCAAAGTATCCTCGCTTATAATAATGCGTACCTATATGTTTATAGTAAGTGGGAACTTCCTTACTTTCAATGGACGTATAATATAGGTCAGGTATATCATAAAGGTACGCAGTTGTTACACTTCATCTAAATATACATATATAACTCAAAGGTGACAGACTGACATAGTGATCTATCAACGCACAGCCCAAACCACTGGACGGATCGGGCTGAAATTTGGCATGCAGGTAGATGTTATGACGTAGGCATCCGCTAAGAAAGGATTTTGATCAATTCTACCCCCAAGGGGATAAAATAGGGGATGAAAGTTTGTATGAAACTTTGTTAATTTTAAACCAATCGGGCTGAGACTTTGCATGCATGACTTAGGCATCCCCTAAGAAAGGATTTTGATAAATTACACCCATACGCGAGCGAAGCCGCGGGCAAAAGCTAGTTTCCTCATAAAGTATTTTCAACATTTGTAGAGAAATGTACAAAATTTTTAAGAATGATCTGACTAGATCTTTGACATGCTCTCTTCTAGAAGATCTTTTTTCGTTCGTATAGTAGTAAAGTTCTTGTCTCTAAACTTAACCACGTGTTCTAGTTTTGATAACCCGCTAGAAAAACATGAAATCTGTTTATCCTTATGGTTGACTGGGAGAGAACGCTTTCAGCGTTAAGCCCGCCAACTGTAAACAATTGTATATTGTTGATCAATAAAGTTTTTATAAAAAAATAAAATCATTAAAAAATCTGTGATTTATGACGACCTCTGTGTCGTAGTGGTCACCATGCTTGCCCGCCACCCAGAGGTACCGGGTTCGACCTCCGGTCAGGGCAAGATGGAAAATAGCCTTTTTCAAATTGTTCTGTGTATTGGATGTTTATCTATTTATGTATTTGTTATAAAATATAGTATCGTTGAGTTAGTATCCCATAACACAAGTCTCGAACTTAGGTACTTTAGGGCTAGCTCAGTGTTATTTGTCCCTTTTTGTTTTTTTTTTTAATATTAGATTTTAAAAAGTTATAGGTAACTACTACTTTTGAATCCCGCAAACTTTAAAGCATTCAAATCGAATAGGTATATCGTGGGATATTTTTTTGACAAAAAGGTGAAGAAATTAATTCCCCAGCACTTTAATAATAGTTAACAATTTTAATCAAATTGGCAATGTGTGGTTCAATCTAAAAAAAACACTCAAATGACTTAACAGAACCGAGACATCACCTAATGAAGCCGGGCAAAAAATACATTCGTAATTGTATCCGATGGACAGTCCATCGCAAATACGTTTAAATGGATTGGTACATATATAATAATAATAAATATATAGGGACAAATAACACTGATTGAGCTAGCCCCAAAGTAAGTTCGAGACTTGTGTTATGGGATACTAACTCAACGATACTATATTTTATAACAAATACATATATAGATAAACATCCAAGACCCAGGGCAATTTGAAAAAGACCATTTTTTAACTTGCCCTGACCGGGGATCCAACCCGGGACCTCTGGGTGGCGGACTAGCATGGTGACCACTACGCCACGGATGTCGTCAATATGAATGAAATACACAGTTTTACATCTATCTCTCTCTTTCTCAATTATCTAAGTGACTTCCCAATAATGAAAATATACAAGGGCAGGCGTGTGTCACTCCCCGTTTAATTATCGAAAAAAAAAATTTTTTTTATTTACCTAATTTATCCCATTTTTGGGCAAATGTCTCTCCCATCTTCTTCCACTTATCCCTTTCTTGTGTTAGGCTCGACCATTCTTTTTGGACTGCGTCGAGATCGTCTCGCCAGCGCTTTCTTGGCCTACCCGGGCGTCGGTAACCATCTTTAGGCAACCTCTGTTGTGATTCTGGCCCATCTCTTGCTGTGCCCTGATATGCCCTGCCCAATTCCATTTTTAGCATGGCGGTTTTAAGTCCCACATCAACGACTCCTGTTTTTGAGCGAATTGTGGCGTTTTGTATTTTATCTACCCTTTTAACTCCTAGCACACTTCGCTCCATTGCTCTCTGACAAACCTTGAGTTTATACTTCAACTCCTCCATCAATGCCCACGTTTGGGGACCATAGGTTAGGACAGGCAAGATACACACATCGATGAGTTGGCGCTTAAGTGACAGGGGAGGTCGCCTTTCATGTACTCTTTCATGTACCAGTAGCTCCTCCAGCAATTTTCAATACTGCACTTAATTTCGCTCTCTTGTCGGCTACTGAAATAGTATTTTATGCAACAGTTGTATAAGAAGGTTCATAAAATGCGAGTGGCGCAGGTTACGATGCGAGCCTTGGCGAGCATCGTAAGGAGACGCCATCGAGCATTTTTTGACATACTTATACAACGTTTCATACAATACTTTTTCTACGACTACATTTACATAAATCCAAAAATAAACAAAGAAAAGTATGAAATACTACCATATGTTTGCTAGATACTAGGTATCTATGGAAGACTTAATTTTTTTATATTGACGTCTTCCTAGTGACCAAAAGTGCCATTTTTGAAACATGGAGTCACTTAAACGAATGTTTTTCATACAAAAAACCGTTTGTTCAGTGACTCCACGTTTGAACAATGGCACCATATGTTAAAATAACGATTTTATTATGTTGACAATATGGTAGATCTAAAGAAAAAAGTTATAGGTGCTACCCGGGAATAAACTATAGACTTTACTGAAATCATATAATCTATGTTCTTATATTAGTGTTTGGGACCATTTAAAAGACAGATATCAGTACAGGAGTAGAAAAATATTACTATGCGAAAATCGAAAATATAACCTACATTATTACTATGCGCGCGGCGAACACTCCGGAGCGGAAAATTCAGGTACATGAATCGTTTGTCCAGAGTAATAATTATGAAATTGGCTTGCAATGGATGTCAAAGTAGCCTAACGAAGAGGTGAGGAATTCTGTAGGTGTAGTTTGGGGGTAAAGTCGGTCTTTAGCTTTGAAAAAATAATAGGTACATACAATCAGAAAAGGGAATTAAATTTCGATCACTGTACAATAGTACTCGATGGCGTCACATTTATCGCAGCTACTTATTTCCACTCCTACGCATGTTACTCACCGAGAAAAGTCAATACACTCACGTCTGGCAAAAACACAATGTAACTCTTTGATATGACAGCGTTTGATGCGGTTGGAGTTTGAATTTTAAATTAGGATGAATTTGCTACATAATGCAACGTGGAAGGGTCATAAATCGAACCCGTAATAAATCGAACCACGGGCTTATACTAGATCAGTTTTCTTTGTTTTTTTTTTAAATAATTAATAAAAAATATACAAAATTTACAAATAAAATAGAGATTCCAACGCGTCGCCGCGAGGCAGGGTGCCCAGTAAGCTAGCAGCATTGCCTCTCTGCACTGCAATAGAAATTCTTTGGGCGTAATAACTGCCAGAGAAGATCAATTCAGTATAATTAAATTGAAATACCAGTAAATTAAAAAAAAAATCGACTAACCGTACGAATATATGCAGCCGCCCTGGCAAATTGTATGGGAATGTCGTTATTTTTTTTTGTTTTTGACTGTTACTTTATTATCATTATACTATAATGATCTAGTATATAGGTAGTCTGTGGTTCGATTTATGACGGGGAGGAATGTGCATATCGTCAATCTGCTAGTCCAACATGTCAAATCGGATACTTTTGACGACCTCCGTGGCGTAGTGGTCACCATGCTAGTCCGCCACCCAGAAGTCCCGGGTTCGATTCCCGGTCAGGGCAAGTTGAAAAATGGCCTTTTTCAAATTGTTCTGAGTCTTGGATGTTTATCTATACATATGTATTTGTTCTAAAATATGGTATCGTTGATTTAGTATCCCATAACACAAGTCTCGAACTTACCTTGGGGCTAGCTCAATCAGTGTTATTTGACGGTAGATAAAAAAAATAATTAGCGCCAACACAACCATTTTCGTTGGGATTTATATGAAATACCGTGTGATATGTATGAATGACATTCTTTGAAAGTATCGAATCTGCTCACACAAATTTGACGAGAATCCGTTGAGAAATGCGAACAGCTGGATATCTGGAATTCTGAACATACTGACACATGAAAGAATTTTTGCCGAAGCTCTTCGCTTTCGGGTATATCCCATTTGCCACCACTGGTGGCAGACGGGACAATTTTTATGTACACGTGTGCCAGATGCCACCGCTTGCGACGCCCCCAAAATGGTAGCGAAAGGCAATCGCCAATAATTTACAGTCTCATTTGCCCCCAGTGGTGGCGAAAAGAACAAACTCTGGTTTCGATTCCCATTCGCCTCCAGTGGTGACGATATTTAAAGCGGCAAATGAGACTGTGAATGACTGGCGATATTGCCATTCGCCACAGGTGGGAGCGTCGCGAATGGTGGCATCTGACACACGTGTACATAAAAATTGTCCCGTCTGCCACCAGTGGTGGCAAATGGGATATACCCTCGCTCTCTCGCTCGATTGTTTGCTAAGGTAAAAATAAGTTTTAAATTATTTTTTTTGTAAAAGCTTTAAGTCTGAGGTTTAAGTGTTTACTAAGACAAATGAAATAAGCCAAAACTCGATGGAGTTGTGTCGTTTTATTACTGAGTTCCATCGACCACCTTCCGTCTCCGTGATCAGACCCTAGACATCGTCTACCATAAAGTGCTCGTCAAGAGAAATCAATCGAGTCCTGCTTAATGAGGTTATGTTGTTAACTGAGTTCCGTCGAATATCTCCCGGCTCCATCATCGGAACAGCTTATTGACTCCATAATATTGTATTGTCATCTGACTTACACAAGTATACAATATGTAACAAAAACCCTGTCCGATCCTTGTAGGAGCAACTCCGGCCGTCAATATGGACAACTTTTCCTCTGGGACCAAAGCTTGGAACTCGAAAAAAAACGACATTTTCATACAAAAGTGTTCTGCCAGCCCAATTCAAGCTCTGGTCCCATAGGAAAAGTTGTTCATATTGACGGTTTGATTTGCTCCTACAAGGATCGAACAGGGTTTATGTTACATATTGTATAAAACAGCTCAATCGGATGAGGACCTAAACAAACATTCATACATACATACAAGATACATTACAAGTTAAAAAAAAGCTTGTAACAATCCCTTTGACCTTTAAAAACATACCGATACCACAAACAATTAAACTTATCAACTTACTTTTAAGGAAACCTTATCAAGATTAAAAAGTCCAGAAAAACGCCAAAAGTTGTCCGTTGACTCTAAATATAGACATGACCGAGACGTGACGTCACGTGACCTGAGACCTGATGGTTTATTCGATCGTCACTTATATTGTAACTAGCTTTTGCCCGCGGCTTCGCTCGCGTAGGGGTGTAATTTATCAAAATCCTTTCTTAGGGGATACCTACGTCATAATAGCTTTATGCATGCAAAGTCTCAGCCCGATCGGTTTAAAATTGGCAAAGTTTCATACAAACTTTCAACCCCTATTTTATCCCCTTGGGGATAGAATTGATCAAAATCCTTTCTTAGCGGATGCCTACGTCATAACATCTACCTGTATGCCAAATTTCAACCCGATCCGTCCAGTGGTTTGGGCTGTGCGTTGATAGATCACTATGTCAGTCAGTCAGTCACCTTTGAGTTATATATATTTAGAAGATAGCAGAAGAAAAAGAAGATTAGCATAAACTGCTTGAGACTGTGTGTCTGTTTTTATCTCTTTCCCACATACATACGTATACATACACTCAATGTTTTCTCTTCGTGTGTGTAATTGGCCAACACTGATGTCAGATTTTTCAGGCATCTGACACAGCTTGACGACTTTCATACAATGATGACAGCCGGGACCAACGGCTTAGACGTACCTTCCGAAGTACGGGGGATCTTGAGAAACTTTTATGCCACTTGCGGTCACCCATCCAAGTGTGGACCACGTCCGGTGTCACTTTACGTGCGAAAGCGCTCGTAATGCGCACTCCCTTTGGACCACCGATTCTCCCTTTATTGGAATATGAATGAATATATAGGGACAAATTACACTGATTGAGCTAGCCCCAAAGTAAGTTCGAGACTTGTGTTATGGGATACTAACTCAACGATACTATATTTTATAACAAATACATACATACATAAACATCCAAGACCCAGGACAATTTGAAAAAGGTTATTTTCCAACTTGCCCTGACCGGGGATCGAACCCAGGACCTCTGGGTGGCGGACTAGCATGGTAACCACTACGCCACGGAGGTCGTCTCAATAATCGTCGAATAGATTGGGAAGTGGACTGTTATAGGCTGTTAAAGAAAGAAAAATAAATATATGATTTAATATATATTATACAGACAAATAACACCTAATTGAGCTAGCCCCAAAGTAAGTTCGAGACTTGCGTTATGGGATACTAACTCAACGATACTATATTTTATAACAGATACACATATAGATAAACATCCAGTAAGCATATTAAAAGAGAAGTTTTTCAAAATGCGTTAACCGACACCTCAAGATCATGAAGAGAATGCTTTTAGCATTAGTCCATTTAACATTTCGGCTCAATAAAGCTTTAACTAAACAAATTACATCATTTTTTCGTCCTCTCAATCCTCGATTTAATTGAATGAAGTACAAAAACCCCTGACAAGTTGATTAATGCACTGAAACTAATTCGCGGTGGCCGGCTGTACTAAACAGACTTTTTTGGCCCCCAAGGTTTGAGAGTACGTCCGTTTTTATTTTGTGATAAAATTTTGCATGCAATCGTTTTTGTACAAAAGATTATTACAGAGCGATTTTCGAAAAATAAAAAGGTTGATACATATTCTGAAGTCAAACAAATAAGTTAAATTTAAACACCAACATTTGCTACAAATATATGAATATGAGATACAAAATCTATATTTATTTATCCCCGGGCCTAAAAATTGGGTTTTAAGCCCGAAAAGCTCAAGTAAAACACCACTATCTGGCCAGAAGAAGACATAAAATTATATCTATACTCCTCGGATAATAATAAAGAAAAGCAAAAACTTCATCTTTTATCGCCCTCAGCGCCATCTATTTACGCTAGTTTCCAATAAGTCAAATCTAATATTTTTGTTAAACATCAAAACAATAATCTATGGACTTTATTTCTATAGTTTATAAATATTACTTATACAAAAACTAAAATGAGAACTGACATAATTTTATTACATTATTTTCCTATTAATACAATCTATTTTATTCCTGACCCTGGAAACATCCCAATTAAATTTATGATAACAATAAACGACATTGATTCAATTTACGCTAATTGAAAAACTAAAAACATAAATACTTACTGCGATATAATACACTATTTATGTAATTTCATTCAAACATCAGCAATTTTATTAATTTGGGTATTTAATCGTGTCCGCGGTATGCTCTCATCTGTAATCCTATTCATTATAATCCATCATTATTAATGGTCTACCAATAATTAGGTGCATAGATCACGTCTTGTAGTTACCTAACTCATAACTATCATTCCATCATAAGGTATCCACAGGCAGATCTAGTTCTGAGCTTCAAATTCATGTCCTTGTTTTTGTTATTTACTATTTCACGAATCTTTTAGGGTCTTTTGAATTCATGAGTACTTATGCCTTTTGGAAAATAAATTTAAGATGGTTTGGAAAATTAATGTCAAATTTTGTGGATAATTTCTTCTGTACATATTTACAAAGTGTAGTAAACGTATATGATAATTTGAAGGACTAACTTTGCTCAGAAATCAAGACCTCTGGCTCTGGAATATCTGCCTAATCATTAGCATGAACAGCAGTTTGATCTAACTCATTTTAATGTTGATACGTTCAAAGTAAGTTTTCTACCTAAATAATTAATTTCACATTTATTATTTGCTGGTAAGTTATTTTATTTGGTCAAGAAATCTCTAAATTCACAGGTTTGTCTATCTTTCAATGACTTTGTCTCTTAAATAAGATAAAGCCTACTTTTAACGTATTAACATCACATCGTCAGTATTGTTTTTTTTATTTTTATTAATGATGTATCGTTTATTACAGGTAAACCGCGCGAATCGCGGGGCACCTCATCCGAACAAACAAGAAAAGAACCATTCACACATCTCTCAAAAGAAGAACTAATAGAAGAAGCTAACAAAGTCAGGGCCCAAGCTGAGAGCGTCACTTGCACAGCTGATCATCCACCCGAAAAATTCTATTCTCTACCGCACCGAAGAAAATTCAAAGAAGATAGAGTTGGCAGACGAAATAGTGACGACGGCACTGAATCCCAAAAGACCCTATTAGGAAGATCTACAAGCGATGTAAGCTCAAAAAAGAAGAAAGAAAGAACGTCATTATCAACCCTTTTCAGAAGAGCTCAAAGAACTAAAAGTCCAGACGCTCTCGTTATCACAGCCAAACCTGTAGCAATCGTAAAAAGAAGCAAAAGTGACGTAACTGACCTAAAATCTAACACTAATCTCAGCAATCAGTCTAAACCTTTACGAAAAAGGTCTGGAAGTGAGACTGAAGAATTTCTAAAATCATTAAGAAATAAGAAAACACAACTGTCGCCCATCATTGAAAGTTCACCAAGAGAAGATTACTTTAAAAAAACTCCTCCTCTCGAAGTTTTCCAGAAGCAGAAATTAGCTAAAAAAGATAGTAATCAATCTGAAGAACAAAAATCGAGTGAAAAAAAAACAGTTAATCCCATTGAAAAACCTCCGCGATATAAGACACCAGAAAAACAAGAACCTAAACCACCTGTTAGAACTAAACGCGGTAAATCTTTAGAAAAAGACAAAGAAAAATCGCCGTCAATAACAGAAACTCCTAAACGTAAAACTGATGTCAAAAAAACTCTGTTAGTTGATGAGATCGATACCAACAAAAGAAAAGAAATCAGTCCTGGTGAACTCAAAGATAGAATCAAAGAGAGTATTCGGAAGATTGAAGAAAACGTATATGGTAGCAAAGATATGATACACAGTAGTCAACAGCCCCCTGACAAGCCACCGCTGACAAGGGGGCATACTGTAGATCACATAGTCAAAATATTGAAAGAAGACCAATTTTCCCCTCCACCAAAAAGCCATTTGATTTCACCTACCAACGGTACTAACGTTAACCAACCATTTTCGTATATTAAACCTAGCGTAAGTCCCGATCCAAATTTATTTGTAAGAAGCACGAGTCCAGACAGACCGCCTTCACCAGTCAACAAAATGACGGACAAAGGAATAGTTTACGCCCAAGTCGTCAGAGATAATGGAGATTCGGGAAATAATAGAATCGGAAAACAGACAATTCATAAAACGTATTCTCCATCAAGAGATAAATATGGAAACCTTTCCGATGAAGATGAGGGCCTGGGATATGAAGAAAGGCACAAAAATTTAATCAACCGATTTGATTACAGCCCTACTTTTAAGAATGAAAATCAAAACTATAACAGCATAGAAGGTTACAATATTACTGATTCTCCTATAAGACCAAGATACAGAGAATATAAATTAAAAAGTTTTGATGACTATGAACCAGAACCGACTTATGCTAATGAGTATCCATCACATAAAGATAAATCTCATGACTTCATCGACAACTACAGAGGAAGAGCCGATGGTATGGACACTACTAAAAAACATTATGAGCCCGAAAACAAAATAGATTTAGACTTCAATGAACTAAGTCACAGACGTAAACTTTTAGAATCAAGAATTAATGCTAGAAGAATCGATTTATCAGAAAGAATTGACCGAAATGATAGAATCAAAACTGAAGAGCCTATATCACGATATTTAGCCGAACCTGATCCTATTTATGAAGCAGAAAAGCGTAGGAAGGCTACTGAAAAATATGTTAATGAGACGGCGAGATATTACCGACAAACATTAGAAAGAGATGGGTTCGCCGAAAGCAGTCTTACTGAAGATTACAGCAGGTATGATTCCGATAATCATAAGTTGAAGTATAACACAGAGTCTAGAACATTCCAGAAGGTACCACATGGGGAATTAGATCGCCGTGAATATATCGACAGAAGTCCAGATACGAAATTTAAAAAGGATAACAAAGACTTCCCACCGGAGCCTGAATACGAGCCTCCAAGTTTGGAGTTTACACCAAAGCCTGTTACTCCTGATGAGTACAAGGAGAAAAAATACAAAAATAAAAAGCATATTAATTCTAGTCAAGATGTGGCAAATTCTGGCCACCAGAAATATAAAATAAAAAATAGCTGGTTCGGTAAACGCAAAGGTCATTACGCATCAAACCCTGAAATCGCTCAAGAAAGAGAAGATGAATATGCAAATGTTCGCTACGAAGCGAAGCAAGCAGAGTCGTATCACAACTCTTTACGACGAGCGAAGAATAAGGATAGATATAAAGAAGATTTTGGAATCCGAAGACATGACTCTGGTGATAGTAGAGACTACTACCGCGACGATAAGTCTCCCCGTCGGTACGATATTGACAATCGTCTAGTAGATTCTGGTATTGAAAATGATTTCCGCAAAGATTCAAGTGGTGACCTTCATAGAAGTAGACACAGGAGACATGAAAGTGATGATGATGTTAGAGATGTATCTCTATTTCTGGCTAGCGAGAGGAGACACACAGAAGACAACTACCCCAGTGAGCAGATTTACGCTAACGGCGAATACTTGGCTCGATTCAAGGAGTACAGAGAGGACGGTTATAAAAAGGAGTACTCAAGAGACAGAAGTATAGACAGAGTGTCGCAATTAGAGCCTAAAAGCGACAGATTTGACAAGAGTCCGAGTGGACACGATTACAAAGTCAGTGCGAAACCACCGAAGGCTGCCAAGAAGCTTTCTGGACTTGAGAAGGTAAGAGTAAAATTTAACTAGTGCATCTTTTCTGAAATCCTTGATACATCATTTAAGATGTTTTGTATGGTTTGTCAATCCTATTGTTTAGTTCGAATCGATTTAAATTTATGAGTAGGTACAGTCAGGCTTTAAAAATGGAGTCATAATTTCTCACACT
The DNA here is from genome assembly GCA_943193695.1 of Acrobasis suavella. NCBI lineage: Eukaryota > Metazoa > Arthropoda > Insecta > Lepidoptera > Pyralidae > Acrobasis > Acrobasis suavella. The sequence continues at coordinate 13,408,286 of OW971951.1, forward strand.
AGTTGTATGAAAATATATGACTCCATTTTTGAAGCTTACCGTACATGTTAAATATAAAAACAGGCAGACGTAATAGACCTAAGAAATGCGGGCTAGATGTCGTCAAGGGTGATATCAATGCCAATTATCTAACAACCAAGGATGCTCAAGACCGTGCGAAGTGGAGAAGAAAAAAAAGAAGGAAAGCGGACCTCTAGCTTCACACTTCACAGACAATACACAGAGATGAGCATCACCACTGAGGATGCAATCAAGAATATGCTTAAATGAAAGAGAGAGAGTTGGATTTTTTAAAACGATCACAAGAGTAGACCCTTCTTTGTTGCGCCGCTTCAGGCTAGAGAATGCCATTTGGCGACAGCCCACTTTCATTGTCAAACCTTTTTCACCTTTATTTCTATCTACCAATTGCATGGTTTAGCTTGCTGCCGTTCCAAATCTTCAATTTGTTTTTCAGATGAAACAGCTGTTCTCTCGCGACTCTTCGAAGAAGAGCAAGAAAGAGAAAGAAGTAGTCCAGCCGAAGACTCGCACGCGGGTGCTCAAGAGCCCAGAACATCTTGCTAGAGACGACTCCGACTATAGAAGGTAAGCGAAAAAGTAGGGTGTTCCTCAGGGTTCTATATTTAGACCTAAAATCGCATAAAATATGTAAAATGTAAAAAAAAGAGGACAACCAAAATTCGTCTGTAAACAACGAGTTATTGTTTAAAACATTAAAACAAGCTTTTATTTAAAGCAATGAACTTAAATTAAATTTAAAAGTAAAATAAATAAATAAATATATATAGGGACAAATTACACTGATTGAGCTAACCCCAAAGTAAGTTCGAGACTTGTGTTATGTGATACTAACTCAACGATACTATATTTTATAACAAATACATATGTAGATAAACATCCAAGACCCAGGACAATTTGAAAAAGGCCATTTTTCAACTTGCCCTGACCGGGGATCGAACCCGGGACCTCTGGGTGGCGGACTAGCATGGTGACCACTACGCCACGGAGGTCGTCTTAAAGAGTAATAGTTTAAAGTGCTCCTTAAGACGAATCAAACGAGCGTAAACTCGATGGGTTTGGGTCGCTTCACTACAGATTTCCTTTGGCCATCTTCCAGCTTCGTCATCAGACCACCTCCATGTCATCATAGTGTCACTCTGTCACGCAATATGCGTGCAAAATTTCAGCTCAATCGGAAACCAGGAAGAGGGTCAAATTTTACTAGCAAGATTTGATTACAGACAGACACACAACGGGATAGTTGAAACGAAATAAAAGCTTCTAATAAAATAACTGAGTGCGCCATTGCAAAGTTATTTACAAGCGAAGAAAGTTAACAGAGTTTACATTAAGGGCCTGCATGAATTTTACGGGGTCCAGTGCTGCCCCACTTCATATTTGAAAAGGATTTATTAACCATTTCAAAATTTTATATGATGTCGCCATGTAGACATCATTTAAAATTTTCCCTTGACCAGGCACTAGATAAATCTTCAAACTATTTTATTAACTATACTGTTTACAGTTTAAAGTGAGAACGTGAAGCTTTTCAACGCACAAATGCGAAAAAGGCCACTTTTGGCGTATTTGCTTAGAAAAGCTTCACGTTCTCACTCTAAACTGTAAACAGTAGTTTATAAAAGAGTTTAAAGGGTTGTCTAGTGCCTGGTCAAGACAAAATTTCAAATGATGTCTCCGTTTCCTATCAATTGATTTATTTCAAATGGGGGCAGCACTGGACCCCGGAAAATTTAGGTATCCCCTTAACAATCTGGTTCGTATGTAGGTGCGTACGAGTAAGTGCGACATAAACTTAAGTTACTCGTAAGTGATAAGTAGATCTTTGATTAGAGTATCTTTGATCAGGGTAAACAACTAGAAGAGTATTTAAGTTCAAACATGAGCCAAATTGCTATAGGAATTACCGAGATAAAATTTGAAAAGGGGTCGCTAGTTCAAATCTCGGGAAAATCTACTAGTTACTGAGAGAGGGCTACGCAGTCCGTACTAGTGTTCCCGAGCACTATAGGCTTTTAGCCTTAAATTTAAGCCTATCGGTCCTTTTTAGGGCTATGTCATTTTTAAAAGCCTATGAGCCTAAAAGGCCTTTCTTGTGACTGTAGGTTTTTTAGAGTAATAGGCGAAAACCATTTTTAGTCTCAGCCTGAGTAAGACATAATAATTATGAATAAAAGGATTTATTTTATTTTTAATTAATATTGAAAAAAGAAAAGAAAATTTATATTTTACTTAAATATCGCCAAAACAACATCGAACCAAAAGCCTATAAAGACTTATAGTCCTTTAGGCTTCGCCTATTCAACAGCCCTAGCCTAATTGACTAAAAGCCTTTATAGGTTTTTAGCCTGTCAAGCCCCTTTATTAGGAGTCTAGGCTTCAAAAAAAGGCTAAAAGCCTATAGCCATCTGAAACTACGTCTAGATACGCTTGTGCAGTCGTCATTTTATGTCAGATGCCTTTGGCAGCTTAAAAATCTGACGTAAATAAAAGGGCCGGATGCCCTAAGGCTCTGTTGCTCTTTTACGGTCTACAGGTCAACCATACAGGAAACCATTTGTCAATATTACTCATTGTTACACGTTAACAATGGCCGCACTGCCACTGGCTATGGTTAGAACGATCTTATTTGCACAACTAGCCAGCACTTTAGGATCTACTGGATATGGAACAGTGGATTTAAGAGTCCGTTACCCTAGACAGGATCAGATTTTCCCATACAAACGTAGTTCAGCTTTTATTTTGAAACGGCATGTCAGATATTGGCGAAATTGTTATTGCATGTACTAAGGCATATAAGTAACTAGTTTTCACAGTCAAAATATGAACTTAAAAGAGTCTATAGTGTATCATATCATATTTGACCATCAGAATGGAAAACTTCTACACTCTCATATTTTCTTTCAAGTTCATATTTGACTGACGAAAACTAGTTATATGCCTAGATACATGCAATTTCTTTAAAATTACAAAATGCTGCCGGAATCTTACATGTCATTTTAAAAAAAAAGCTAGACTGCGTTTGTATGGAAAAGTCTAGAATTGTTAACTCTTTCACCGCGAACGTCGGATTTATCCGACAAACATTGTCGGGCCCATTCCGCGAGCGTCGGATATTTCCGACAAAAAAAATGCTCGTATTGCACATAACTTACGTATCGACATCCCTTTTTGGTTGAAGGTATTTATTTTAGATTTCATACCCCTCGCACTGGGGGCACAGCAACTGATATAAAGTGTCGCGGTGAAAGGGTTTAAAGTGAATGCCGCGTAGAAGTGGTGCGCTCATTTGAAATAAAATGCTAATGGTGATAAATATCATTTTTAACCACCGACAAAAAAGAGAGGTGTTATAACTTTGACGCCAATGACTACCTGTCTGTGGCATCGTAGTGATAGAATGGATGGACCAATTTCAACTAGATATTTTCGCGTGAAAACAAGTTCCTTTGCGTTGGTTCATAGCTATTTTTGAGGAAAATCGGTTCGCCCGTTACTGGGAGTTTACGCTTGAAAGTCGGGGATTTTGTAGTTTGCCTGTCAAATAATAGATGGCGCTACGGATATTAAATCTACTATTTAGTTCCTCCGCTCATCACTAGATGGCATTTACATATAAAACTATAAAAAGTAGCGTTTTTTTTTTAATTTATCTGGCAAATTAAATTTGTTCTAACCGTCGGTAATGAGATGATAGCCCTTTAAATATAAAACGTCGGTAATGAGATGAAATATTTCATGAATAACCTTTGAAAGTATCATAAGTAGTCGGGCGGGGATGCTTGAATTTTTCGGGGTCCATTGCCCCCATTTGAAATAAATTATTTGAAAGGAAACGTAGATATCATTTGAAATTTTGTCTTGACCATGCTCTAGATCAGTCTTTCCCAAAGTGGGCGATAACGCCCCCTTGTTAACCAAATCGACATATAGGTTTCTGCATGATACTCACGTTTTTGCGTTCCTCGTCACTCGGGCACGGTACCTGTCCCTGCAAAAGTGCTTGCATGACTCAACCAAACGGCTGTGCATCAACGAAAACCTAAAAAACCTATTCACATAACGGTTACTATTACCCTTATCGGGTTATACATAACGGGTTAACCGAATCAAAAGATTAACTGAAAAAGGGTTATTCGATATAACTGAGTTACCGATATGAATGGTTTTCCGAACACTAAGCGTATCAAGCTTCTTACCTTAACACTACTTGAGTAAAACCGTGTAAGTATATTAAGTTGGATTGTTTTTAAACTGATACTTATGTTCCAGATTCACGGACCCCGAACCAAGCGACATCGTCGTCAGGAAGATCGACTACGAGTGCCAAGCCGACGAGCGGAGGTACAGAGGGTCCAGAGAGGACCTGGACAAGTACAGGGGGTCGCGAGAAAACCTGGACAAGTACAGGGGGTCGCGAGAAAACTTGGACAAGTACAGGGGGTCGCGGGAAAACTTGGACAAGTACAGGAGTTCTGATCGGGAGACGCCGGAGAGGGAGAGGAAGTTTAGGGAGAAGGAGTTTGACGGCAGGTGAGATTTGTACAACACTTTTTCAGTTATTACGGTTCCGTACACCAAGGGTAAAAACGGGACCTCTATTACTAATCCGGGTTCCGTACACAAAGGGTAAAAACCGGACCCTATTAATAAGACTCCGGTCGGTTATTTTTTTTTTATGTATGTTCACCAATTGTTCAGAAACGCCTGTACCGATTAGATTTTTTTTTGTTTGTAAGGGTATATATACTTCTCAGGAGGTCCCATTGAAATTTTATCAAAATCGGTTGCTTACTTTGGAGGTGAAGTCGGTTTTTAGTTTAAAAAAATTATTAATCTTCCATTCTTCAACGCAGATATGACAGAACCCTGAAAGAAGAGAGGCGATACAAAGACCGCAAAGAAGAGAGGCGGTACTACTCCTCAGACCGGGACAGCGAGCTGAGACCCTCGGACGTGGAGAGCGAGCTGAGGAAGACCAGGTCAAGGACTGCGGGGCCTCTGGACTCTCCGGCTTTGGTGAGTTTCTTTTATACAATACTGGGATCCAGATAACGCTGGGGCGGTACTGTGCAGGCTGTCAGCTGGGAAAATATCGCTCAGAATAGAAAATTGTTGCACTCTCTCGTCTTGGAGGCCAAGATCCACTTCGGGTCGCTGAACCAGTGGAGTAACTTAAAGTTAGTGACTCTGTGACCTGTAGACCTCGCGAGTCACCCCGACCCATTGAATTTTATCGGATAAAAAAGTTGTTCAGACAAAAAAGTTGCGTCTTAATAAGGGGAACAAAAAAAATTATGAATTTTCAAAAAAATTACGATATGTCAGAACTATTATATTTTTAAAGGTTTCAACTCACATATTTTCGCCATTTTGAAAAAATTCGAAAAACTGAATCGACAAATAAATTCTGTATCATTTTCAAACTTTCTCACAAAATTTCACGAGAATCGATTGAGAAATGCGACTTGTAGGCAGTGTTAGGAAAACCCATTCATAACAGTAACCCGTTTATATCGGCTAACCCACACAATAAGGGTAACAGTAACCGTTATGCACAGCTGTTTGGTTGAGTCATGCAAGAGCTTTTGCAGGGATAGATATCGTGACCAAGTGACGAGGAATGAAAAACGTATAGTATCATGCAGAAACCTAACTGCAATTATAGATTAAAAGACTATTTCGAATAGCCAAAATATAGGTTAATCCATTTCCAAATGGGTTAATAACAGATTATTTCGGTTAGGTTAACCTAACCCTTCCGAACCTTACCTGTAGGCGAGAACAGCCGGACATACGGATATGCGCCAGACAAAGGCATTTTTGGCCAATCTCGAAATTGACAGGCTTTGGTCGCACGGTCAACTATAGCAGAAGAGAGGTGGTATATAGGTACCTAAACACCAGGTGTGGTGTTGCACCTGGGGTGTCGCACCTGTGTTCTCAAAGCTATTACTTTTCTCAACGTCTTGTTTGCTCGAATGCCAAATATAGACATTTCCTACAATAATCCGCTATTTTCCAACAAGTCAAATCAGATACTTTTTTCCCAACGTCAAAACAAATATTTTCTATATAATAATACTTGTATGAAATACAAGCAGATGACGTCACAGTTTCTTGGAGTCAAATAGCGATCTTATAATCAGTTCTTTTGCAATAATTAATCTAAAATTGCGTCGCAATCGATATGTTCAAAGACAAGTGACATTATTTTACGATATTTTATTTTCATAACAGTACAAAATAATTTATTTTTGACCCAGGAAAATACCCAATTAAAAAAAAATTATCATATTTATAATTGTTATTTGTCCATTTAGTGTTAAGTATTTCAGTTTTTGACTCACGTGCACGTTTGGGTAACTGTAAGTGCACGGGGTAACCTTTATCAATAAAGAATAAAGGGGTCGTCCAATAATCACATGATACGTGGGGCGCACTATAAGTTTCCGGAATGAATATGAAAAAATACTATTAAAGGTACAAAATTAATTTATTGTTTTTCAAAATAATCTCCCTTGGGGTCTATGCACTTTTTCATTCGATGAAACCAGTTTTGAAAACTTTTGTGTCACTCCTCTGTGGTAACCTCTGAAACGTGTTTTTCATACTCCTCGACAGCCTCTTCTGGTGATGAAAATCGTTGACCGCGTAATTGGTTCTTAATTTTTGGGAACAGATAAAAGTCATAAGGTGCCAGGTCGGGACTGTATGCAGGATGACTCATGAGTTCTACATTTTTCGCCTTCAAAAAGTCGTTTGTCTGTCTGGCCGTGTGAGAACTAGCATTGTCGTGGTGCAGGATGATACGGCGTTTACGGTTATTTTTACGGAGTTCGTCAATAACTTCCGGCAAACAAATGGTCGTGTACCAGTCACTATTCACTGTACGACGATTCTCTAAAGCAACAGTAGCCACGTGTCCAGTTTTATTAAAAAAAGAAGCAATCATCCGCTTAGATGCACTTTTCACGCGCGCCACTTTGGTTGATTTCGGCTCATCTTGAAAGACCCATACGCTCGATTGCTGCTTTGTTTTGGGATCGTAGCAATAAATCCATGTTTTGTCACCTATAACTATGTCCCACAACAAATTTGACGCACCTTCGTTGAATCTGGTAAGCATGGCACTGCACCAAGTGACGCGGTCCGTTTTTTGAGCCTCGGTCAAGTTGTGTGGGATCCACCGCGAGCACAGCTTTCTCACACCCAAATGTTTGTGTAGGATTAATTGTATTTGACTCATGCCTATTTCTAAGGATGCGCGAATTTTATGGTAGGTCACATGCCTGTCTGTTTCAATCATACGGCGCACAGCATCGATGTTTTTGTTGGTCACAGCGGTGGACGGCCGACCATCGCGAGATTCGTCACTGAGATTGATACGACCACGCTTGAATTCTGCAAACCAGCTATAAACAGTTGTCTTGCATGGTGCTTCATTGCCAAAAGCTGTTTCAAGCCGAGCGATGCTCTGTTGAGCTGTCAAATTACACTTAAAATCGTAGAAAATCATACTACAAAAATTTTCCCGAGTTAAAGCCATGTTGATGCAGACACACAATTTTTTAAATGGCGCCACAAGGTAAAAACAAAAGACAGTCAGATGAAACAAACTGCATTCTACAGCCAAAGAGTTCTATTTTCAAATGTTGCAATAAATTTTTAAATATTGTTTATGTAAGTGGCCAGTTCCGGAAACTTATAGTGCGCCCTATGTATTTTAAACAACTTTTAAATTATGAACATGATGAAGTTTTGGACTTGAAGCCGCTTGATGTCTGATGGCTTCTTCAAAAAGTATTTAATTCCCTAAAGGTGCTCTCCGGAAGACCTGTGGTGTGCAAATAGGTCCCCATTATTGGCTATCAATCAGTTTTGAAAGCGATGGTCTGGTTAAGATGGCGTTGTATAATAAGTGGTACCACGAAAACTCGTGAACAACTCGTATCTTATTGAGCGAACTTTCAGAGAGAGAGAATTATTTTACCAATCATTTTGAGTCTAACATATCAAACAAAAAGTTTAAACGTTAATTAGTTAGATATAAGTCTCAAGATTAAGTATTGATTTTTTAGCTTTGAAACGGACAATAAATAAAAAAATACTTTTTTTAAACAAACTTTTATCAAACACATTAAACTCAAAAGTTTAAATTGCTCCTCGAGACGAATCAAACGAGCCCCAACTTGATGGGGTTGCGTTGTTTCATTACAGACTTACAGAGTTTCTATGGCCACCTTCTGGCTCAATCATCAGATGAGCTCCATATCATAATAATATTGCATTATCACGCGAAATACATATGCGTGCAAAATTTCAGCTCAGTCAGAAACCGGGAAGTAACTCAAATTTAACTTGCAAGATTTGATTACAGACAGACAAATGACAGCTGAAAACTAAAAAAGATTTCTCTTTGACAGACAGTGTGAAATGTACTGTGGTCACTTACCGAAAAGGGGTCACTCAGTCCATCAATATAAACTTCTTTTCTTACGTTATTACAAAATGACCATTTTTAGGGTTCCGTACCCAAAGGGTAAAACAGGACCCTATTACTAAGACTCCGAGTTCCGTCCGTCCGTCCATTTGTCTGTCACCAGGCTGTGTCTCATGAACCGCGATAGCTAGACAATTGAAATTTTCACAGACAATGTATTTCATTAATAGGTACAGAACCCTTCGTGCGTGAGTCCAACTCGCACTTGGCCAGTTTTTTAGAATACAAAAAAAACACATTTCACTTATAAATCGACCTGCACATTGACAGATTCTCTAGAGACTCGAACGTGAGATCAAAGTGAGTTTGAGAACAATGGTAGCTAAAACATTGAACTGGCGACCTTTACCCCCCCATAGGTCAGAAGCGAGAGTTATGCGCGTTGTCAATGTGATGTTCCGCATTCATTCCAAGTTGATGTTACTATAACGACACAACTAAATCTGCTTTTCTTCCCGTGCAATCGAAAAACTATAGCCACGTTTATTTATTTGACTTCAAACACAAATACAAGTGTAATGGCGGACTTAAAGCCTAAGGCCTTATCTATCAGTCAACCAAACGGGTGATGTAGAGAATGACAGGGGTAGTGCAAAACTTGAAATAGGAATGTGGCGAAAAAAGATTATATGTAAAAATAATAATCGAAACAATAAATATTATAAATATTATGATACATACAAATAATAAGCACTATTAAGCATACTTAATTTGATGACCTCCGTGGCGTAGTGGTCACCATGCTAGTCCGCCACCCACAGGTCCCTGGTTCGATCCCCGGTCAGGGCAAGTTGGAAAATGGCCTTTTTCAAATTGTCCTCAGTCTTGGATGTTTATCTATATATGTATTTGCTATAAAATATAGTATCGTTGAGTTAGTATCCCATAACACAAGTCTCGAACTTACTTTGGGGCTAGCACAATCAGTGTTATTTGTCCCTATATATTTATTTATTTATTCATTTACATACACTACATAAATATACTATGAACTAGCTAACAGATTTTGAAAAAAATGTGCCTTTTCCAAAAACCCGAAACTGATATTTGTACTCGTATTCTAGATATTATAATATGTCGCTGCCACTTCAGTATGAATTAAAAGCCTTTCATAGGAAGACAAGTGGATATAATGATAACGTAGTTAAGTGACCGATATGAGATTGGCAAGTTCATTGTCTCATGATAAGACTTATATATAGTCTACTTGACTTCCTCCGGATGTTTGACCAACCTTATCAGGAACATGACTAGTTTGAGTTGTTCAACTTCCTAAGAATTTTCAGGTCTTTTACAAGCTTTTATTTAGTTTCACCTGTCTCGTTGTCTGTCTTCCTTTCTGCTTGCCTGTCTGTGTGTAATGAATGAGACGCATTTTTTAATAATATTTAAAAATGTTTGATTGTGCGAGCGAGACAGCCAACCAAATGTGAAATGCCTCTTAAGTTTTTGAAATTAGGTACATCTTGTGTTCTAAGAAAAATATGTTGTTATTTCAACAATCCTTAAATGATTTCCTGTACTCCGTTTCTCAACTTCGTTAAGACGAAGTGGTAGCTAAAGTGGCGCCCTCATTTGAAATAAATTGTTTAAAACTAAAGATGGTGATAATTAAAAATTTGATTGTATAAATGTGTAGAAAGACCTTTAAACTATTTTATGAATAACCTTTGAAAGTAATATTGGTAGTCCGTCTAGCTCAGTCTTTCCCAAAGTGGCCGATAACGCCCCCTTGTGGGTGCTGGAGGCTTTAAGGGGGGCGGTAACGGGCCCAGAATAAAGTTGGGGGGCGCTGATGTGATTTAAGCAATGAGTGATTTATAACTTCAGCTATTTCATATTTATATATCACAACATCCATTTATTAGTTCATATTTATATCCTTTTTTATTGTACAAATATAAACTAAAAATGTAATTAATATTTATTATTTTAATGCGTTCACAACGCTATTTATATCGTAAAAGGAATCAAACACTAAAAAAATTTCGTGTTTTAAAGTTTCGCAGGTGAGGTCCCCACTTCCGATACTCTTTATTATTGTAAAATTGTATTATTATTGCTATTTTTTAATTTAAAATTAACAATGTTATTTATTGTTATTTTTTTATAAAGATACTCTAATGTACTGGTGTATGTATTATTATTGCTCTCTCTTGTTAAAAAAGTCTAGTTTAGAATAAAGGTTGAATTAAACTACAGGCAAGACAAATATGTGATTCAGGTTTTTATCGTGAAAAAAATGGGGGGCGCTACAAAATAACTGATTTTTTAAAGTGGGCGTTTGACAAAATAAGTTTGGGAACCTCTGGTCTAGCTTTTAAACTGTTTTTCGCCAAAAGTGGCCACTTTTGGCGAAAAACAGTTTTAAAACTAGACGGACTATTAGTAATAATTTCAAAGGTTATTCATAAAATAGTTTAAAGGTCTTTCGAGACATTTATACAAATCAAATTTTTAATTATCACCATCTTTAGTTTTAAACAATTTATTTCAAATGAGGGCGCCACTTTAGCTACCACTTCGTCTTAAGGAGTCTTTCCTTATACGCAGAAAATTGGGAAACAGTAACAGTGCTAAAAGTACAGAATTCCACTGCAAGATTGCAAGTTGCAAGCCTGTCGATACGTTTTACGTGGCCCAAGTGCAAGGTGAGGCGTATAAAACAAATATGAAAGAAAGAAAGAAAGAAAGAAAAATTGTTTATTTGGTAGCACACTTATAAAACTTAACAATTTGTTTGGCTGCATGAATACAAGTATGTACCAAAACTATGTTTTTTTTTTTTTACAATTTATTGGTTTAGGCATTTGTCCTCAATCTCACCTGATGGAAAGCGACGATGAAGACTAGGATGAAGCATGCCTATCCAAAAGATACCCATTCAATCTACTTTTGAATGTCCCGGGGCTGTACTTCTCTGGGAATATAGACGCAGGCAGTTCATTCCACACCTTAGCTACTCGAACTCAAAAAGGAATTGTCAAAGCGTTTAGTTCGAGACTTAGGTATTTCAACGACAAAGGGGTGAAACCCCTGTCCGCGCCTCGTAGTCCGATAGAGAAATGGTGAGGGTTTCACGAGATCAAAAAGAGCCTTCGAACACTCTCCAAAATGCATCCTATAGAAAACCGATAAGCAGGCTACTTTGCGACGATGCTCTAGGGACTGCAATTTTCTATTCGAAAGCTCATCGCTGTTTATAAGCCTGCGGGCTCTTCGGTCAACAGAGTCTAGTGCCTCAAGTTGGTATTTAGCGTCACCCCAATCCGACACCCCCTGTAATTTCAAGTTAACTCGTTCAATCATAGACTCTCTCAGTGACTGGATTTCTTGTGGACTTGTACGGGTATTGGACATATAACTCTCTACAACGGTGCTGTCATCGGCGTAGCCAATAATACCTGATGTCAGAAGGTCATTAATGTGCAGTATGAACAAGGTTGCAGAGAGAACAGATCCCTGAGGTACCCCGGCATTAATAGCCATTAGGTCAGAAGAGCAGCCTTCTACAACCACTCGAATCGACCGTTCCCTCAGGAAATCGGATATCCAGCTATATAGGTTTGCTGAAATACCATACGCTAGAAGCTTACTTAAGAGAGCTTCGTGCTAGACCCGGTCAAAAGCCTTGGACATATCGAGTGAAACGGCAATTGCCTCACCGTGACCCTCTAAGGCTTCGCTCCATAGGTGCGTGACATATATCAATAAGTCACCGGTTGAGCGACCCTTCCGAAACCCATATTGACTGTCACTAAGGAGCTCGTTGGTTTCCAGATATGCCAGGAGACGATTGTTCAATACACGTTCCATAATCTTGCATAATATTGACGTGATTGCTATAGGTCGATAATTGGCCGGGTCGGAGCGGCTTCCCTTTTTAGGAACAGGTTGTACGTTGGCAAGCTTCCAGGAACTCGGGACCATGCCAGTCTCCAGAGAAAGTCGGTAGAGGCGTGTCAGAATAGGGGACAACTCGGGTGCGCAGCGCTTTAGAACCACTGCTGGAATACCATCAAGTCCACTAGCCTTGTTCACGTCCAGACTTAGCATGCATTTAAGAACCTCTTTTTGGTGGATTTGAACGTCTTGCATCTTGGGGCCGAACGGAGGTAACTGAGGTGGACTTTTACCTTTACTATCTAGACGCGAACAATCGGCAAAAAGATTAGCAAACAAGTCTGCTTTCTCTTTTGCGCTATGAGCCAGAGAACCGTCAGGCTTTTGCAGAGGTGGCAGTATTGGGCGACAGAAGTTCATCTCAACCGACTTAGCAAGAGACCAGAATGCTTTACTTCCTGAGGGACAAGAAGCAATCTTGTCTCCAATACGACCAACGTGATCGAAACGACCCTTTCTGAACACTTTTTTGCAAGACTTGGCAGCAGCGTTATATGCTTTCTTCGTGTCGTGTAGATCAGCAGCTTTGCTTTTGCGAGCATCAGCCCAGGCCAAGTATGCTTCCCGCTTACGCTTCTCAGCTGAGAGGCAGTCGGCATTGAACCATGGGCGAGCTTTAGTTTCAAGGGATACGTCCGCGAAAGGAATAAAATACTCCATCGCTTGACATATCATAGGATGGATTACAGATCTGCGTCTCGGTAAGAAATAGCAAAACTGGCTTTGTAGTCTCGAGGTGGAAATGAACTGCATCAAGGTTGGGATGCAACCCCCTAATATTACAAAAGTCGACTATCAGCTCAGAGGGCGTAGCCGGAGAGCGCTTGCTATGACAATTACCCCTAGATTTTGCAGCCATCAAAAGCGGAATTTTGCCCTCCCCAGAATACAAAGGGCAGCCTGAGCGTTTTTGCTCAGGGAGGGATTCTCCTACGCATGGACGCAGGTACCCTCCTGGGGTAGTTTTCTCTTTTATTGTTGCTATCATAATGGAAAGTTTGAAGGGGTATTGGGCTACCGGAATCTCACTCACCAAGCGAAACACAGCAGCCTTTACATGCTGCTATTTCACGCCGGTATTCTGTGAGAAGGTGGTTATTAGCCGGCTCGAGCAAACCCGATTTATGAGCTAAAGGTGTTGTTGTAGCTAATATATTTGGGCTCTACCACCTTAAAAGTTATCACTCTTTAGCACCATCCGGGGATCACGTGTAGGGTCTCGAGAGTAAAGCCTACGGACGCGAGTAGCGAAATAACTTTTTTTATTTAGAAGTAAATGAAGATTAAAAGATAGAATTTAGAAGTAAATAGAAGTAATCTTTCTTGTTTAAATAAAAATGTAACTTATAGCGAAATTATAAAAGTTGTTTCCTCTCTTATAAAAAAAAATATTTCTTTATTTAACTTTATTACCAATGTAATTGGCGGACGTAAGAGCGGCCTTCCCGTCTTACTTTTCATACAAACGTCATAATCATATGACGTTGTATGTAACTGATCTGTCTTGAAATTTTTTGAACTAACCGGTATCTTGTGCGCTATTTCTAGGTTTCAGTATAAGCCTCTAAAAATCTGCTTTTATGCACAAATTTTACTTGACCTTCGACCGTTAATAAAGTACTCATTAAAGGTAAAAAAAATATTTCGATAGAAACCTTGCAAATGTAATGAAAATTTAAAATAAAAAACATTAATTTCACACACTTGTAAGGCTTACTAAAAAACACGTATCACCTGGAACAAGTTTTATGAAATTTCCGCACCCTATGAAAAGTGAATTAACGTTCAATTGATCGTTAATAATAATTATAATTTCATAATATATAATGTAAATCGAGCCCTCAGGCGCTATCTCCCTATTTTTTGTTTTGCTTAATTTTCTCTAGCATTGCCCTTTCTAGCAAACAATAAGCTTTTAAACCATGCTCGCGTTGACGATTGAGCGGTCGGGAAGGGCCGCCTTAAGAGCCCCGTACAAACGTAGTCTTCGTTTTATTACGATTATTAAGAGATATTATAAATATCCTATGATAATAAAGACATATTTGAATTGAATTTTGAGACGACATGTCAGATATGGGCGAAATTATGTCATTTCAGAGAAATTTCATATGTTTAGACATATAACTAGTTTTCACAGTGAAAATATCAACTTAAAAGAGAATATAGTGTATCATATCATATTTGACCATCAGCATGGAAAACTTCTACACCCTTATATTTTCTTTCCAGTTCATAATTTTACATAGGAAACCAATAGCCTAGATAATTGCAATTTCTTTAAAATTACAAATTTATATCGAAATCTTACATGTCGTTTCAAAATAAAACGTAGACTACGTTTGTATGGAAAAGGCTAGGGTATGTAAGGGGATTCTTAAAGCCATAGGCTTTATCTAACAGTCAACGCACTATGTACTGTTACTTTGGGGCTAGCTCAATCTGTGTGATATTTCTAGCCATTCAGGTCCCATAGTTGGGCAAAGGCCTCCCCTTGTTGTTTCCAGCCGTTTCGATCTTTAGCTAAATCTTTCCAATCATTATCGAAAGCAGACAGGTCGTTACTCCATCTCATTTTAGGCCTTACCCTTGATCTCATTCTGGAATCCACATGGTCGTTATGTGATCCCATCTGTCCGGCGCCATTCGGAAAACGTGGCGGATATTTATTTATTTATTATTTACTTACCAATTTTCTTACTGTTTTAAAAATATATATTTTTGTGGTATTTTTTGTTTTATAACATGTTTATTCAATACATATATGGCCTTCGTAAATATGACCATGTTTCTCACTTTCGTAATGAACTCAAGTGGCTTCCGATCCGACGTCGCCGTGACTGCCACATCCTGTCTATGTTGTACACTATTCTTTTTAATCCTACCTCCCCTAACTATTTACGAGAATTATTTACATTCTGCAGTGAGTCTCAAGTTCGTCTTCTACGCAGTTCTGAAAATCTTTCTTTAAGAATTCCTTTTCACTTCACTGACTTTTTCTCACGTTCTTTCTCTGTTCGAGCCGTACGCCTATGGAACTCACTACCACTTACTATCCGACGCGCCGAAACGTTAGCCATATTCAAATCCCAAGTGAAATCTTATTTTCTATCCTTGTGAAAGGTAAATAAATATCTTTCCCTTGTTTCCATTGCTCTTCATCTCGTACTGTTAATATCATTTTTCAGTGTAAGTTGTATGTATTTATGTAAGATGTATATGTATGTTTATTTTTAATATTGTATTTAAGTATGTTTATATTGACCGCCCCGCACTACCTAATTTCCCATTACTATTTTCTATATAACGAGGTTGCCTGGAAGAAATTGCTTAGCGATAAGGCCGCCTTTTGCGCATTTCCTAGTTTTTAAGATAATTATGTCCTGATTTATTTATTTTGTGCAATAAAGGGTATTGTATTGTATTGTATTGTAACCAAAAATATACACAGACAAATTAATTCATTATTCCCTCTGCCGCCTGTAGCGTGTACTTCCCATCGGGTTGAGACCAAAACACGAAAGTGAAAGTCCAGGCATGCGAGCCGCTCCTGTTTAGGCTACCACTGCTACCATACAATTTTACGTACATGTATTTGCATATAAGTAAATACAACGTGGAAGGAACATATCCGAATAAATCGAACCAGGGGCTGTACTAGATCACATCACAGAATAAGTACTAGTACTCAAGTACAGAATTCTTACTCAGAAAATAAATTTAAAGAAATATCTACTTAATGTGGTTAGCGCTATGGTTTGATTTAGCTCGCGTCAGAACTCCTCACCTCTTCGTTTAAATACCTAGCCATTCATTGCAAGCCAATCTCATTCTTATTACTCTGAACAAACGAAACATGTAACTGAATTTTCCCCTTTGAAGTGGTCGCCGTGCTCATAATGTAGGTATATTTTCGATACCTACCTAAACGGGGAGTGACACGGGCCTGCTATAGTATAATAAAATTGAAATTATAGCCACAAACGAAAAACAAATTACATTCCCATACAAATTGTCTGGGCGGCTGCGCACTTTTGTATTCAAACGGCAATGTTTTTTGTGTTCTAACTGTTATTTTTTTTTCATTGTTCTATAGTGGTCTATTATAGTATAGCGAATTACGGGTATGATGTCCCTTCCACTTTGTAATATACCTAAATGCTATAATACAAATTACTGTATGCAAAAATGTATTTGCAACGCAAATCAAAAAACTCCCCTTTCAAGCGTTCAACCCCAATAATTTTGAACCACTAAACCGATTTTCATCAAACATGCATAAAAACTACTACAAGGAAACTTGCTTTCACGTAAAAAAATGCATCGAAATTGTTCCATCCGTTCGAGAGCAACGATGCCACAGATAAACACACAAACAGACATTGGCGTCAAACGCATAACACCGCTCTTTTTTGACGGGGGTTAAAAATACAAGACAACTAGGTACAAACAAAATCCATTTGTATGCGTATTTAAATAAAGGTAAACAATTTGATTGCCATGTCAAGATTGTTTACATTCTGTTATATACCTAAACAAATGGACTATAACTACCTACGAATATTAAACTAAACGCTGCGGGAAACAGTTAATATTAAATACATTAATTATGCAAGATTACACCACGACACGACCAATTGACACAAAACCTAAAGTTACAAAAAGATGTCGCCGTCTAAGCATACACAAGTTAGAGTTGCTACACACTTATTCGGGCCGGCATTTATCGGCACAGCCGGGCGGTAAAATAGAATACCTTATAATACTCATAGATGGATGTTCATAAGTCACTAGTAAACGGCTGCCGGACATAATCACTTGGCTTGGCATCTGGCATAAACGCTACTTTCCAAAAATTAAAATCACATATTTTTAAAAGCGCTGACTATTTGCCAAATTTAACACAGTTGGGTTAAATTTAGCAAATTTCCTTTCCCAGAGTGATTCTTCTGTACTTCAGAACGTATTCTGTGGTAAAATCACTGAATAAATACTAGTACTCACGTACAGAAATCTCATTCAGCAAAGAAATTCAAAGAAATATCTACTCAATGTGGTGAGCGATATGGTTTAATTTAGCTCCCGTCAGAACTCAACTCCTTTTCGTTTAGATAGCTAGAAATCCATTACAAGCCAATTTCATTCTTATTATTCTGGACAAACGATTCATTATAACTGAATTTACCACTCCAATAATGTAGGTATATTTTCTATACCGAAACGGGGAGTGTCACAGGCCTGGTACAGTGCCGGCCCGCTAGTGTGTGTAGCAAGCCTTACTTTACATAACCGCCGACACATAATGTCCTACACTCCACCTACATGAAGTTTCAATGCGTTTACCTAATGATGCGCTTTTGTAAATATTGCTTAATTTCACGCCTACATTGTATTTAGACACAAGAAACATCTTATAATGTTGTTTGTATTTATATTAATTTTGACTCGCTGCCCACGAAATAGTTTAACAATACAGTTTTGCTGAATTCTGTTCTAAAATTGGCTGGAACATATAAAAATTGCATTTTTTTTTATTCGGTTCTCAAACTGGTTGTTACAATAATATTAACTGTTCCGAAGAAATATACATGACATAAAATGTACAACCTTCTAGGAGCGAACAGCATGCACATAGAATTGGCTCGCAGTAATAAAGTAAAAAATATATATTCATATTTTTGAATGGCTTCTTAAAAAAACACAAATATGTATATAGTAAACTAACATTATTAAGTATAAACAAAAAAGAACCTTTTAATTATATTGGGCGATGCACTAAAGATATCCATGTCGTGGCAAATTTTATTGTATTGAGAACACATGCGAATCAGTTATTACTTTAAAGAAGTTTTAACACTCTCACCGCCACGTTTCCAGACACAATAGAAATTCTGTTATCCAAATTAAAAATATTGTAATGCTTAAAAAAAAAACAATAGAAATTCTATTGTTTGTGGGGCGTCAGCGGACTATGTTGGCCTCATATGAAAGGTTTAACACTGGTGAAAAACCTTACATATTCAAAATCGCATTTACTTCACCTTTTCAACGCAAATGCTCTATTATTTCCCTATTGAACCGGACTACATAAATTGTAGGTATGGAGGTATAAAAATACTTTACTTAGGTAGGAAGTTCGTAAGTAACAAAATTCAAATTTTAATATAAATATAAAGATATTTATTATCATAGGATGATTATAATATCTCTTAATAATCGTCACTTTGTTTTGTTGCACAATTGTTGACGTCAAAAAGTTACTTAGAGCTAAGTTTACTGCCGCCTCCAAAGCGCTAGTGCAGAAGAAGCGGTAACAAACTGCACTGCAGCATTTTCTCCAAGGACGTCAACTCACAATTAAATTAATATTTAAAGAAGATATGTGGACAGAGAATACATTGTTTGTTATGTCATAATTTAAATTAATTTTAAATGTCGAAAATTTAAATTTATGTCAAGTTTTACATTCAAAATCATCACAAATAAACCACATACTTAATAAAGCAGATAAATCCAGACAAAACGACGTAAGTTAATGACGCTTCTACAGATTTTCCCACCAGATTGTCAGTTATTTGCCGACCGTGTAAACTTGAACTTGTCTGTTTGTCTTGTTATGTCATCGCTAAAACTTATTGCAGTATTGTTTCAAGTGTTACTTTTTTGTACGCTTCAATTTGCCACCTAGTTTCTATCTGTAAAAAGATTAGGTACAGTGGTACCTTTTTTTTTACAGATAGTAACTGTCCTAGTCCTATTTGTCCTAATCCTAACTTAGGTATAATATAAATGTGAAAGTGAGTTTGTATATTTGTGCGTTTGTTACCTCTTAACGCTTCAACCACTAAAATGGTTGAGTTTACCGATGGCTGATCAGTGCGTCATCTCGTAAACGGGTGCTGCCGGGAGGGACTGGTCAGCTCGACTTCGCTTTTTTAAGCGACTTCCAAAAAAGGAGGAGGTTATCAATTCGTCGCGATCCTTTTTTTTATGTATGTTCACCGATTATTCAAAGACGCCTGAACCGATTTAAAAAATACTTTTTTTTTCGAAAGTGTATACTTTCCAGGTGGTACCATGGAAATTTTATCAAAATCGGTTGTGTAGTTTGGGGGTGAAGTCGGTTGTTAGTTTTGACTACTTATTATTTTTTATTACTTAATTTATGTTTATTTACTTGTTCGCTAGTGTCAACATTGTATTAATAAGTATTTATTAATTAAAAGACAATAATAGTATATGACAAAGCCCTTCTGGCGAGTAGGCGACCAATACTGTGAAATGAGTTTCTTTCGGCGTTTCTTCTCAGCAGTGGTCGTTACGAAGCGCTGTTATCGGTAGCTTTCTTTAAAAATAAATTATATTTTTAATATACTTTACACGTCTATTTACTGAATAAACTTTTAAATCTTTGAATCGCTTTGAACCACTGAACCTTTTTATATGAAATTTGGTACAGATATAGTTTAAGATCCAGGAAAGGACATGGAATGGTTTTATCCCGAAATTCCCACGGGGAGCGAAGCTCACGGGCACGTTATCACGTCATTATCCCTAATGGGCAGACAATGCATTTTTGGTCTTGCGGCTCTAAGCAGTCAGAGCCCAGGGCCACAAACTCAAAAGCCACTGAATAAATGAATTAAAAAGTCTTTATTGCAATACAATGAAATATAATATAAGGAAGTTTTACAATTTAAAACACACAGGTACAATGGGCTGTCTTATCGCTTTGAGAGCGATCTCTTCCAGACAATGGTGGTTCCACTTTCAACGTAATGGTGGGCGAGAAGGTGATGAAAGGAAACAACATAGTGATGGGTTGCTAGCAGCATTGCCAATCGAGGAAATGTGTGAAATTTTTCCACGTTCTCGCTCGTCACCATCACACTTAAAGTAGCCTTTGGGTTTTGAAACTCTTCTTCTGAAAAGGGTTCTGTCTGCCCCGAGCCGGAAGACTCGTGAGTTCTGTCTGCCCCATTAGGACAAAGTGTGTAAATAAATAATAAATAAATAAATACGGACAAATCACACAGATTGAGCTAGCCCCAAAGTAAGCTTAGGCTTATGTTATGAGATACTAACCCAACGATACTATATTTTATGATATATACCAGTACCGGATCTAGATTTTTTTTGAGGCGGGGCCAAATTTGCGCATATGCCGCCCCTGCTTGATTTTGCCGCCTATTTGATTACTAGTAGCTGAACAGTACGAGATTCAGAACGAGATGCGACTGTACATTTTTTAATAGTAAACAACTTTTATAGTTCTTCAAAAGTAACCTGACGCCGCCCCCATTCCGTATCGGTAGCATGGGAGGGGTGGATATATTAGATTTTGCCGCCCCTCTGACTTCGCCGCCCGGGGCATACCCCGGGTGCCTGGGTTGCTTGATATATACAAATATGGATAAACACCCAAGACCCAGAACAATTTGAAAAAGGGCCATTTTCCAACTTGCCCTGGCTGGGGATTGAACCCAGAACTTCCAGATTGGCAGTCTAGCGTGTTGACCATTACGCCAAGGAGGTCGTATACAAAACGAAACAAAAATTTCGACTTTTATACAAAATTAATGAGGCTGAGCGCTAATTTGTATAAAACGTCGAAAATTTTGTTTCGTTTTTCGATAATTGAATTTTTTTTAATGTAGTTCAGTATCGTGGACTAAACTTGCTTCAAGAAGGTCGCTGCGTGTTTTAAAAATAACTGAATAGTATTTTATTTAAATTATTAATAACGACCTCCGTGGCGTAGTGGTCACCATGCTAGTCCGCCACCCAGCGGTCCCGGGTTCGATCCCCGGTCAGGACAAGTTGGAAAATGACCTTTTTCAAATTGTCCTGGGTCTTGGGTGTTTATCTATATATGTATTTATTATAAAATATAGTATCGTTGAGTTAGTATCCCATAGCACAAGTCTCGAACTTTGGGGCTAGCTCAATCAGTGTTATTTGTCCTTATATATTTATTTATTAAATTGAACTATCGCCAACGCTTGCTATGCAGACTTAGTTCACTCTCACAGACCATACGTGTCCTCACATACTAATATAAGAAATATAAACACGAGATAGTATATTAGTTCATGCATGCGTACAGTTGACAAAGACTACCACCATCCAATTCAATTCAAATATATCTTTATTATCATAGGATATTTATAATATCTCTTAATAATCGTCACTTTGTTTTATTGCACAATAATTGTTGACGTCAAAAAGTTACTTACAGCTAAGTTGAAGAAGCGGTAACAAACTGCACTGCAGCATTTTCACCAAGGACGTCAAATCACAGTGAATATAATAATTAAAGTTGATATGTGTCACCTAAGTACAACGATTTAAATAGCATTGCAATGCTCTAAAATTTGATTTCGTGTGGAGTGATTTGACGTCATGGTAGCACAATAGACTTAGAAGGTACAAGATGGATATCGCGTTTTGTCATTTCATAAAAGTAGTTTTCTATAAACCGACTTCACCCCTGAACTACACAACCAATTTTAATAAAACTTCTACGGGACCACCTGACAAGTATGCCCTTTTAAACAATAATAGTAGATTGTGCTACAAGGGGATAAGGTAATATTTTGAAGGCGAGGGCGCTGCTTTGAATCTAGATCGAAACGAGGATTCCACAGTTGAATCACGAGCGGAGCGAGTGATTCTACGGTGGAATCCTGAGTGTAGCGAGGGATTCATGTATATCGTCCGAGATAAAAATATTACCGTACCCGAGTAGCACACTCTACTTTTCATCTCCATCTATGAGAAAAACTAGCACATACAAAACATAACATCGATCTATTATATCTATATTATAGTAGTGGTCATCATGCCAGTCCGCCACCCAGAGGTCCCGGGTTCGATCCCCGGTTAGGGCAAGTTGGATGTTTTTTTTTTCAAATTGTCCAGGATCTTGTATGTTTATGTATATATGTATTTGTTATAAAACATAGTATCGTTGAGTTAGTATCCCATAACACAAGTCTCGAACTTACTTGCTCAATCAGTGTAATTTGTCCCTATATATTTATTTATTTTAAGATATCGAAGTAAAAAGAAATCTAGGTCTTTATTTATTTATTTAAACTTTATTGCACAATTTTAAAAAAATGTACAAGAGGCGTACCTAATGCCATAAGTATCTTTTTCTTACTTTTTTTTAGTCTTTGTGCAATGGTCCAACTTTACCAATAGGACACTTGCTTGAAACTCGAAAAAAAAATCTGGCCCGACAATTTGTATAAAAGTCGATTTTTTCTTCGAGTTTCAAGCATTGGTCCCATAGGAAAAGTTGTTCATATTGACGGTCCGAGTTGCTCCTACAGGGATCGGACAGGGTTTTTGTTACATGTGGTATATGTAGCTAATAGAATTTTTAAGTTCCAACATGAGCCTTATCGGCCAAGGGTTTGTTGAAATATGGGGTCGCTGCGGCGGCATCGAAGCGAAGCGACGAAATCGTACATAGCATAATAAACTTTACGTCAATCGTTTTGTTTGGGTACGGACCCGTGCTTCACCTAAGTTCTCCACCTGGGTGAAGCACGGGGACTTTTTGTTCGTCGCTTAGGTGTATTGCGCATTACTCGTACAATAATTTCTTACGTTTCTCCGCGATTCTCTTACAAATAGATTATAGGTATTTACCTCGTCAAATGTGAGCTTCCGTATTATATTACTTATCAATTGATTACAGATGTAATCACACTTCCAAGTACCATTCAGAAGCCAGTATTCAATGGGCGACCTTTTAAAGACCACTCATTCACCTCAAACCCAAATATGAACAATCTTTTCTGGCATTCAAAAATGTCAGCATCAATTATTTATTTATGCGGCCCACATTTATTTCGAGATATTGTATCATAACATTTATAACGTTACGTTCTGTTTTCGAGACTTCTGAGTCTTTTTAGAAATCAAATATATATTTATTCAGTTATTAGGTCTTTATTTAGACAATGAAGCGTTTTAGACGAATGGTCTTAAGACCTTTCGAGGCTTACTATAAATAAATAAAATAATATATGTACAAATAACACTGATTGAGATAGCCCCGAAGTAAGTTCGAGACTTGTGTTATGGGATACTAACTCAACGATACTATATTTTATAACAAATACATATATAGATAAACATCCAAGACCCAGGACAATTTGAAAAAAAAACATTATCCAACTTGCCCTAACCGGAGATCGAACCCGGGACCTCTATATTATAATATAGATATTATAGATATTCTGTTTTGTATGTGCTAGTTTTTCTTTTTGCTACTCGGGTACGTTAATATTTTTATCTCGGACAATATACCTACATGAATCCCTCGCTACACTCAGGATTCCACCGTTGAATCACTCGCTCCGCTCGTGATTCAACTATGGATTCTTCGTTTCGCTCTAGATTCAAACAGCACCCTCTCCTTCAAAATGTTACCTTATCCCCTTGTAGCACAATCTACTATTATTGTTTAAAAGGGCATACTTGTCAGGTGGTCCCGTAGAAGTTTTATTAAAATTGGTTGTGTAGTTCAGGGGTGAAGTCGGTTTTTAGAAAACTAGGCCATTTTCCATCTACCCTGACCGGGGATCGGACCCGGAACCTCTGGGTGGCGCTAGCTTGGCGAACACTACGCCACGGAGGTCATCAGGCTCTTTGCAACCACTTTAAAACTTAAATAAGTTTTAATACTTACCTGTTATTTTTATTTATATCTTCTTTCAATCACGCGTGTTTTCAGCCTGGTTTTTTGGGGGCTTACGTGGGGATACAGATCCAACACGTAGAGGCCCTTTGGAGAAGTTGATGTTAAGTGGCGCTCCCGCCAAAACTCATTCCTGAATATACCTATGAAAGGTGTACCCTAGAATAGGTTTCGGCAGGAGAAATATCTATTGCAAGAAAAAGGGAAAGGTTATGGGTTATGGAATGAGGTTGGAGAGACTGATGCTGGCTTATTGCAATAGGAACAACGTCACCTGCCATTATAATGATTACTGACTATTGTAGGCAGGTGGTGGCTTGCCGGCCACTGGATGGGTCCCTCAAACGCGCCGACAATAGTTACCGGCATAGGAGCAACACCGGGGCAGGCGACTCAAGTGTGTCGCGAGGTATGCTGCGCATTCTCCGAAGTTACTCGCAGCGATATGGCCTTTAATAGCTCCACCACTTTTTTTTTTTTTTTTACGTAGGAAAGATCCCTGTTACGGATACCCGTCAGCCTGCGGGGGAGGCTGTCGGGTTATGTGGGACTCCACGCCAGAGCGACGTGCCTACCCACTAAAAAACCTCCGGAGTTCCATCTCAACCGCTTTTGCCGGGGACACGGGAACGGAAATACATCCGCGAACCCCGGCGCGGCTGGCCGCCAAAGCGGCCCCTCCTCGGGGGCGTCACAGCGCCTCCCCACTCACCAAGTCGGCGCGTCCGGAACTCACGGACGCGCCGTACCTCCTCGGCTCAATTGAGAGGCGGCAAACTCCCACGCAGTCCACCGCCTGTGGACCCATGGGAGCCAGATAAACCGGCTCCCAGCGGCGGAGAAGATGAAAGGCTCCGCCGCTTGCCTCTCGCCGCAAACGCAGTGCGGCACCGCTCGGTCGCGGAGGATAGGGAGAGCGGCAACGTAACACCGACACTCCTCCTCCTCCGCGACCGATATCCTACCACAGCCACGGCGGTGTGGCCCCGCCTGAAGCGCCGGGAGGGCAATGAAACATTCCCCTCCCGGCAGCCCCACCCCGGGTGGGGGGAGAATTTCCCACTCCCCCGCCGCCCGATTGGGCGCATCCCTACAGGCTCAAGGCCGAAGCCGAGCCCGCGGGAGCGCCCCTCCTCGGGTGGAGGGAGAACTTCCCACTCCCCCGCCGTCCCAATGTGGGCGCTCTCTGCTGGTGGACGACAGCAGGAGCGCCCCCTCGCGGGTTCCTCTTAGCTTCCCCGTGGCCACCGACTACCACGGGTACTGAGTACCCCCGGTACGACAAACCGGGAACCCATTGGGGGGTAATAGTTTCACCCCTGGAGCAACAGCTCTAACAACTCCTGTCTTCATGGCCAATTAAGGCAGTGCAGAGCTGAGAGTCCTGCGAGCCCACTTGGGTCTCCACCCCGACCGATGAAGACACTTCGGGGACGAGGGCTCTGACCGGCTCTCTGGAGCACTCGGGTCCGAGGTGTCGTTGCTTACCAAGAGCTCGCCACAAACTAATTTAAATTATTATTTACTCCATAAATGACTTTTTTGAAAAAAAAAAAAAATTAATTTAAATTAAATTAAAACTATAGTTAATAACTAAAAAACTAACTATCCTAAAAAAAAACAAATTATGTAATCCCACTAAAATATTACCCCCGGCAGCTTGGTAGGCTGGCAGCATTGCTACGTTGTATCGCAATGCTGATTCTTTGAGCCAGGAAGTTACCAGGCCTTTGGTTACGGGGTATATGATATATATGAATAAAAAAATTAATTTAATTTAAATTAATTGATTAAATAATTAAATTATTTAATTGATTAAATAATTAAATTATTTAATTGATTAAATAATTAAATTATTCAATTGATTAAATAATTAAATTATTTAATTAATTAAATAATTAAATTATTTAATCAAATTTCACATATATGTATAAAAAATCGCCGCGACTGTACAACATAAGTAATCGAATCACGTAACGTAACATCGATCATTCGATATCTGCGCTGTGTATCGATTCCATACGATGCTCATGCGAATGACATCTCAAAAGGATAATATCGTTTGATCATCTTTGGCGTTACCGTTAGGAATTTATTTCTTTATTATAACATCCACCCTGGCTTTGCACGGTATTATACATATAAACCTTCCTCTTGAATCACTCTATCTATTGATGGTACCCGCATCAAAATCTGTTGCTTAGTTTAAAAGGTCTTAGCGTACATTCATACATACAGATGCATAGACGACGAGAAGTGACTTTGTATTGTATCTACTATATAATATGTAACAAAAACCCTGTCCGATCCTGTAGGAGCAACTCAGACAGTCAATATGAACAACTTTTCCTATGGGACCAATGCTTGAAACTCAAAAAAATCGTCATTTTCATACAAATCGAAGGGCCGGCCGAACACGAAAACATAGAATGTACTCTGGTACATTCTGCTTATCTAGGAAATACGAGAATTTGAAAAATGTTAAGAAACCATGCAGCTAAAAAACCATTTGCGAGGGCAAAATCATCCTAAAATAAAAAAAAGAAAAATCTACGCACTTCTTATTGAAATGAATAGAGACCAAAATGTTTTTATTTTTTTGTGTGAAGTGTGAAGACCTCCAGATGAGGTCGAAACATGTCGGCCAGTAGCTGACTCTCTGCGTGAGAAACCCGTGCTTTTACAAATTAAAAGAATCTTGATTTCAAAATCGGTTCCATTATAGTGCCAAAGTATGGGTTAAGGGGCTACCTGAATTTTTCGGGGTCCAGTGCTGCCCCCATTTGAAATAAATCATGTGAGAGGAAACAGAGACATCATTTAAAATTTTGTCTTGACCAGGCCCTAGAGAACCCTTCAAACTATTTTAAGAACTAATGTTTACTGTTTAAAGTGAGAACGTGAAGCTTTTCTACGCACAATTGCGAAAAACGGCCACTTTTGGCGGATGTGCGTAGAAAAGCTTCACGTTCTCACTTTAAACTGTAAACATTAGTTCATAAAATAGTTTAAAGGGTTATCTAGGGTCTGATCAAGATAAAATTTTAAATGATATCTCTGTTTCCTTGCAAATGATTTAATGGAAATGGGGGCAGCACTGGACCCCAAAAATTCAGGTAGCCCCTTAAATTATTTTCGTGCTTTGAAAATTGTGACTTTAAAGTCAACTTCATGATGTTACTCATAATGATTCTTAATCGCCCAGCTTAAGAAAATAACTTTTTAATAATGACAGACCATTCAAGCTAAGTTCATCACCCTGCGGGGTCAATGTCACCGCGTGACGTCACCCGAATACATAATGATCTAATCTCGTGAGTGCAAACTCTCGAAGTCGTGAATTTTGATAATTAAAATGGTGGACATGGAAAAAAGTTTGTTATCGAATTATTCTATGCTAGGTGTAAGTTTAATTAATTATATGCTATCGATAATACTGAATACTCAACATTTTATAATTTAATAGGGGATTTAGCCCCAAAAGCCGGACGGGGATACAGTGAGAGGGCAAGATCATGTGTAAGATATACGCCTAAAAAAGCCAAAAGGCCTAAGAAAACCCGGCAGGCCGGACACAAATATTTGACCGGACGCGACCCGATAAAGCCAAACATACAAAGGCAACCCTAACTGTAAGAGATGGCGTAGTGCGTGCAGTGCCGTAATAGTAGCAATTACGGGCCCTATCCATCTCTACAAAAGAGAGACAATCGGCCTATAGATCAATTTTTGTATCAAAATCTACATCAATAATTTTATATTATAAAACATTCCTAAAAGTAAGCGCTGCCTACACCACAAATTACTTTTATTGTACGAAGTTGGTAGCACTGCAAAATTAACAGAGGAATTCCCTATCTTCAATCACGCCTGTCGAATGATAATCTCAATTTGTTGTAATTTTGCCTCTATTAAATGTAGAAAAGTTAATTATTAACAATTTAGATATTTTTTTTAGTACGTTAAATAGCTTTAAATCCTTGGCAGAGCAAAGAAAGGCGCCTCTGGATAGAATTTGCTACGGGCCCCGCGCACTGGATGCTTGCTATTTTTGGCCGGAAACCATAGTAATCAACAGTGTCAATAGACAAATTAGACAGACCATGTTAAACGGCCAGGTGCACTCCAAACCAGTTGTACACAAACATCTCACTTGACTGTGCAGAACGAGGGTAATAGATTTACACGTCATTCTATTTGATAAAAGTATTTTTGTTTGGTAAATAGATGCAAAGTATTTTGAGTACATATCTTTACAAAATCACGGCTAACAGAGCATTTAACATATTTACAATGTGAAACAAATAGGTAAGTTGAACAAAAATGGCGGACTTCAAAACATTTTTGTACAAATTCCCGGCACGTAGGATGAACCAAAATCGCGGTATTCGGCGCACGTACAAATAATGCGCAGACGACCGCAGTTTTGATTCTATTTACGTGCCGGGAATTTGTACAAAAATGCTTTGAAGTCCGCCAATTATGTGATTTCAGGATATATTTCAATCGAAAAAAAAAATACTTATCCCGAAATCACATAATTATGATTGTTTTATTGACTTAGTACTCAATTAGATTCTCGAGAAATCCCGGAACTTTTAGTCATATCCATACTTTTGATAGCAATAGCACCCGTGATTCCGATCTCTGGTTCTGAGCGACAGAAAAGGATAGCAGCGGCCTTAGTATGATGTTTTATCTGAGAGGTATTTACGTATCTTCCCTCTGTAACGACAAGATAAAATTCATGAATGGACACGTAGTAAAATGAGTCGTCACACGCAGGCAGGTTTTGAACAGTGTTTCTAATGTCTGCTAAGAAAATATAATAATTTTAAATTAAAACACGCGTTTTGTAAAACAATCACCATAGATAAAAGAATTATATAAGTGTATAATAATTTCTAGAAAAATATTGCAATTTGCAACCAAAGAGTATTTAAAATTATTAAAGTGAAATGTTATAAAAATGAATGTGCAAAGGAACGTTTCGACTCATGTCGTACAACCAACATAAAGGACAATACCACCGCCGTATGCATTCACCGCCGCCGTAGTGGTTGTAGGATTCATCGAAAGATGGCGCTATAGTTTCGTAATTAAATATATTTTTAAGTTTGTGAACTTCAATAATACATTGTTTAAAGATGTCTGCCTACATTTAAATATGTAAATATACATTTAATACTAGTTCAATGGAATAACTGTTTAAAATACGATGAAAAATGGTTTAATTGAGTCCTATGTGGGTCTAGAAATTCGGCGACAAATTTACATGATTTCACGTTGCCAATCGTCGATATGTCTACTTTGACCTGTCAAAACCATGCTCGCACGGGAGTTAGGCATGAGATAAAATACGTTTTATGAATGAAAGTTATTTAGTCGCTCAATTTCGTCTATGTTTGTTGCGGTAAATTACGCGAAATGCGACAAATTTGAAGGATAAAATTTGTCGCCCTAATCATACTTGCCTCGCAGCATAGAAAAGTTCTTTTTTCTCCGTGCTGACAAATGAGATCCAACTCTTATTCGTCTATTTATCGCGAGGGTTATTCACGTAGTATCTCTTATTAATTTGTGGTTATTCGCCCATTTGTCGGGCGGGAGGCATTCTACTGACATGTTAAAATACAGGAAAAAAATAGTGACTGATTCCTCAGATTTTCGCATATTCGATCGACTTTTACTCTTCTGAGCGGAAGCTTCTGACTTCACATTTGAGCGGAAAGAGAAGCTGCTCTTTGTTTTTTTCTTTCCTCCCAGACGAGCGAGGAAGGAGTGACAAAGACCAAACCAAAACCGTCTGATAATTCACTAGCCTGGCCAAATCGGTAGACTTTAAGGTCGAGCGCCATATGGTGGCGGGCAGGCGGCCTTGCGGCTTGTTCCGGCACTTTCTTAACATTACGTATTACAGTATTTCTGGCCGTTCATTGCAATTTTAAAATAATAAATTCACACATAACGGCTCAAATAATTATAATTATAATGAATAGATAATAATATTATTGATTAAGTTTAAAGTAAAAATTTCTATCAGTGAGAAACTGAAATGGATTTTTATGTGTCTTTATCATAGACCTACAATTTTTTTTTCATATTGTTGTCTATGTAAATAAGAATAGTTGTCGGTCTTCCTTAAAAAAACATAGGTTTTTTTTTCTTGTTGTTGGCGATTAAACTTCGTTTAAGCTTATTTTGCCAGTGTCTAGTTAACCAATGGCGCGGGCGCCAATTTCTTTATTCCTAACCCTTTTTTTTTTTTTTTTCGGAGGAAAGATCCCTGTTACGGATACCCGTCAGCCTGCGGGGGAGGCTGTCGGGTTATGTGGGACTCCACGCCAGAGCGACGTGCCTACCCACTAAAAAACCTCCGGAGTTCCATCTCAACCGCTTTTGCCGGGGACACGGGAACGGAAATACATCCGCGAACCCCGGCGCGGCTGGCCGCCAAAGCGGCCCCTCCTCGGGGGCGTCACAGCGCCCCCCCCACTCACCAAGCCGGCGCGTCCGGAACTCACGGACGCGCCGTACCTCCTCGGCCCAATTGAGAGGCGGCAAACTCCCACGCAGTCTACCGCCTGTGGACCCATGGGAGCCAGATAAACCGGCTCCCAGCGGCGGAGAAGATGAAAGGCTCCGCCGCTTGCCCCTCGCCGCAAACACGGTGCGGCACCGCTCGGTCGCGGAGGATAGGGAGAGCGGCAACGTAACACCGACACTCCTCCTCCTCCGCGACCGATCTCCCACCACAGCCACGGCGGTGTGGCCCCGCCTGAAGCGCCGGGAGGGCAATGAAACATTCCCCTCCCGGCAGCCCCACCCCGGGTGGGGGGAGAACTTCCCACTCCCCCGCCGCCCCATTGGGCGCATCCCTACAGGCTCAAGGCCGAAGCCGAGCCCGCGGGAGCGCCCCTCCTCGGGTGGGGGGAGAACTTCCCACTCCCCCGCCGCCCCAATGTGGGCGCTCTCTGCTGGTGCACGCCAGCAGGAGCGCCCCCTCGCGGGTTCCTCTTAGCTTCCCCGTGGCCACCGACTACCACGGGTACTGAGCCCCCCCGGTACGACAAACCGGGAACCCATTGGGGGGGGTTTATTCCTAACCCTAACCTAACTATACAATCAAAGCTTGGTGTAGGTCCTTTGATTGCTTCAAGGGAGCTTCTGGCAACAAATCTATACGAGTCCACTGGTTTTCATAGCCGAATGAGTGGCGGACGGCGTCTAAAGACGCCCACCACAGTCCGCAAATAAATATCACTACAGCCGCACTATGAGTGTCCACTTTAACCATTTTACATATTGTCCATGAGCATGAGCATTTATAACACTAAACTACACCGATTTTATATTATAAAGTCCATTAGATTCAATTTGCAAAATAATTTAAAGCAAACTCCAACTGAACCCCTTGACTTTCCGCCAAAAACTCAAAAACAGGTTACATGGTAACATCTTCCGTTTCAGCTTCGGCAAAATTAAAGACTTCCGTGTGTCCAGATGTCCAGTTATCGGATTGTTCTCGTTTGAAACGCAAAGTCACCTAAACGAATGGTTTTCCATACAAAAAACTGTTCGTTTAGTGACTCTGCGTTTAAAAAATGGCACCACAGGTCGCATTTTTCAACCGATTCTCGTGCAATTTTGGGATCAGGTTAGATTTTATTAACGATTCATTTCAAAAAAGTAATTCGTTAGATATAATAAGAGCTAAGAGCTATTTCTTATTTTATTTATTTAAAACTTTATTTACCAATAATAAATGGTACAAAAGGCTGTTTCTGTATTTGTTGTGGTTGTGTTGTTTTGTACAAAAATGTTTCTTCTTTGCTGGTCTGGGAGAAATGAAACACATGTTACAGGCATCGCATTTTTTTCGATTCATAACTTATTTTCATTCAAACCTAGAAGGAATATCCATCAACATGCCAGTATTTTTTGCTTACATTTTGAATTCGATATTGCACTTTTTTCTTTTGTAAATTGTATACCGGAGTAATGAAATACATCGCTTAATAATACACACGGAACTGATAGCTAGCAAAAAATGGAATTTAGTTTGATAAAATCCGGGTGTTCCGTTGAAGTATATTTTTTTTGGGTTCAATTTCATTGTGAATTCAACAAAAAATAAATTAAACATGCTGAACCCACACCTTTGGTCTTATCACAGATCTATATCTCTACCATCATCATTTCTTATTTTTAATTAATGGCTTTGATCGAATGTAAAAAAATCTAATCAATGGATTGAATAATGGCGCGGAAAATTGCGTTCGGATATCCAATGCAAACTCAACTACACCAGACTGGAGCCACACAGTTCCAGTGACCAGTTTTGGAACTAACATTTTACAAATAAGTAAAGGTTGTCAAATAAATATTTAAGTTGACCTCGCAATTTCGAACACCGAATTATTTTTAAATAATTCTGTTGAGCGATTAGGTTAAAAATTAAGTTGTATTTTATATGATGAGTGGGCATCATTTGCCTAGCACTGAAAAAAATAAACATTTTCAGTGCGCCACTTATATGCCAACCATTTGAACAAATTATTAGGTGAATTTTCAGAAGGAACCCTAAATGTATGATTTATTATATATAACGCCGGTCGATGACCCGTGAAGTGATGATACCCATTGTAATGTATCTCACTGCGTATTAGTCATGCATTGTATGACAATTGTATGAAAAAGTTATTTATGCTCTGCTGATGAATTCATATCGAAGTAACGGTCTTTTGCGATATAATTTTAAGTTAGTAGAATTTATGGTAAATTTCAACGATACCAGACAAAAAAAATGTTCATACTATGCTTTTGCAAAAAAAAATACGGTGTTTTTGCAATCAGTACCGAATTTAAATAAACTTTGATATGCAGTAAGTAACACTTTTATTTTGATATAAGGTACAAAGGGGCACTTGAATTCGATTGATATATCTAGTCATGTCTAATATTTGACTATAGCGATAGTCATTATAATAACAATTCATTATATTATAACAGACAAGAATAGATAAATATAATTTAAGTTTCAGTTTGGACCTAATATCAAAATAATTTTAATTGCATATACAAATTTATTTAAATTCCGTACTGATAGCAAAAATACAGGTTTTTTTTTCTGTCTGTTCGTTTGTTGCTGCTAAGCTCTGGAAAGGCTGTAGTCATCCGCTGGACCGATCGGACTTTTACAAGCAGATAGCTATAATATTAGGTACATAAATAAGTACATACTCGTATATGTATAATAGTTAGCATGGCTTTCTTTATTTTCAGGCTGAGCGTTACCGTGAGCGACGTAGGCTGGCAACACCGAGCCCCACCCCCTCCCCTCCTCGGCGGCCTGCGCCGCCAGTGACCTCTGCCGGAAACTGGTTCAAATCACTAGATAGACTGACGGCGAGAAAGCGCGGGAAGAGCATTAAAGACACTAAAGTCAGTATTTTACTCAACTTTACTAAACTTTAAAATTATTAATACATAGTATAAAACAAAGTCTCTTACTGCGTCTGTCTATCTGTATATGAACGAGTAAATCTTTTTAACTAAGTAGTTTATAAGATCTGAGCGTACCTACCTACATAGAGAGGGACGCGACTTTGTTTTCATTGTATTGATTTAAGTAGTTAGTGTCCCAGCCAAAACTAGACAAATGTCTCCGACATCTCCCTTCAAATGCGTTTGGACTGAAACTCTAATTTGAATAACATTGCTTATTTCGTCTACAGGTCGAAAAGGAAAGTGTGCTCACGACAGAAGACGAATCGTCCAGAAAGCCGTGGTCGAAGCCGTCTAAGCCCCTAAATTCACCAGCTAAGAACCTTCGTTTCTTCGGAGACACAGACCAGGACTCGGACGCCAACGTGAAACCTTCCGTAGTAAAATCCAAGAGTCACCCGCAGTCGAAAACCCATAGTACTCTTCGGAAGACTGTTTCTAATTCCAGCACTGGCGTAGACGAAGTAGACCACAGCGAGTTGTCAGGCAAAAGCTACTCTCTGTCCAACCTCCACAGAGAAGAAAAGAGCGAATCGCCTCGTAATAAACAATATTACAAGAGAAATCTTCAAAACATATCAGAAATCCATAGTAATTCTGAAACGGAGAGCCAGTTTGATAGGCAGATCAACAAAAAGCCGCCAATCAGTCCATATGATAGATCTAGGAGTCACAGCAGCTCGAAGACCCTGAAGGGTAGTAAGGCTGATGTAAAGAGGCACGCAAGGGAGGATCGCGGAAGTTCTTCGGAGCTGAGAGGCAGCAAACAAGAACTTAGCAGAGATAAGTGAGTTTAATTTTTTATCATATTCTAAAATCTTTGACAATTTTGAACCCTGTCGTTGGTCCTTAAGTTCCTCTATTTAAATAGTTTAGCATAAGTAGTTAAGTACTAAAAACTTCCATGTTGGTTAGGGAGATAAAAAAGCGGCCAAGTGCGGGTCGGACTCGCCCATGAAGGGTTCCGTAGCCGCAAGTAACATAATATAAAAGTTCTTGTAGTTCATTGTAACTTTGATCGATGTTTTAATTATAAACGTATTAATAAAACTACTTACTAGATCTCGTTCAAACCAATTTTCGGTGGAAGTTTGCATAGTAATGTACATCATATATTTTTTTTAGTTATATCATTCTCTTATTTTAGAAGTTACAGGGGGGGGGACACATTTTACCACTTTGGAAGTGTCTCTCGCGCAAACTATTCAGTTTAGAAAAAAATTATATCAGAAACCTCAATATCATTTTTGAAGACCTATCCATAGATACCCTATACGTATGGGTTTGAGGAAAAAAATGTTTTGAGTTTCAGTTTTAAGTATGGGGAACCCCCAAAATTCATTGATTTTTTTTCTATTTTTGTGTAAAAATCATAATGCAGTTCACATAATACATCTACTCACCAAGTTTCAACAGTATACTTGTTCTTGACATACGGACGGACAGATAGATAGACAGATGACGAATCCTAAAAAACGTCATTCGTCGCTTTTTTTACCAGCTGCTTCAGAAGTAGCCAGAATCTGAATCACCTCTACATACCCAAAATCCAGAGCCGCAAGACCCACAAGCTACTTTAAGCGTGTGGTGGGCGAAAAGGTAGAAAAAATAATCAAAATATTAATGGATGGCTAGCTGCATCGCCTATTCGCATTTACGCCCCTCCCTTTTCCCTCCCTACCTGGGGGCCCTCCCTACTTGGGGGCCCTCCCTTCCCCGATTCCCTCGATCAGCTGGTACATTCTAAGTTTTTTCTTCTCTGGCAGAACAGCACAAAAGAGCAATAAAACTAAATCTTCTAGACGAGTCCGTAATTGATGATGAACTTTTTAACTAGCTATCTGCGAAACCGTTTCATGAAGTCAAGTGGTTAATTAAGCGGTCTGTCAGGATCGTAGCAAGTGGAGGCCCGTAGTATCTCTGGCTACCCTGTGGGAAACAGGCGTTATAATATGTATGTATGTAAGTGGTTAAACATCAAAATTATTTTACAGACAAAGAAGACGAGTAGCAGCAGCTCCATCAGGTGAGAGCAGCACAGAGGGAGATTCCAGCCACCAGTCCCATCAGTCGCAGAGAAGCGTCGTCTACCTACACGCTACTACCGGTATGTAACTTGTCCACTGCATCACTCGTTTCACCTTATGAAGATCTCTGTGGCCTATTGGCTATTGGTCATCATATCAAGCTGTCACACCGGAAGTCCCGGGTACGATCCTCGATCAGGTCAAAATGGAAAATGATATTTCTCAAATTGACCTAGATCTTGGATGTTTATCAATGTATTTGTTATAAAATATAGTATTCTTGAGGTAGTATCCCATAACACAAGTTTAGAACTTACTTTGGGCTGGGCTAGCTTAATCTGTGTGATGAGTTCGTATAAACATTTATTTTTATTATTTTCCTGTGAAGAAGCTACCATCAGGCATCCAACTGCCTTGGCCTATCTGGAAATGCCTTAACAGGTTGAGAACCCAGGGCTGCCGATGTAAGGAAAGTCAGGTAAGTATTTTTACCTGATACACAGGGATCGCGACGTCTGCAGTCTTGAAATTAATCTAAGATACCACCCCGTATCGTATCCGACTCAAATGTTCCCATGATGCTGGCGGCATTGCCGCAATGAAAATTCTTTGAGCCAGATAAGATAAGAAGCGCCTATCACTTGCTTGCTCAGATATACTATGCCATATCAAACTGCGTCTTCAAGGAATCGAACCTCTGGACGCGAACATTAACACAATTTAGGACTGTGACAGCGTCACCCAGGTTCTATTCCTGGAAGACACCTTATCCTCATTCCTAATTTGCATTGATGTTAGCGTCTAGACTCTAGACGCTAACATCAAGACTCTAGAGTTTCGATTCCTGGAAGTCGGTACATGACAAAGCTCTTTGATAAATATTAACTAGAAATATTTTTTTCAGTTGGAGACATCCCAGACCCAGGGCGAATAACACGCAATCGATCTCGGGACGACGTATCTTCCGTCAACTCCTCCAACATGCACGTCAGGACCACCACTAAAAGCTTCTCCATCTTCGCACCCTGGACCCCAAAGCACTACAGCGATCAACATGACGTCCACTACGCTCAAAGGCCCAGAAAACCTAAACCAAAAGAGAGTTCTTTCAAAAAGACATCTTCAATCAAAAACTTGAGCGAAGAAAGACCATCACTGCAAAAGAATAAGTCTTTCAGCCAAACGACTTTAACAAGGAGACCAAGGGAGAACAATAGATTGACGAGTTCAAGCCAAACTTTGTACAGAAAGCCTGAGAAACGCAGAGATGTAGATCAAAATACGACTTTGACTCGCAAATCTGTGACTCGGGAAAAGAAGAGTCAGTCAAATGAAGTTTTGAATAGAGATAGTCGAGATAGAGTCTCCAGATCAATTTCGATGCCTAAAGACAATAACAAAAAGGCTGGCTGGTTTAAATTGTCGAATAAAAATAAAAAACAGGAGATAAATACTAGGGTTCGTTAGGTTGATCTAAACTGAGCAACGCTAATTCGATGATTTTTTTTTCTATAAGGTATCAAAAATAGATATTTATTTACTTGATTCTCAAATATAGAAGTTGATTTCGAAAAAGAATTGAATTTGCGTTGTCATATCAAATGTATAGTTTATAAGTGCCTTTAAATTGTAAAATGTTAATTTTTGTTCTCTCCGGAGACTCTTATCATAAAGTACTCTGCCGTAATTCTAATAGTACCGCAGTTGTCTGATTTATACGACTGATTCTCATTTGCCTAATGGTTTTGTTTTGTAATCTTACCAACTGCGGGACTATTACTATGGAATTTCAATAGATTTCTAAAGTTATCTATATTTTACCTCAATGTCTCAATTTGGGGTGTAGACTTTATCCGTCCGTAGAGCTTGGTGCTGTAATAAATAAGTTATTAACAATATATTTTGGATATGTACTAAGTAGAGTGCCATTGACCACTTTTATAATGTTACCATTTTCATCGATTCAATAATTTTCGAAGGTCCGAATTTTCAAATTTGTATTTGGACTATAATTGTCTATTAGCTTGGACACTTTTGCTTACCAACTAAATGTGTCAGTGGAAACAGGCACAAAAATATCGACCTTTTGAAAATTTTGTGTAATAGTCATATTACCTTTTAAGTTTATGTAACAAATTGCTTTTACTATACTAATAAAGTAATCTAACTAAAATAGCTGTGCATTATTATAATCCTAAATCTTTTTGTTATTATTCTACCTAATATTATTTTCACGGGACTTTTTGAATGAAATGCTAGAGATGTTTTCATTACTTTATCTTGAGGCGTGGATGTGGTAGATACGTCTTATTTTACTTATTCAACCTATCAATAAGAATGAAAACCATTAATATGTAATTTGAATTATGAATAAAACGTCTAATAAGATTTGTCGCATTTATTTCAAACTCCCATTACTGCCCTCATAAAGCTGTCGATGTCGTCTCGCCATCTCCTTCTTGCTCACGCTCTACGCCTGCGCTCGTCTGGCCCTTCTTTAGGGATAAGTAGAAAAAGAAAGGTGAGGCCTGTGCCCAGCAGTAGAACACACCAATTCACCCATGAGCGCAGCGTAACCAGGCTCTGATGTGCCATTTTTGAAACGAAAAGTCACCTTAACGAATTTGCGATACAAATAACGAGTCTACCACTTAAAAGCACCTATAGTACATTTGTTTAGTTTAAGTATTTCAAAGAATTTAAACAATCTTGACATTTCTTTTTATTGAAAACACTTTATAAATCAATACCTTCGCAAATAACAAATTATTTATTTTATAAATTACTTAATTTATTTATAATTTGCAAAGGTATTGATTTGCAAAGTGTATATTTCAATAAAAAGACATGTCAAGATTGTTTACATTCTTTAAAATACCTAAATAAATGGACTAGAGTCATATAAAAATCATAAACTAAAATAGATCATTTTTATACAAATTCTTAAATTATTTTAAAAAATAACTATTTTAAAATTAACTTTCGGGGGTCTTCAGCAAAACTGTTTATTATGAGGTCTTCCGTGGAAGTATCGCGTAAAATAGCGTTAATGATTGATTACATGATTTTTTCGAGGTCCAGTGCTGCCCTACCATTATAATAAAACATTTGAAAGGAAACCGAGATAGGTACCTATCGTTTAAAATTTTATCTTGACCAAGCCCTAGATAACCCTTCAAACTATTTTATGATTTACTCTTTATAGTTTAAAATGAGAACGTGAATCTTTTCTACGCACATAAGCGAAAAACGGCCAATTTTGGCTAATGTGTATACACATTAGCCAAAATTGGCCGTTTTCTGCTTTTCTATAGAAAAGCTTTAAACTGTAAACAGTAGTTCATAAAATAGTTTGATGTAAAATGATTATAGTTTTATAAAAGGTTTGGTAGTTGAAAAGCAATACCCTAACTGCAGCAGTCGGTATATCTGTAACTTCGTACGTGAATCCAAACGTTATTCAAATGTCACTTTACGACGACAAACTTAACGTACTTTTTCTATGAGGTTTTTTATAGTAAGTAGTGAACTATTAACAGACAATCTGTCAATAGATTTTTGAGAATACCTACTGAAATATACAGATGACAAATTATTGATTTACATAAGAAGTAAAAATATATTAGTGTATTCAAGAAAATATATCACAATTTTATTACTTTCATATATATTTAGTAAATTGGTTTCACTTCACTTTATACTCTCACCTAAAAACACCTAACGTCAACGTCATGCCGATTTGGAACTAAAGATTTTCTTCGATTTTCGGCTTCTTGTTTCGTGAAAATTCCGACTTTAGTCATTTAAATTTTTTCACATTCATGTTAAAAAGAGAGAGTTATATTTTCAAAACGAAATGGCTCGGCGGTACCGAGATGCGGCAGCGAAACTGCAGCAAAACGTGCAGAAACACTTGGATGTGATGAAGGACCTTTCTTCTTCTGAAGATGAGGAGCCTTTTGAGTCCAGTGTCCTTGAAGGAGTGTTCCAGAGTTACTGGAGGGGCGGCGGAGATTCTCACTTGGTAAATCGAACGAGAAACTTATTAGAAGAGGCTATAAGTGGCCGGCCAATTACGTGTCTCATTTGCATAGGGAGTATCAAAAGAGCTGACGCTATTTGGAATTGTGACCACTGCCACTGCTATTTTCACCTCTCCTGCATCCAGAAATGGGCGAACGACAGCATTAGCTTGAGAACGGAGGACCCACAAGGGCCTATTGCTGTCTTTAAAACTAAAAAAGTCGAATGGTGCTGCCCAAAATGCCGCCATGCGTATTCTAAGGAAGAAATACCTCGTAAATACCGTTGTTTTTGTGGAAAAACTGATGACCCGCCTCACCATCCGTGGTTGATACCCCATTCTTGTGGAGAAGTCTGTGAAAAGAGGTTATCTTTAGGAGAAAATTGTAAACATAAGTGTCTTCTTCTCTGTCACCCTGGTCCCTGTCCTCCGTGCCCGCAGACAGTCAACGGAGTGTGTTACTGTGAGAAAGAACGGAAGAGAGTTCGTTGCAGCGCTGCCAAATGGTCTTGTGGACAACAGTGTAAGAAAACTTTATTCTGTAATTCACATAGGTGTGAAAATGTCTGCCATGACGGTGATTGTCCTCCATGTACATACACAAGCATCCAGCCATGCCAGTGCGGCAGTGAGAAGGTCAAACGACTGTGCAATGATCCTGTTTGGCAGTGTCAGAAACCTTGCAACAAACCATACTCATGTGGCTATCATAAGTGTGAAAAGGTGTGTCATTTCGGACCATGTGGCTCTTGTCCCAACTCTGGCACCCGATCATGCCCCTGCGGAGCCAACCAATGCTTCGTACAATGCCCTGATGTTATGGAAACATGTCTTGGAACTTGTAATAAAAAGCATGAAAATTGTGAACATACTTGTCCAGAAAAATGTCACAAGGGACCTTGCCCTCCGTGCCAAGTGCTGATTCAAAAGAAGTGTTTCTGTTCTGCTCATGTCCGTTCCCTTCCATGCAGCAAAGATTTTAAATGCGAAACAAAATGCCGTGGTATCAGGCCTTGTGGCAAACATGGCTGTGCACGAAAATGCTGCAATGGAAACTGTCCACCTTGTGAGAAAGTTTGTGACAAACCACTTCAATGCGGCCGGCATAAATGCACCATGGTATGCCATCGTGGCCCTTGCTACCCTTGCCCCCTAGAGTCCAAAGTAACTTGTAGGTGTAAAGAAACATACGTAACAGTGCCTTGTGGACGAGAAAAGCATACGAAGCCACCGAAATGCAGCCTCCTTTGCAAAATGAAATATAAATGTGGACATATGGAGGAGAATAAGCATGTTTGCCACTTCGGAGACTGCCCTCCGTGTAAAGCTATATGCTACAAGACATACCCAAAATGTGGGCATGAATGTAAAGCAATTTGTCATGAATTTGTAGCTGTAGTCTTCAAGCAAGTAGCAAAGCCTGCGACGCCATGGGAGATAGAACCTCCAAAGACCAAGATAATGAATTTAGAATGTCCTCCATGTGAGACACCAGTCTCTGTCATCTGCTTTGGAGAACATGAGACAGAGCAGCAACCATGTCATTCAGCTAAACGTAGATGCTGCGGTCGACAGTGTGGCCGTCCATTAACTTGTGGCAACCACTCGTGCACCTTACTCTGTCATCTTTACACTTCTGATCCTGGTTATCCAAATGTGCCTTATGTTTGCAAGCCATGTGATAAAGAATGCCTCGCACCCCGTCCAGCGAAATGTGCGCACAAATGTTACAAAAAACAATGTCATCC
This sequence comes from Acrobasis suavella, assembly GCA_943193695.1. Taxonomy (NCBI): domain Eukaryota; kingdom Metazoa; phylum Arthropoda; class Insecta; order Lepidoptera; family Pyralidae; genus Acrobasis; species Acrobasis suavella. Next base: position 13,449,732 of record OW971951.1, read on the forward strand.
TGGGCCTTGCCCACCATGTGAGATTTTAGAACGGATTCCATGTCACTGTGGTGTAACAGAGGTGTATCTGCGTTGCAGAGAGTTATGTGAAGCTACTGAAGAAATGTTGTCTTGTAAGCAACAGTGTCCTAAGAATTTGATTTGCGGCCATCGTTGCCGTAATAACTGTCATTCTGGAGAGTGCGGTGGACAAATATGTACTAAGAAGACAAAAGTTCATTGTTCTTGTGGGAATTTGAAAAAGGAATTTCCTTGTAATGTAGTCAAGAATGGAGAAGCAATGGTTGAGTGCGATGAAACATGCGAAGCCAAAAAGATTGCAACAAAATTAGAGAAAGAAAAAGAAGAATTGAGACGGAAGGAGATGGAAGAAGAGAGGAACCGTAGAGAATTAGCTGAGTATGAATGGAAGCTGAGTGGGAAGAAGAAGAAGTATAAAGAGAAGAAGGTAGTTGTAAATGTTGACAATAGAAACTGGGTGCAGAAGTATTGGATTCCTATTTTAACTGTTTTAGTAGCTGTTTCAGCTGCTGTATATTGTGTAGTTTATGCATAAGTGACCTCAATTTTATATGAAGTTAGTGTAAGTTTAAAATGTCATTTTTTGATATTATAAATATAAAGTAGCGTGATGAACTCAGGATTTCAGGTTGAGATTAGTAGGTGTTGACGATGGTAGCCGATTTTGAATGTTTAGGGTTATTTTAAACTCGCCACCTAATTATAAATTCTACACATTCATCGTCTAAAACAACTGAAAATATTTGGTCCATCGACTATTAGACAAGACCAAATACTTTCATGGGTTTTCGACGACTAGAAATATTTAGAATTCACTATCACATTACATAATATTTTGTGTGTGAGTTTTCCAACACAAAACGGCTAACTTTATTCGCCTACCGAAGAAGAGTGGTACCAATATGTCAGATAACCCACCTATCACTCACCCCCTTCACCCATGAATTCCTCAGGCATGATGAGTTAACGGGTGCAGGTAGAATGCTAGACATTTTAGTTATTAAAATTGTTATCCATTAAGTGGGATATTTATTTATTTTTTGCACTAGGTTATTTGACAAATGTGTTTAGTTAACTTGTGCAAGTTTTGCAGGTTTGTCATGTAGATTGTAAGGTTATATAAGAAAAATATATAAGTTAATTTGCCGGGCAAATTAAAAAAACCCGACTAAAGACACCATCTAGTGATGAGTTACGGAACTAAATATTCCAATTGACATCCGTAGCGTCATCTATTATATGCCATGTAAATTAAAAAAACCCCGACTTTCAAGCGTCGTTTGGGTATATGGGCGTTGTTTTCTGTTTTATGCAGTTAATCATCGTTTAAAATTAAGTTTTCAAATAATTTTCGGGCCGCATTTAAGCTAGCAAGCTCAAAATGTATCAAGCTTCGAAGCTGGATACATTTTGAGCATAATTGTCAAACAACGATATAACGTCCGCACACACGCGTCGTGTGTAAATGAAATAGCGCTATTTTTGATCGATTTATTTTACTCAAGTCTCTTATTCTTTTTGACGACCCCTGTGGCGTAGTGGTCATCATGCTAGTCCGCCACCCAGAGGTCCCGGGTTCGATCCCCGGTCAGGGCAAGTTGGAAAATGGCCTTTTTCAAATTGTCCTGGGTCTTGGGTGTTTATCTATATATGTATTTGTTATAAAATACAGTATCGTTGAGTTAGCATCCCATAACACAAGTCTCAAAGTTACTTTGGGGCTAGCTCAATCAGTGTAATTTGTCCCTATATATTTATTATTTATTTATTTATTATAAATACTAGACAGCGATGCTTGTAGTTGTTATTGCCGAAAGGTACTGAGGTCTCTTAACATAAGAAGGCCTTGGATGGAACTTGGTCAGTGGCAGATTTACCAATAGGGTGTAGCGCAGGGACAAGAATACCGATATTTTTTATCGATACCCGATATCCGTATTTTTGTATCGATATATTGATATATCGATACAAATTTCGATATATCGATACTAAGTACTGGTATTACGTCGATATTTTGTATAAAATACCGATATTTTATCGAAATTTGTATCGATATATTGAAAAATCGATAAAAAAATATCGGTATTCCTGTCCCTGGTGTAGCGGCCTATTCGAATGGTAATTGTTCTTTGCTATTTGAGGCCAATCTACCTCCCCCCTTCACTCCTTGCATCGCCAGCAGATTTTAGGGGCGGCCTAATTGAGGCCTATTGCATCCCCCCACACCCAGTTTAGGGGCGGAAAATTAAGCCTACTGACGGCAAATGTATAAATCCGCCAATGAGCTTTGTTCTTGGTGGGAGCACATAGGAGGTATGGGAGTACCTTGACTACTCATTTTTTTTATTTGAAGACAATGTTGAAATTTTCGTGTTATGCTATGATGACAGTCAATTTATTAAGATAATTAATTGTTTGATGGATTTTATAACTTTTAAATAGAAATAAAAGTGCAATTTTAAATTGACCATAGTGCATAGCATAGATACCTTGAATGACTACACTATACGTGAGTACTAGTTATTCTGCGACGCTACACCCACAGACATACCAAGGGAAGCAGACCAAATAATGGATACTTAGAACGCGTATCAATTTTTCACTCTTAGCAGTCGTAGCATATTTTTTAATTGCCTTGTAACGATGTTACAATAAACCTCATCCGTCCTGTTGCCTCCTTTAACAGTTATTGCGGATGTTTGTATTCTAAGTACTCTTTCACATTCATAAAGTATATTAATTTACTATTTTTTAATTACGTTAAAGACAAACAACAAAACTAATGTATCTTCATGTCATGCCACGCGGCATTCTTTGTCGCAATAATGTTTAGTCTGCTTCCCTTTATATGTCTGACTACACCTCATTGGTAGGTAGGTAAGCCACGTTAGTGTAAGTGGCCAAATACTCCTGTCAGATTTTTCAAGCTGTCTAAAGGCAGTTGACTTGTGTCAGTCGTCAAACTAGAAGACTGACACAATTATGACGATGAGAGCCGGGACCAGCATAGAGCAAAATTAAGGTCCGTACTTAGGAACAAGCGACGACGTGCTTTCTGAAGTCCCGAAATCCCGGCAGACGGAGGAGCCACAGAATTAAGAAATGGAGGAGCTCAAGGTTTTTTATGTCCGCGTACTTACCTATGTTACCGAAATACCAAAAAAGCCTATAAGCTTTCTTCATTTCGCGTAAAAAAACCGCATTGAAATCGGTCCACCCGTTCTAGCGCTACGATGAAACAGACAGACAGACGACATTAGCATCAAACTTATAACACCCCTCTTTTTTGTCGGGGGTTAAAACGCTGTAATTTGTAAAAAATGAAGTGGGCCAACGAATATCTTATAGGTAGATATTTGTTTTCTTGGTTTACAAAACGAACTATAATTCTAAAATTCAAGGGTTAAAGAACATACAAATCTGTGACGGAGTCACTTAGATTTTCTGTAAATCAAGACTGAAACTTGGCTGCATATACTTGGCATTCATTCAGTTTTTAAAAACATTCTTATCAGCTGGCTGTCAATGTCATGTCGGGTGTCAGTCATCATTACTCAATTACTCATCATTCAACTCATTGCATTCTTTGAATATTAGTGATAGTATTACTAATTTGTAACCGAAAATAAATCATATCGTTTGTGCATAACTTGACGAGTCCATGTTGATGACGCCAATGCGCATTTGGTGAATCATTAAGTACAATTTTGGCACGAAACTCAGTGCTGTTTATCGTAATCCATGTTGCAAGCAATCGGTAAGCAACCTACAATTTAATACTTTACAAAAATGTCGCACAAAATCGCTTCTTACGTTTTTATCGACTTGGAAACGACGTCTTTGCCTTCGCAAGAGAATAATAAAACCAAAATCATTGAGTTAGGTATGGTGTCAGTGTGTAGAGATCATTTGTTGGACGCCCGGCCAGGATGCGCGCCGCGAGTGCAGGACAAGTTAACATTGTGTCTTAGCCCTCAAAAAATTATCAGCCACGAGTCAACCTTAGCCACAGGCCTGGACAACGACCTACTCGAGCATAAAACCTCATTTAATAAAGATATTTGTAACCTGGTAAAAACATTTCTTAGTGTTCAGCCAAAACCAGTTTGTCTGATTGCCCATAATGGAATGGGATTCGATTTCCCGATATTAAAGAACCATTTTGATAGAAACCAAGAAAGTTTACCAGATATCATGTGCGCGGATTCCTATCATGGATTTTATGACATTTTGGAGCCAAAGGAATCAGAAATGTTGGAAATTTCGAATTGCAGAGTTGAAGATGGTAGTCCAAAATCTTCAGGAACTCCTGAAAATACTGTTAATTCACAACAGAGTGAAAGGGGTCAAAAAGTGCGTAAAGATTTGAGTAAAATCTTTTCTGAATTGCCAACTAATGTTATCACTGAAGAAACTAATGGTACCATTGAAACGAAAACTGCAAGTCAAGTTATTGAAACTCCTTATGAAGTAATATCAAAGCCAGAACCCGAAGTTATTACACCAGTGTCACTGGCTTTGGAAAACCTTCGTGAAACATCTGACACGGACAATCTAGACGAATTGCGTGTACACGTCAAACACAAGATACAACTACAAAATGAGTTGACTCCAAAAAGACCAACAAGATATACGTCTCGACAAAAGAAGTCAGCGAAAGAAATCAGAGAGAGAAGATTCCCATGGCCGAATAGTAATAGACCGAAGAAATCGTACAAACTTGGGCCATTGTACGAAAGAGTTCTAAACCGCCAAGCTCAAGAGGCTCATCAAGCAGAAAATGACTGTTTATTTACTTTAGAGATCTCTGTAGCTCTGGGAGAAGAGTTTGTAGCTTGGGTGGATGATAATTGTGTGCCGTTTGATGAAATTAGACCTATGACAATCGGTGTTAAGTTGGGTTTTTGATAATTTCTTTCTTTTAAAAGTCCACTTACTCTGAACAGAATCAGACTTTCCCATACAAACATAGTCTACTTTTATTTTGAAACGGCATGTCGGATATGGGCATAATTATGTAATTTTAAAGAAATTGCAATTATGTAGGGGAATAATTGGTTTCTGACAACAAAATTATGAACTTAAAAGGAAATGTAGTGTATTATATCATATTTGACTTATATTACTTATATTTTCTTTCCAGTTCATAATTTTACCGTCGGAAATCAATTATAAACCCTAGATATCATTTATATTAATGACCTGTGCAACATGGTATTAAAGAATGCAAAAATATTCTCATATGCGGATGATACCGCTATAGTGTTCACTGGTCCAAACTGGGAAATCGCACGTCAAAACGCTGAAAACGGGATGGCTCAGGTGCAGGCTTGGCTGAAAAATAATCTGCTTACTCTAAATACCTCCAAGACCAACTATGTTTGCTTTAGTATATATAATAATTCACAGCCTTCCGAAAATTTTGACATTAAAATTCACTCTTGTAACATAACTCCAAATTGTAATTGCCCCTCGATTGCTAAGGTGAACCAAACTAAATACTTGGGCGTGGTAGTGGATCAAAATCTTTCTTGGTATCCCCAAATAGAGCAATTATCGGGAAGAATACGTAAATTTGTATGGATATTTAAAACCCTTCGACATATAGTTCCACAAACTCTTATTAGCAATATTTACATCTCCCTTGTTCAGTCCGTCATAATGTATTGTATCCCCGTATGGGGTGGAGCCTTGAAAACTAGATTCCTGGAAGTTGAAAGAGCCCAAAGATACCTCCTAAAAGTGATGTACTTTAAAAAAAGAACATTCTCAACAAGTGATCTGTATCAGACATGTAATTTATTTTCAATTAGAAAGCTATACGTACTTCAAATGCTATTAAAGAAACACAATACCTTACCTTTTAATTTACAAGCTGCTAGTAGAAGAATACAGAATCCGGCACATGTTCCCTTTTATAAGACGGAATTTGCAAAAGTTCAATACAATGGTCGCTCTGCTAAAATATACAATAAAATAAATACGAAATTAAAAATATATAACAAAACTTCACGTGAATGTAAACTACTACTAATAAACTGGCTTAAACCATTAAGTTATGATGAATTGGAGAATTTCATTAGTAAAGAGAATTTATGTAACACTAAAAATTAACTTTCGCACTAACACACACACACACATACGCACCCTCACCCTCTCTCACACACACATAAACACACCCACACCCACACACATACACACAAACACACACACATACACACACACACACACACACACACACACACACACACACACACGCACGAGCACACACTGACACATTTTGTTTGAATTTTTTAATAAGATTTCTTACCTGGTAGGTACTCACAATATTTAGCGTTACGGAGGAGCGGAGCCTACTGGCACAAGTATTCTCATACTTAAAAGTAGGCTTCAACTACTATCTATTGTAACTGTGCTACTTACCGAAATAAACATTTTTTGATTTTTTTTTTTTTTTGAGATAATTGTAATTTCTTTAAAATTACTAATGTTTACCGAAATCTGACATGTCATTTCAAAATTAAATGGTAGACTATGTTTGTATGGAAAAGTCTAGGGTAAGGGGATTCTTAATGTTGAGAACTCAGTTGGCGGACATTATGCAGCCTAAAGTTGTCAGACATAATGTACTTAACAACCAATGAATTAATGTGCCTTCTGAATGTTAAGCTTGAGATTTTATACCATACACTGATGCATGTGTGAACCATTCCCAGAATAATGCTGGGCCGTCAAGCTCCTAACCTGTCACCACTAAATATTTAGAAATAGCCGCAAGCAAGCGGACTGTTGACATAATGAATAGTTTAGTCAGGAGTGTGCCAAAACATGTAGGAAACATGCACATGTTTCTTTGCATATTATGCATAAATTATATTTTCTTATTCTTATATTTTACATTATTTTGTTTTGTGACTATTTTTCTTTGTACAACAGTAACTGTTTTTGTTACGAGGCCACTAATGCCAATATAAATTATGTAATTCTTTTGACTGCCATCATACATGTGATTTATTTTACCGAATTCACGGGCGTCACAAATTGTGTCAGATTGTATTGAATTTTTAATATGGAAATGACATATTCAATTAGCATATACTCATATTTTGTTAATTAATTTAATTTTTAGTATTTTTTCTGGAGTCAGAGAGATTTGTAATTTTTGCTTTATTTCAATAAAAGACTGTATTTTAAGTAAAAATATTATTTTGAGATTAATTACTTAATGACTGTTGAAAATTTGATGTATTTTCTTTTGGACCAAAGAATTTTTGGAAAAAATCCTATAATTTGGCTGTTATCTTATAAATTATGTTATTTTTGTATGGTGCCTTTATTTTGTTGTATTATTAATGTATTTATTTTAAAGATAATTTAAAATGGCAATATACGTATTGTAATATCTTTAAAAAAAATTAAAAGCTGTCATAATAGTATACTATTTACTTTTAGTTATAATTGTTATACTTAATATAAAAGTACATTTAAGTACCTATATTTTGTAATAAAATAATAAAAGTATATTAAAAATATTGTTTTGTTCTACCAAGACCCCTTATATACCTTAGTTATAAGTATAGGTATAAACCAACCTTTCTCGATAAAAAAATAGAAAATTCTTAAATAAATAATAAAATATAGGTGATGTAATTAACACTTCAAAGAAATCATCATTATTGCGTATATAAATTAGGCATCAGAGGCGTATCGAGGAGGTATTTTGTGGTTATAACCCCTAGAAATAAATACACTGCGGTTTTCTTTAAATCTTCACAACATAAGCTTAGATTTCATAATTATAAACAAACATTACTTTGAAAGCGTAAAAACTGGTCTTGGTGTGCTGAAAAACTTATTATCTGAATTAACACAAAGGGTATGTTCTATTCCGGGGAAATGTGAGGATCCCGTGGGCAAGCATCAGCTAGTTTTTATAATTATATGCTCTTTGACATAAAATAATTTGACGACCTCCGTGGCGTAGTGGTCACCATGCTAGTCCGCCATCCAGAGGTCCCGGGTTCGATCCCCGGTCCGGGCATGTTGGAAAATTGCTTTTTTCAAGTTGTCCTGGGTCTTGGATGTTTATCTATACAATGTTCTTTTTAATTAAGTAAAAATATTTTAAGAGGTGATTCAGTCCATCATTTTGGACAACTTTTCCCAATAAATATATATCGAAATACGAATTTTTTTTTGCATTTTTCATAGCGATATCATAACGATATCACGTGACTACTTCGATCTGTATGAGAACCTAAATATTATATAACCTATTTTTTCGTATTTCGATATATATTTATTGGGAAAAGCTGTTCAAAATGATGGACTGAATAACCCCTTAAAATATTTGTACTTAATTAAAAAGGACATTGTATATGTGTTTGTTATAAAATATAGTATCGTTGAGTTAGTATCCCATAACACAAGTCTCGAACTTACTTTGGGGCTAGCTCAATCAGTGTTATTTGTCCCTTATATATTTATTTATTTATATTAAACTACATACCTACTTTGTGTGCTTTCACCACCATACCTGCCACAAACAGTCGTAGATTTCGTAGAAATAACTTAGGGAATAAATAGGAAGGAAGGAAGCAGTCCTTACTACAACTGCCTCCGTGGTCTAGTGGTCAAGGCGTTCGCCTTGTGAATTGTTCGAATCCATGGAACAGGAAGCATACTCTGTGTAAAGTAGTTTCCAGTCTGGTTAGGATATTGCAGGCTTAAATCACCTGATTATCCGAAAGGAAAGATAATTCCGTGTTTCAGAAAGCACGTATAAACTGTGGGTCCCAAACGCCATCTAGCGTTTGATCATCAAACTATCCAAGGGTTGGTTCATCAAACTATCCAAGGGTTGGTTCTGGTTTACCCTTTTGGTTGCGGAGGTCAGACGGCAGTCGCTATGTGTAAAAACCAGTAACCTCGTCAAATCACCTTGCGGTCAAATTAGGTACCGGACTCCGGGCTCTGCTAAAGTATACCTAACAAGTAATTATAAAAAAGTCGATCTGATCGACTCGACTTTTGTAATAGAAATAATAAAACCGGCTAAGTGTGAGTCGGATTCGCGCACGAAGGGTTCCGTACCATTATCAATTAAAATCACGTTTGTTGCATAAATAAATATAAATATATACGGACACATGACACTGATTGAGCTAGTCCCAAAGTAAGTTCGAGACTTGTGTTATGGGATACTAACTCAACGATACTATATTTTATAACAAATAAACATCCAAGACCCATGACAATTTTAAAAAGGCCATTTTCCAACTTGCCCTGACCGGGTATCGAACCCGGGACCTCTGGGTGGCGGACTAGCATGGTGACCACTACGCCACGGAGGTCGTCGAGTTGGGAGCCACTTAAATATTTATTTTATTCTGTTTTTGGTATTTCTTATGCAGCTATTACATACAGTTTGTGATATAGCTATTATATGTATACATACATATTATCACGCCCCTTGACGTGGTCCCTTACTATGGGTCTCATAAGAAGGCTCAAGGTCGCTCAAAGGGCTATGGAGAGTATGCTCGGTGTTTCTCTACGCGATCGAATCAGAAATTAAGAGATTCGTAGGAGAACGAAGATCACCGACATAGCCAAGCGGATTAGCTCATTGAAGTGGCATTGGGCGGGGCACATAGCGCGAAGAACCGATGGCCGATGGGGCAGAAAGGTTCTCGAATAGCTGCCACTTACCGGCAAGCGCAGCGTAAGACACCCACCTGCTAGATAGTCATATCAGATGACTTGAGTAAGGTTGCAGGGAGGCGCTGGATGCAGGCCGCTTCCGATCAGTCGTTTTGGAAATCCTTGGGGGAGGCCTATGTCCAGCAGTGGACTTCCTGTGGCTGATATGATGATGATATTATCACGCCTGTTTCCCACAGGGGTTGGCAGAGACTATGGATCTCCACTACGATCCTCTTTTGCTTCAAAACTCATTTCTCTTTTCATGCATGCCCGCCGGTTACGGGTTACCTCTCCTTTTTTTAAGAACGTCTGCAATCAGACCAGCTATTGTCTTATAAAATGTAACGTGGTCATGTTGTAGGGCTGCTGGTGCTGACCGGCGCGCTGTGGGGCTGCAGCAACCCCTTCATCCGGCAGGGCACCAAGGGCCTGCGGAGCGTCAGGGCCAAGAGCAGGCTGGGGCAGGTCTACGCTGAGGTAGCCTTCTTGTTGGGGAACTGGCGCGTAAGTTCTTATACCTTCTGGAATTTAAGGCCCATTCAGACGGAACAATTTTCGTGCTTGTTGCATAATTGACTTCCAAAAAGGGTTTTTAGGGTTCCGTACCCAAAGGGTAAAAACGGGACCCTATTACTAAGACTCCGCTGTCCATCCGACCGTCCGACCGTCTGTCACCAGGCTGTATCTCATGAACCGTGACAGCTATACGGTTGGAATTTTCACACATGATGTATTTCTTATACCAATATAACAGCAAATGCTAAAAACAGGCGTTGTGAGGTCCTGCGGCCCTAGGTTTTGTCTACAGAGGCCCAGAGATGCACAAAAGTTTAAATTTTTGAACAGCGCCATTTATCGGTGGCCAAAAAAATTAAATTTTTAATAACATTCCAAATCCATCGAAATTGTAATTTTTTACCTAAAGGGTAAAAACGGGACCCTATTACTAAGACTTCACTGTCCTTCTGTCCGTCTGTCCATCTGTCTGTCTGTCAACAGGCTGTATCTCATGAACCGTGATACCTAGACAGTTTAAATTTTCACAGATGATGTATTTTTGTTGCCGCTATAATACCAAAAACAAAATAAACTAAGGATTTAAGAGGGGCTCCCATACAACAAACGTGATTTTTTATTGATAATGGTACGAAACCCTACGTGCGCGAGTCCGACACGCACTTGGCCGCTTGTCTTTTGTGTATGTTCACCGATTATTCGAAAACGTCTGTTTATTTGAAAGGGTATACTTGTCAGGTGGTTCCATAGATTATTATCAAAATGAGATGTGTAGTAGAAAGAATAACACCCACCCACAAGGTGGTCTGACGACCTGAATAAGGTCGCTGGAAATCGTTGGGAGAGGCCTATGTCCTGCAGTGGACGTTATGCGGCTGAAATGATGATGATGAGATCCTTTGGGACGATATGGGCCACTACAAGGAACAACCACAAATACAACGACAATAAAGTTCACAAGAAGCATACGAGATGGCGCCAGCTGTATCCTACATCCCGATCTCAGAGTTCACCTGATTTGCTGCATATAATACAACTTCCGACGATACACCGTCGAAGATAGTATATAAATATAGGAAGCCGAGCCTCTGGCCCGCTCCTCAAACCTTGTCCGGGTGAAGCAGGAAATGCCGTCCGAGGCAACCTATGTAGGTCAATACAAAAAAAAAACCGTCGAAGCCGCGGTTCCCCCGCGCAACACCATGCCTGTTCGAAAATATCAGCTCGCTCCCGCTACAATATCTAGGGAGTGCATCATCACCATCACCCTGTTGTTACGATTTCCAAATCGTCTGGGTATCACATACTTTCTCATTAGGGTACTCTTAAATAAAACCTGGGAGCTCTATAAATCTTATATACTCTGCATTGGTATCATAAATACATTTCAACACTTTTACAAAATCATCTCGCGTCCTGATAAAAACGCGGCAATCGTTCTAATGTCAAACTTGACAGTTGACAGCAGCGTGGCCGGTGTTACCATTTTCTCACATTTTGGGTTACCAGTATTAATAAAATCACGGCTGATTTATGGAAATACTTACACTGTGGAGTTGCGAACATTCGCATCCGCGTCCGCAAATACGGATGTCGACAAAGTTATTGCATCCGCAACAGTCCCGCTGTATGTACTGAATGATTGCAGTACGTGTTGCCGTGGCTGGCCAACCAGGCGGGCTCGCTGTCGTACCTGCTGGCGGTGCAGCGCGCGCCGCTGTCGCTGTGCGTGCCGGCCGCCAACGGGCTGGCCTTCGCCGCCACGGCCGTCGTGGGCGCCGCCGTGGGGGCTGAGGAGCCCTTGGACAGATGTGAGATCGTTGTGTTATTCTTCTTCATTATAATGTACAGTTCAACAACTAAAATCAAAGTAATTTTTTTTATTCAGTGTAAGATTGATTTATCTCTTATTGAAGGTCATGTTTTTATTTTTTTTATTATCTAGTGCAAAAGCTAAAAAGTAATAGCGTTTCGGAATGACCACTGCTGGGAAGATTACGCCGAAAGAAACCCAGTTCAGTATGGGTACCTACCCAGCCTGATGATCTACGTTTCAGTTGCAATACAGATTAACACTTAGGCTCAGTATACATACATTATATTAAATATCTACCTTAAAGAAGAAATTTTGCTGTACGAATTTCATTTGTTCGAAAACGTTTTTGTTTTTTTTTTCAATATTTTCATTTAACCGAAATTTCATTTGAAGACTTGTTGAGAAACCGATTTTCAATTATATTTTTTTTTTTCAAAATCAATATGTTTTGAAATCCTACTTGATTTTTGTCCGAAGTAAATAATGGAAGATGATTTAGATGTCATAAACATATTTTCTAAATTAGCAAAAGTTTTTTTCAATGGACATCTTATTAAAATCTATCGTCTCTTTTCAACACGGAAACTTTGTGACACTACTATAGTTACTAAAGGCGTGTGGTAGTCGCAGTTCTAACATAACCTAACCTATAGTTTTACCATAATCATGTTATGGTGTCTTTGTTATTTTCGCCCTAAGTTTGAGTATAAAAAAAATACGTTGCTTGCCGCCTAACATAGAAATAATAGCAATATAACATAAACAATAAAAATATAAAATATGGTTCGCTAAAAAATATTTGGTTGAAATTACAAAATGAATTTGAATGATACTACTTATGTCGCATATTACAAAATAGTCAATCAAAAATGATCATTTTATTATGGATTTGTTTGAAATAAAAAACAGTACCTAAGTAATAATAGTAAATAAGTTACTTCGACCTTTAGTACTAGTGAACAAAACATTATGTAGAAAGGAAAAAAAAAATACTTTTAATATTCGGCTATGTGTTTTTGTGGAACATGAAACATAGGTAAAATGAGTTTATGCATAAGCAAAATTATGTAAAATAATCAGTTTGTATTTGAAACTTCGATATACCGTTTTCAGTCATCTAAAATTCGAATAGTAAACTTTCGTAACAATGATAAGTTACCGTATTATTATTATAACTATTTCCAAGAATTTTGATCAGATGATGATAAATATTCATTTACATGATAATACGCATTTTTTAATAAATGATTTTGAACGGCAGCAGCCTTAAATTTAGATAATGATAACGCTACTATATTATCTGGAAATTTACTATAGAGGCGCAAACCCAGACCCAAAAATGATTTTTTTTTCGTTTTTTCTAACCACTAAGTTAGTGGACGTGAAATGGTAGTCACCTAACTTTTTTTACGTTTAATTTTTTTATGTTTCTGTGTTAAGCGTGCCATGTGCCTTTAGATTGTGTCGGTTAGACGGCAGTCGCCCTGTGTAAAAACCAATTACCTCGTCAAATCACCTATATAGATTAGGTAGCGTGAAAAAAAAGGTTTTAATTTTTGAGTCTAAAGAAAAGAAAAGAAATTGTATCTTGTCTGTGGTTCCAGGGTCCGCGGCAGGCGTGCTGCTGATCGTGGCCGGCACCGCGCTTTGCTGCCTGGACAAGGCCAGCTGATGACGTCACCAGGGGCGCTTTAACCCTTGCACCGCGAACGTCGGATTTGTCCGACAATCATTGTCGTGCCCATTCCGCAAGAATCGGATATTCGACAAAAATATGCTCGTATTGCACATAACTTAAGACGAAGTGGTAGCTAAAGTGGCGCCCTCATTTGAAATAAATTGTTTAAAACTAAATAAGGCGATAATTAAAAATTTGATTTGAATAAACGTCTAGAAAAACCTTTAAACTATTTTATGAATAACCTTTGAAAGTAATATTGGTAGTCCGTCTAGTTTTAAAACTGTTTTTCGCCAAAAGTGGCCACTTTTGGCGAAAAACAGTTTTAAAACTAGACGGACCATTAGTAATAATTTCAAAGGTTACTCATAAAATAGTTTAAAGGTCTTTCTAGACATTTATACAAATCAAATTTTTATTAATCACCTTATTTAGTTTTAAACAATTTATTTCAAATGAGGGCGCCACTTGAGCTACCACTTCGCCTTAAGTATCCACATATTCTTTTTGGTTGTAGGTATTTTGTGTTGGTAGGGACACGACTGATTGAAGTGGCGGTGTAAGGGTTCATTTGAAAGAGATGGAGAGGAGTAAGATGGTACGGTTGCATTTTTATTTTATTTATTTTTTGACTAGGTGGGGGCCATTCACATATTACGTCGCAGTGATGGGGGATGTGACAGTCAGAGGCGTATCCAAACCAAGTGAGATATTTAAGTCGAGGGGAGAGGGTCGGCCCATGTCAAGACAAATTAAAGGAAATTTATTTTTTCAAAACTTTAAGACATGATTATACAGGTGACTTTTTACCCACCAACCAAATGTTTGAAGCAAGTTTAATACATGATACTGAACTAGTTTCTATTAAAAATCCGTAAAATTTGATTAGTTCTCTCATACATCCCATTGGCTAGCTCAATCTGTGTGATTATTTATTTATTTTTATACAAAATTCGTTTGGCGAGGCGCTGATTTGTATGGGAAACCGGGATTTTTTTTCGAATTCGTTAGTTGTTTTTATGGAAAGTAGTTCAGTATAACAGGACTTGCTGAATAATGATGATATTTTAAGCAATCGATGCTGTTTTTGTTGCCAAGATTTAAAAAAGTGGTTTTATTTCGGGATGGGGGGATGAACTCCCTCATATTCACAGTACGCCTATGGTGATAGTACGTGTTAAAGGGATGGGAAAAAAGTATGACAACGGGGAATTTCAAAAAGTCAACATTTTGGGTGACGTAATTTGTGGACGGCCCTGAAGTGCCATTTTAGAAAGGCGAGTCATCGGAGCGAAATACAGTTCGCTTAGTGACTCCGCGTTGGAAAAATGGGACCTCTGTAACGCCACCGTCGCAGTGGGTTTCATTGAAACTAAATGATAGTTTGTGATTATTTTATTCACGTCTACATTCCATGTGTTAGAAACTTATCGATATTGCACTGGTATCCCTACGGACTATGGTACGTACAAAATTAGGCACTGAACATACAAACATTTTATAGCAAAATTCATAAAATTATACTTTAAAATCAATGGTAACACCAATAGATGGCGCTTAACTTTAATTCTATACTTTGATAATTTTCAAGTAAAGGCCAAGCTAAACAGGCGTATTTTTTAAATAGTTGCGGAAAATGAGTTGCGTATTTCTGCTGCATTTGGTAGGTATCATACGTAAGTCCTTGATGACTCTACTCTAAATATGTAATTTTATACAAAAAAAAGTTACTTCAATGTCTTTTTTAATTAGTTCTAGTTCCACTTTACCAAAACAGGCTTTCTAAAAGAAATGCTTGATTTATTGTCAGAAATAACAAAATCAGTTATGTGTGAATTGAGTATTTAAGAATCCCCTTACCCTAGACCTTTCCATACAAACGTAGTCTATGTTTTATTTTGAAACGACATTCCAAATTTCGGTAAAAATTTGCAACAGAAATTGCAATTATCTAGGGTTATAATTGGTTTCCTACATTAAATTATTAACTGGAATCAATAACGAACTGGAAAGAAAATAGAAGGGTGTAGAAGTTTTCCATACTGATGGTCCAATGTGATATAATACATTATATTCTCCTTTAAGCTCATAATTTTACAGTCGGAATCCAATTATAACCCTAGATAATTGCAGTTTCTTTAAAATTGCATAACTTCGCCCATATCCGACATGTCGTTTCAAAATAAAACGTAGACTACGTTTGTATGGGAAAGTCTGATTCTGTCCAGGGTAAGGGACTCTTAAGGAATTTCCTTGATTTCTCAAGGATTTCGTCGTTAGATCTTCAACTATGACAATGGGACCCAACTTGCATGTATACCCTCTCAAATAAAAGAAAGATTATTCTTAAATCGGCGAGAAGTTATTGAGAAACATCATATAAAAGTATACATTCTAATTTAGAAGCTCCTCCTCTTTAAAGCCACTCAAAAATAAGTGTGTCTACACCGGAAAACAACGCAAAATATTTTGCTCGTTTGGCTTGGCCCTAACAATTGCCTTTTTTTGCAAGTGACAATAGCTCTTTTTTGTACAACGCCACCTATGCTATTAGAATATACATACTTACAAAAATATTAACTTAAGTATGAAATTGCACAAATAATATTTTAAGTACAAATTATTTGCTCAGCATATTCTTAACTATACAAAAAAAGTGAGTGTTGTGGAACAGTAGGTTGGAACGAAGTTACTTTCATAATAAATTATTAAATCGTGTCGGAAAAAGTGACGGAATAATCTTAAACTATTTTATTAATAATAAAAAATTATACTATAAAAAAATATATATTGGCGTGTGCTGGATATGAACCGGGAACATCGACTCTCTCAATTGAGCTATCGATATATATATATATATATATATATATATATATATATATATATATATATATATATACAATGTCCTTTTTAATTAAGTACAAATATTTTAAGAGGTGATTCAGTCCATCATTTTGAACAACTTTTCCCAATAAATATATATAGAAATACGAAAATTTTTTTTGCATTTTTCATAGTACCGATATCACGTGACTACTTCGATCTGTATGAGAACTTAAATTTTTTTTTTCGTATTTAGATATATTTTTATTAGGCAAAGTTGTTCAAAATGATGGACTGAATAACCCCTTAAAATATTTGTACTTAATTAAAAAGGACATTGTATATAGCCCCCATCCGCCAAGTCCGTATCGTCCGAAAAGGAACTTCGTTCCAAAAAATCGGTGGGTAAGCAAATTTTGTGTTTTTTTGTTAATATTTTTTTAGACTTGCAAATGCAAAGTAAAATCATCAAATATGCTATGAAAACATGTAATTAAACTGATATAGTAAATTATTTCGAAATCTCAAGTAAAATCAAAAGTACATGCAGGCGGTGCTTGAAACTACATCTCTATTTCCGCCAATACCGTTATGCTTGGGCCGGACCTGCGCCTATCGTCACGAAGCTTCATGCTATTACACGATACACGCAAATGTGACCGGCCGTTATCGGGTATCGTCCCGAATATTCGGACTTCGTGTAGTTATCGCGCGGGTAGCGATACATCAAAGGATTTATGCACGCTAACAATTCGCTCTGCGTGGTCGCACTTGCGTTGTTCGTTCATTTTTATGTTTGTTTTCAACTTGTTCGGACGGTGCCATGGTTGTTAATGCGTGAAAACGGAGTGGAACGATAAAATAGTGTTAAAATTTTTAGCTGTTTTTTTTTAGGTTTCAATAAATGCATTATGTAATTGTTAGCACACATGTTAAAGAAAAGAAAGTCGTCGTCCATATTTAAAACACGTAGATGACGCCATCTTGGATTATTGCCAGATAGTTCGTGAAAAATAACGAAGCCGCTAGTGTGACCAGCGCTTTATCGCGATAACTTTTTAGTGTACAAAACGTACGCAGATTCGCCGCGAATAGCTTCGGGACGATAGGCACAAGTGCGGCCGAAGCATTACTGACGTTACTTCACGCCTATTGCTGGACCAATCAGCGGCTGCTGTATGACGCCGCGTCAAAACGTACAATGGCTAACTGTTGAAGCTGCGTCATACGAAATAAATTTCATAATGAAAATAATAACAATAATAATCCTACTGGAAAAGATCTCTTTTGAGATAAGTAGTGCCTTTGTACAACTTTTATTTGATGTATTCTCTGTATAAATTTTCCGTGTACATAAATTGGTAAATAAATAAATAATCTACAGTTAACCATCATAAAATCATAATTAACGCCTTTGCCACCGCTGCAAACACAATAGATTTTTTATTGTTTGACGGATACTAGGTGACCGTCGTGGCGTCTATGGGTTGTGAATTTGGGATTAAGACTCTCTGTCAGCACGGAATACAAATTGTCTATGCTGCATTCTTTTTTTGTTGCTCAGAACCATCATTTGCTAGAGCGGGAGAGAGCGACGTACGCATGAGCATTGCCCATGCCGCGGCGTTCCGTCACTCTCTCGCTCTAGCAAATGACAGTTCTGAGCGACAGAAAAGGATAACAGCATAGAAAAGCGCTGTTCCGTTCTGCCAGATAAGTCCATACCCTCAAGACTTAGGTTCCATGCTACCTGTTATTACTAAGTAACTATGCTACGTTATAAATATTATTACCTGCTTCTTTGAAGCGTTTGTTACCTAATTATATATACATTTCTTATTTAGCACATTAATAGTATTAACCGATATAATTTACATAGAATGTTCCTAACATGAAAACTGTTATGTGTTTAAATGGAAAAACTGTAAATATTGCTATATGTGATAAATTTAAAATCGATATTGTATGAGAATAAAAACTGCACTACAAAAATGTTTCTTTTTTTAATTATTCAACTTATATATATCTTGTATCCATTGGCATATTTTTACCTAAACTGTGGAAATAAATTATAAAGACTTTAAGCTTAAGTATAAAAAACGTAAGACTAAGATTTTTTTTAAATAACCATAATTGTAGAATTAAAAATATATAAAAAAAATTAAGGGGTTTCCACTTGTCGTGCCTATTATCTAGTAGGTAAGTTATTATTGTGAACATTTATGGAAAATATTATATTATAGTTTTTTTAAATAACATTTAAACAAATTTTAATATAATCACTTTTCCAGCTATTTTTGTCCAAAAGTACATACGTACACTACAAAATCTTCAAAATTAGTCCATATTTTCAATGTATGTTTCTGTTTTTGTTATTAAATTTCAATATTATTACAAAGAGGTCAATGTCTATAATTGTTTGACAGTGAAAAATGTTCTGCGCTGCGGTTTGCCATATGTGCGTTGGCCCTTATAGTTATTATGTATTTTTTACAGTGTTTGACTTTTTTTCTACATAAATTTACAAAAGGTCAAGGTTTAATTTTTAATCTGAGAAGCCGGTGAAATGTTTTTACAAATGAACAATTTCAATAGCTTTACAGATCCTCTGTATGGATACCCTCAGGTTATTTCCTCAACGGCCAAGTGCTGTCTCTCAGGTAACATATGATGTACAGTTTCTTATAACTTATTCAGCGGTACAAATTATCTAACATATGATCAAAATTAAGTGTTTCACTATCCAAGGATTGGTTCCTGGTTTGCCCTTTGGGTTGTGGAGGTCAGACGGCAGTCGATCTGTGTAAAAACCAGTAACCTCGTCAAATCTCCTTGGTTAGGTAGCGGACCCCGGGCTCTGAAGCGTAACTGCTGAGGATGCAACCGGGAATACGCTCGGATGATGATGAAGAAAATTAAGTGTTTTGTTATCAAACTTCTAACAAATTATTAGGCTTACACACTTTTTGGGTACACACGATGAACCTTTAATTGTCAACTAACCCCAAAACTGACCCGGGGCCCTTATAGTGTCAAAATACATATTTTGGTACAGTTTGACAACCACATAGCAACTTCAATAGATTGACAAATCCTCTGTATAGATATCCTCAGGTTGTGTTTTTTCTACAGCCAACTTCTGTCTCTCAACAAGCCCCGGGCCATGTAATATAAAATGTGTATTTTTTATACTCGATCAAACGAAATGCGCGGATATAAGACGAAATATAACGATAAAAAACCGGAAAAAAATCGTTATTAACACTTTAATTTTTTTTTGTAATGGTCGGGTTTAAATTTTTTTTTTTTCTCTATATGTAAACGGCGTATTTTCTTCAAAGTTGTCTCATTTATAAGCTACAAAGTTTAAGAAGCTAAGAAAGTAAAAAATAATGAACAATACTAAACAGAAAATTATTTAAAAAATATTAATGAAAAAAATTAGTGCCTGGATTTTTTAACATAACGATATTTTTTCAATTTTTTTTCTCGCCCGTATTTCGTCTAATGTCCGCACACTTCGTTTGATCAAGTATAAAAAAATACACATTGTATAGTTTTTTACAACTTATTAAACGCTTCCAAATATCATCTGTTAAACCAGTCTTTCCCAAAGTAGGCGATAACGCCCCCTTGTGGGCGCTGGAGGCTTTAAGGGGGGCGGTAACGGGCCCAGAATAAAGTTGGGGGGCGCTGATGTGATTTAAGCAATGAGTGATTTATAACTTCAGCTATTTCATATCTTAAATTTCACTGAAATTAAAATCCTCTTACTACACAACATCCATTTATTAGTTCATATTTATATCCTTTTTTATTGTTCAAATATAAACTAAAGATGTAATTAATATTTATTATTTTAATGCGTTCACAACGCTATTTATATCGTTAAAAGAATTAAACACTGAAAAAATTTCGTGTTTTAAAGTTTCGCAGGTGAGGTCCCCACTTCCGATACTCTTTATTATTGTAAAATTGTATTATTATTGCTATTTTTTTATTTAAAATTAACAATGTTGATTATAGTTATTTTTTTATAAAAGATACTCTAATGTACTGGTGTATGTATTATTATTGCTCTCTCTTGTAAAAAAGTCTAGTTTAGAATATAGGTTGAATTAAACTACAGGCAAGACAAATATGTGATTCAGGTTTTTATGGTGAAAAAATGGGGGGCGCTACAAAATAACTGATTTTTTAAAGTGGGCGTTTGACAAAATAAGTTTGGGGACCTCTGAGTTAAACAAATGTTTTTTACAAAATACCCAAAATTATGTTTATGCTGTCGAATTTAAAATAAATTATAAGACGGCGTCCTCCCAGTATCTTATAATTATAACATTAGTTTTGATACAGTGTTTGACAACTCATTTCATAAAATCTGCATAAATTTACAAAGCGCAAGGTTTAGTTTTATAACTGAAAAATCCAAGTCTTTTCACTAATGCACAGTCCTAACAACTTCAATAGCTTTACAGATCCTCTGTATGGATATCCTAAGGTTGTTTTCCTCGACGGCCAAGTTCTGTCTCTCAGCTAACAAGGCTCGGGCCGTCTCAGAGTCCCTGGAAGCGTTGCGCGTGATGTGAGCGCTCTCCACTCGCAGAGCTGTGTTGCGGCGTTGCAAGTCCGCTATCTCTTTCTTGCGAGCTGGAATGAGAGAGATAAGTGTATTAAGGTTGAACTAATCGCAGGCTCGAACTCTCAGGTGGGCGCGGCCTAAAAGTATGCTGTCTCACCTAACATTGTGTTTGGGCGAAACAGTGAGGTGAAATGCCTGATAATTCATAGTAAACCGAGCGCGTAAAAAGATACGTAAAGTCCTTTGGGAAAAGGGTTTTTTGCAAAAACTTCTGCATTAATCAATAACAAATAAAGTTTATTAAAATCTTCGATAATTAAGCTGTGTCTGTGTGGACTTTGTTTTGGAGATTTTACACTTATTTTATTAAGCCGAAAGTGGCGTTAAACTAAGCTAAAAAAAAAAACTAATCTTTGATTGATAGCTTATAACTTTTAATGGCTTTTTATTTAACTATTCTGTATCCGTACACACAAAATTTATAATGAGATAAAACGATATCATGTAAAACTTTGAATGTAGCTACAATTTTAAGCTGTGGAGGAAATCCTCTTCGAAATTTGTATAGAAAAAGTATTGACTATTAACGCACAGCTAAGTGCAAGTTTCTTCAATTAATTATTAGTTTTGATCATTTATAGGCCATCCCGGTCTTGTCGTTTCACTGCGCGCACGCATTTCGCGCCTTTGTCATTTATTAGGAACCATACATTATCATTATTACGTCTTTACCCCTGACGGGTAGACAGAAATCAGCGCCCTAAGATTCAAAGGCCACGCTTAGCGTGATTTATTTATTTTTACTTTACACACAAAATATACAAGTGTAATGGCGAACTCAATGTCTAAGGCGTTATCTACCAGTTAACCAACCCGTGTTATCTTGTGCCCCCATAATGGTTATGGGGACAACGTTCAGTTTTCCACTTTAATTTTTTTAACGAAATGGTGACAACAGAAAGTAAATTTAATCATTTTATTAATTTCGGTGTCCCGACGACAGGCGCGGTCCGAAGGGTCACAGGGGACATGACCCCCCCCAAAATCTAAGGTCAAATTGAAAAATCTCAAATATTTGCCAAATAATAAAAGTAAATTTCTAGCTATATTATATATTATATAAACAGCGATAAATTTATAGTTTGCTGACATCTAGTGGTGTTTTTATGAACTACGTACGATGGCCAAAATAACTTGGAAAAGACTTCTAGTATACCTATTTTTAATGTTGGGTTAAGTTAAGATGGAAAAAACTTTTCTGATAACGCTGCCTGCCTATCAAGTAAGTAATGTCATGAATTAATAAAGATAATATTTACCAGCATCAAATTCCCTAAAACTCTTCACAACAGCTTCCATCCCCGGCCACTCCTCAACTTGACAGCCGAAGTCCTGCCTCCTGTTCCCCTCCCCCGCGTCCACCCCCGCCGCACAGTTCTTCGGCTCGTCCATAGAGGTCGCTTGCGTCGACGTCACCGGACTTTGTTCTTGCGTACTCTTTAAAGAGATTATCTTAGAATAATTAGGTATATTTATACTAGTAGTGTAATTAGGTGTTTGGTCCAATTTTAATAGAGGTTTTTGAATGTTTTCACTGTCAAAACCTGGATTCAAATCCCTTTTTCTTGTGTCCTGTCCGCTGAAAATTTTGACACTTTGGTCGGCCATCTTGGATAAGCGATTTAGTTCTGAGAAGTTTTTCTCTGCTAAAACTTTTATGCTTTCGCCTTCGTCGTTGCTCGATAATGAATCTAACCTCTTTTTGATAAGGTTGTTATTTTCATTGACGCAATTTTTTATTTCTGTGAGTAACTGCAGTTGTCCGTTAGGGTCCAACTCCATGTTTTCTGCTGCCGGTTGCGTCTGGACTTCTACCGACTTGGTGACGCCGTTTCTTCGGTTTCTTTCTTTTATTATTTCTTGCCACGTTTTCTCGTAACCTGTAATTGTTGATTTGATAATATGTAAATTCTTTTAAATAGACAAGTGAAATATCTGTCACTTTTAAATCTTACATTAATTACTGTAGGTACTCCTACCTATCTTTATTTATAGGTTTGCAACACTTGATTTTGCCTTCCATACAATAGATCTATGGAGGGTAAATGGAAGGAGAACTGTCTCTGTATGTAAAAAGTGTCCGCTGAAATGTGTTAAATTAGGGTGGCGCTACAGTAGCAACAGGGTAAATTTTAAATCAAGCGCCATAATTACTATTTTAGGTTATATTTTTCAAAATATATTGGACAACGTAAACAAGAAACGTTTATTAAATTTAACTTTTACTAGCTGACTAATTTAGCCACAAAAATTATTTAACCCAGTAATTCTGTGACTCGGCTAACTTCAATTTGTCACCAACGGCTACATTCATTCCATACCCTTTGCTGCAGCTAGCGCCACTCTTGGAGGATTTTTCAACTGTTATTTACTGCGTACAGCTGGACACTTTTTCAAATATCCCCCATATAAGATAGTTCTCCTTCCATTTACCCTCCATAAATAGATCTCACATAATATCTGATCTCCTATACATTATTTTACTGTGTATGGTTTTGGTTTATATTTTATACAAAACAAAAAAAAACCTTAATTGTTATATTTTTTTGAAAACAGAAAGAGAACTGGCTAATTAATGAAGTATTAATAAGCATTCTAAATATAAGAGTGAGAGCATGACAGGGATCTTACAATACTATCTCTTTCTTTACTATATATTCATGCGCGAGACTATAGCAGTGACGTCAAGAGCGCTGTATGTGCATAATTATTGTATATAAGTATGTTTATATTGACCACCCCGCACTACCTATGTAATTTCCCATTACTATTTTCTAAACCTAAAGCGAGGTTGCCTGGAAGAAATTGCTTAGCGGTAAGGCCGCATTTTGCGCATTTCCTAGTTTAAAGATAATTATGTCCTGTATTTATCTATTTTGTGCAATAAAAGGTATTGTATTGTATCTTACTTAGTTTTGGACAGATTGAAAATATTCATTTTGTTTTCGGTTTCGGATTATGTTATGAATAATAGTAAAATTTAGTTGATTAAAATACGGTAAGGATTTTGCCTTCCTCCCCGCTTTAGTGCCCTCCCGGTTGCATCTTTAATTTGCGCTGCTTGGGTACTTGAGATGCGCGTTGGATGTTTTTCTTGCCTTTTTCTAATTTTTTTTTACTAAAGTATGGCAAAGAGCTTGCGAAATAGATTTGTAATTAGCGAGACTCTAATATACTATTAATATTTTTTAATACAATATACTTTTTATAAAACTTACCATCTCGCCACTGCGGCGACACTTGCGTCAGGTTCAAATTGTTCAAAAACGTCTGCTTCCGATGCATCGACGCCGGACTTTCCTTCTCCACAGCATCAGCTACCTGTAACATAGAATAAGTACTTACGTACAGAAGTCTTACTTAGAAAAGAAATTCAAAGAAATATCTACTCAATGTGGTTAGCGCTATGGTTTAATTTAGCTCGCGTCAGAACTCCTCACCTCTTTTAGATACCTACAGATCCATCGCAAGCCAATTTCATACTTATTTCTCTGGACAGACGATATTTTTTAAAACAAGCTTTTATCTAAGAATGAACGTAAAAGACAAATCAAACGATCCTAAACTCGATGGGTTTGCGTCATTTCATTACAGAGTTTCCTTGGTCACCTTCCATTATCACATACATCAGCTCCATGTCATCACAATTTGTCATGCATTGTCATTGGGACTCGCGCACGAAGGGTTCCGTACGTATCTACAATAAATCACGTTTGTTGTATGGGAATGTTTACTTTGATCTGTTTTTAGTATTTGTTGTTAAGTATAGCGGTAACTGAAATACATCTTGTGTGAAAATTTCAACTTCCTAGCTATTATGGTTAATGAGCCTGCGTACATCCTGGTGACAGATGGACGGACGGACGGACGCACAGCGAATTCTTATAATAGGGTGCCGTCCTCTTTGGGTACGAAACCCTAAAAGTCTATGACCTATGGCACGTTGAACCTAAAAATTATTTTTGCTTTGACGTGCCCAACGTTTGCCACCAGTTTGACAGATGACAATTTTTTTCCTAACCTTTGGAACATAGTTGGATTCATGTTAGGAATAGCAAAGGTTTTAGAATATACAAGTAATGGATTATAGAGATAAAACTCGATAAAAAGTATTGTAAACGCATGCAAACCTGTGATTTATGTCAAAATCCATTTTTTGAAATATATTTCCTCATACCTTCTTCTCCTTCGCTGGAGCTGGTCTGTCAGGCAGAGGAGTCTCCGGGTTGTCTTCGTTGTACAGGCGGTCGAGCCGGCCCACGGCTATGTACGCTGCCGCCACTGAGTCCCTTCGGAGCATCCTCTCTTGTTTGTCCATTTCTATGTCTGGAATTTCAAATTCCAAATAAACTTATCTTTTGTAACTTTTTTCTATTTGTTTTCGATATAACAAAACTTTTTCAATACATTCAGTTTAACATCAACGTCTTTTTATTTAGTAGATCTACATACCTTTACCATAGATTAAAATTTTACTTTTCATTGTAAATTGACAATACTTTCCCTAACATTTATTAGGTTAACAACAACTTCAAAATGTTTACTGGCCCTTATTGATATTATTAGCATGTGTAATAAGATTTTATTTGAAATTCTTACCTTTGCGTGCTTCATGTGTAGCTAACATAAAATTGGATAAGAATTCTTCTTTGGCTTCTTGATCTTCCTTTTCCTTAACGCTATACTCGTTAATTATACTCTCATAATCATTGATTTCATCCTCTCCGAAATCACTTTCACTCTCGCTATTATACTCATCTACCGTCACTCTAGTCTTTGTAAACTCTTTGTGAATTTCTGCTTTCATTTTATCAGGAGTTATTACGTTTCTATGATCCACTTTTTCTGATGATTTCTTTGTATCTGAAATCTTTTGATCCTTAGTTTCACGATTAGTTAAATGCTTCAGTCGTCTTATCCTTCTTCTTTTTTCATATAGATCTATAGTACTTACTTCTTCAATTTTAGGAATCTTAGTCCTTATATTTGTTATAACTATTTTCGGTTGGAGCTTTGCGTCCATTTGGTATGGACATGCAATGAACAGTTTGTCATTTGGCTTTCCCTGGTCAAATTGTTTTGGGTATTCTTTCTTATTACTAATGAATTTTGGATACTCTCGATTTATGAAGGGCTGGTTTATTTTATTGTCTGTTTCTACTATCATTGGGACTTGATAGACTATCTGAGGATTCATAATTACCTTCGGAGTAGTTGTTTGAAAAACTAAGTCTGTTTTGTTATTTTTGTTTGATAATGTCTGTAAAACATTATTGCTTGATTTCAAAACGTGAATTTCTTTACTAACAGCTACTGTTTGAGTTTTTGGGTTTTGTATTATCTGATCAGGGTTTTGTTTATCGTTAACCTTATTTTCATTCGGAGATTGCTTGAGTACTTTTGTATCATTGTTTTGGGCCACCTTACTATTATTTTTTATCATCATTAGATTTGGAAATTGAACGTTGCTTAAATATAAGAAATTTGGTTGCAATACCACGTTTTTAGTTTCCGTTTGGATTGGTTTATCAATTTTAATCTTATTCTTTAAATCCTGCTCTTGCAGGGTTCCTTGAGACTTCTCCTTCACGACTATCTTGTTGCCATAAATTTGATTTTCGGTTATCAAATTCTCAAAGTCATTTTCGTCGCAGTTCTCTTGATGTAACCGTTTCAACGCGACGACTTTAGACGACGATCCGTTCTCGTTGACGAGGTCGTCTTTACTTTTTTTTATTTGACTTGACAATCGTGAAGGAGCTTGCATGTTTTTTGACTCGAAGTTCGTTCTTTGTAAAAGCACTTGTGGGTTTTGTTGCTGGATGGTGAGCAACATTTTTGGATTTGAAGGATTCTTGTTTTGTATGAACAGAATCTGATTTTTCTGCTCACTGTATCCTTCAGTTGGTTTATTAGCAAAGTTTACTTTATTTGAGTCTATATTTACTGGGTTAAATATAGGCCTCGTTACTGAGGTAGATGTTTGAGGCTGGTAAGTATTTGTTGTATCTTTTATTTCGATTAGACCGTCTGGTTTCGGGTCTGGCTTGCGAAATTGACTTTCATTTTTGTTTATAGCTTCTGCGGCATTGATTAAAGTACTGATACTGTTATTTGGCATCGGTGATACTGTCTTTCTTTCTGGTAGAGGTAACGGTGGTACAGGTATTGGCACTGGGGATACTGATTTTCTTTCAGTTCTTTCAGGCTCTTTTACTGCTGGCTTGTCAGGTTTCTTGATAACTATATTACTTTGTATTTCAACTCTTGGTCCAGTCTCTATCTTTTGATTCGGAAATAATGGGTTTTGAGTCGTTTTCTTTGTTAGTGAAGTTTGTAAGATGTTTTCTGGTTGGTTATTTACGCATTTCATATCAATCTTGCTTATAGGTATGCTTGTTTTCAAGCTAAATCGTTCATTTGGTTTCTTTTTGGTCTCTATATTGCTTGTAATTTGAGGAATTTGCGGCATCTGCGCTGGTATCGTAATAGTAGCCCCAGAACCTTGCGTGAGAGATGTTATACTCATTTTACATTCTGTCATTTGACTTTTCTCGGCTATTGATACAGCCGGGATTATTTCAGGAGTAAAATGTTCTTCGAAATCTGTTTGAGCTTTTGGGACATCAATCTTTGATGGAACAGGTTCAGCTGCTTTTACTTCTTCAAAAGGTTTGCTACATTTCTCCTCACTTGTAGTATCTTTTGCACATATTGTTGGAAAAGGATTGAAATCTGTAGTGGTTTCATTTTGGGGTATTGGAGCTTGATTTGGCTGGACTATCCCAGGGTAAGAGACAGGTTGGAAAGCTGAATACCCTGGGATATTGTACAGGTAGTTGCTATAATTTGGGTAGCCTGGTTCCACTTGCTTATTGGTCGTAACACTTGGACTCGGATTTGGAATAGAAGATGGGGATATTTTGGGTGAATGTGAGATCGGTTTCGGTTGAGGGATGAAGGCTGGCTTTTCGAGGAATATGTTTGGTTCTTCAGTTTGTTTGAATGATTCTGGAGGTATTGGCGGAGGTGGGGGGTCGGGGGGTGGTAACGGCGGGCGTTCCGAAGGGTCGGCGGTGGGCGTCGTCACCGGAGCTAGTGGCTTGATCGGTTTCGCTGTGAAAGTAAATAAAGAAGTATTAATATTCATATCATATTTTTGTGAAAAATAGTACTTATGTTTGTATTTATTGACTGCGATGTTTAACATTGAAAATAGAATTGAAATATTAAAATTACGTTCAATCTTAACAGATAAAGGTCTTCACGAAAACAAATATAAACAGGAGACCTACTTAAGCGTGATATGCAGAACTAAAAAGTAAATAGCTAATACTGAAATTGCTGAAATTAACAAAATTCATGCTGAAATAATATTTCTGTAATTAATAAAACAAAAGAAGTAGCCAATACTTCATGCAATAAACATTTAATATTTTTCTATAATTTTTTTTTTAATCAATGGAGAATATTATAAAAGTAGGTACCAAGTATGTAAGTTTTATAGTTTTTGTTAAAATATGACATTATTTATAAAGATTTATCCGATAGTATGGTACAGAGCTGATAGATATCTGAGGGTAAGTATTCCTACCCTACCCTACTCTACGTTTCCGTTATTATATGATGATAAAATCTAATGTCGTTGACAAAGATCGATAGTACTATCGAACAACTGTCGTATTATTTGGAGTACCCCCAGGACCTACTTCAGTAGCGGCACGACATAAGTGCGCCGGGTACTTTTTAGAGATTAAAGTGACACGTGAAGATTTTCTACGCACGATTGCGAAAAACGGCCACTTTTGGCGTATGCGCGTAGAAAAGCTTCACGTTCTCACTTTAAACTCTAAACAATACTTCATAATATAATTTGAAGGGTTATCTAGTGCCTGGCTGAGACAAAATTTTAAATGACGTCTCTGTTTCCTATCAAAATGATTTATTTCAAATGGGGGCAGCACTGTACCCCGGAAAATTCAGGTATCCCCTTATGCGACATTAAACGCTACGGAACGATCATAAAGTTTTATTTCGTTGCCATCGAAATTCAACGGCACGGACGGCTGTCGTGAAGCTTTAAGATATAACGGTCATGAACGGTAGTATATACCTACCTATACGGCATAGGCATACCTATGTGGCGACGTCTACGCCACTACGAGGAACTACAACTAAAAACAAGAAGCAACAACCGACGACATAGTTTACAAAAAGCATACGAGATGGCGCCAGCAGTATCCTGCATCTCGATCTCAGAGTTCTGGTTGCAGCTGACTACATATACAAACTCCGACGATACACCGTCGGAGCCGCGGTTCCTCAGTCTATTCAAGGCGCTTTTTTCTACCTAGTAGCTTTATTTTATTTTAAAATGCACTTATTGGTGCCATTGTGGGCCTACCATTCATTTATTCATTTTTCTTACTTTATAATTGTATCGCCATCAGAGTATCTTTATGAAGAATCTTAATGGTATTTAAGGTGGGTGGACCATGGAAGGCCATGCTCCTTCGAAGGCCAATTATCAAAATTTCGTAGTTATTGCCATGTGATAATAAATTCCTTCTATTTACACAAACACCCATCGAACTGGAAATCACAGACGCGGCGGCGAATCACTCGCGCTACTATTGTGGCGGTACGGTCCTTCGCTTCTTCGATATCGGGAATCGACGACGTTAAAATAAGGTGGGTGTACCATGGAAGGCCACTCAAACAAACAGTTATTATTCGTTTATTTACTGGATAAATGAAACTAACAAATATTTAAGTAGAACTTTGTTTTATTACGCTTCATATAAATCACTTTTTTTAAATTGCGGATTTAATCGCTATTTAGTAACTTTTAGTGTTAAATGACTAATTTATTATAATGGCCTTCAAAGGAGCCTTGTTCCTAGCAAGGCCATTGGGAAGAGTTCGACGAAACTTAAGTTTTATCAATATTAATTAAATCTACAATAAAAAAAGTGGTTTATATGTTACGTAATAAAACAAAGTATTGCTTAAATATTTGTTAGTTTCATTTATCCAGTAAATAAACGAATAATAACTTTATTTGTTAAAGTGGCCTTCCATGGTACACCCACCTTATATCATTAGATAGATGTAGCGTATTAATTGTTAATGTGACCAAATACGTGTGTGACCTTAAAAGCAGTACGATACCATATTTCCAAGGTAAAAAAACTTACAAATTAATAGCTTTCCATTTAAAAAATCCAATTTTCATGTGACGATGTCGGGTTTAAAGTTTTATATGAAAACTTGTCTGTCTTGTCTCATTTGTCAAATTTATCGCTATCTCTTTTGCTCTTGTGTGTGAGTATTACAGTTATCGTATTGTCTATAGAAATCGGCTAGTGCAGTCTTTTTATGCATAAAAAAATCTAGGTCTATGTTTATACCTAAATACTTATCACATTTTTCCTGATGTGTTGTAAGACGTCAACTGCATTCCCGAAGAAAGTATGTATGTACGAGTATGTCGTAGCCATATCGTAAATTTAATCTCTTCATTAAATGATCGAGAATTTCATGAAATGGTCGCATTTCATGAAATGTTGCACATCGTGATGTGGATTGGGCGGATCAATGATAAGAAATTGTTTCTCGATATGATCAAATAATTTCGACCATTTCATGAATTTACCGTGTCACTTCATGAAATGGTTGATTATATCGTAAACTTGTTATAATTTTAGTTTACAATATGTATTCATGTTGTGCGGCTTGGGGTGGCCCAAGGGCCACCCCGCCGCAACCTTAACCTACCTATAGCGCTCTGTCACAAGTTTTTGTTTTTGTTTGCTTTTTTCAGCCTGTTTATACGATCCGGCCAAACGTGGATGACAAAATCGAGAAACGTTGACGATTTCATGATCTGGTCAAATTAAGTTGGCCGTTTCATGAAATGCGACCATTTCATGAAATGTTCGATCATTTCATAAAGTGATCAAATCTACGGCATGGCCACGACATGTACATGCATATGCCTACCCATCAACTTACAAAAATAATAATTATTTCTCTTTCTTGTCACTAGATGACGCTATACCTATATCTATTTATCAAAACATTAAATCGTTTATTACTGTTATTTAAAAAAAGTAGTACTCTAATTAATTTAATATGACTTTTTAAAGAATAGGTAAGTATTCAACACTTTCTTTGTCACTTTTTTACTAGTCGTGTGTGCTGCCATCTCTGTGTGCCTACCTCACAACTCCAGTTTTGCCTTGCCTAACTTTCGAGCCCTCCAATCGTTTTCATGGCGTTGGGTATCTGTTTACGTTAGTAATTATATTATCTTTGGTAGATGTCAGGCAGGCGGTCGGTTTTAAAAAGAACATTGTCACGTCTTTATCCCTAACGGGGGAGACAGATGGTGGGCGAAAAGATGGAAAAAAAATCAATAAACTCGTAAAAATTATCAGTATACATGACGCACATTATCAGCCATTCCCTCGATCGGCTTCAACGATCTGCGCAGGAAGAGAAGCAGCGGGTACATTTTAAGCCTTTACCTTTCTCTCAGACCAGCTTAGAAGGGTTTTAAAAGCAAAGCTAAATCGTTTCAATGATTTTTCTTTTTTACTTACTACCTACTTTAAAGTCATGTAAGCTTTAGGTATTATACAATATTATGTAACAAAAAACTTGAGAGGTGTCAAGGGACACCCGGATGGAACGAAGTTAATATAAATAGGTCTAAATTACATTCAAGCTCTTTTCTGCGTTCTAAAATCAAGTTTTTATTATCTTCATAAATTTGAATGAACAAAAAGTGTCGTTACAACTTTTGGTCTTAAATTTTTCCGTCTACCTAGCTCCCTTTCGCAACGTGCGATAAAGAACTTCGTTCCAAAAACCCTGTTCGATCCTTGTAGGAGCAACGCAGATTGTCAATATGAATTGAAGAAAAAAAAATCTACATTTTCATACAAATTGCCGGGCCAGCCGAACACCTCTTGTATGAAAATGTCGATTTTTTCGAGTTTCAAGCATTTGTCCCATAGGAAAAGTTGTTCATATTGGCGGTCTGAGTTGCTCCTACAAGGATCGGACAAGGTTTTTGTTACATATTGTATAACACGTATCAGCAACGGATCTATGCTTCCATGCAGGGCGGAAGCTTTTTATATACCCTGATGACTTCATATATCAAGTAGGTACCTACCTAACTAGGTATACAAACCTTCCTACTTGCTTTCGCCTACAGATTTAGAGTACTTTGTTTTTATTTGTTTTACTTACTCACGTAGCTTACTCGTAGAACGCTGGCCTCCTATTGTTTTCCTAAATCTAAATAAAGTTTACCAAAAAAGTAAAATACACAAAGATACCTCGCACGTAGCATCAATGTCCCGGAGTAGGGGTTGTAGTCTTCATAACCATAGACATAGTTTTTTTTATACTTTTTACGAGTACGACTCTGAAAGTCTTTAGAACTGGCCACATATAAACAGTATAATAAAAAATAAGATTAAATTTTGAAAATGGAACTCTTTGCTAATATTATTGAGTATGTATTTTATT
Organism: Acrobasis suavella; assembly: GCA_943193695.1. Lineage (NCBI taxonomy): Eukaryota > Metazoa > Arthropoda > Insecta > Lepidoptera > Pyralidae > Acrobasis > Acrobasis suavella. The sequence goes on from OW971951.1 coordinate 13,482,474, forward strand.
AATTTGTCATTTGTTTTACGATTTGGCGGCAAATTGAAAATTGTATCACGTCAGCATTAATTTAACGCGAGAAAATTTTCGTGGAATGATTTTTTATGACTTTCGTTGTCATTTTAGTCAACAAAAAGTTATGATAGACTTCGATTGGCCTTTCACGATGAAGCCCCATCTCGTGCCACTGTTTACAACTGGTTTAATGAGTTCAAACGTGGTCGCACTAATCTCACCGATGATCTGCGTGAGGGACGGCCTTCTACGGCGACGACTGAAGATAACATTAGTGTTGTGCGGCGTATGATAGAGACTGACAAAAGAGTGACCTATCAGCAGATTCGAGCAAGTTTAGGCATCGGTATGAGCCAAGTGCACAAAATCCGGCATGAACATTTAGCGGTCAGGAAGCTTTGTGCCCGGTGAATACCTCACGATTTGACCGAGGCCCAAAAAACCGTCGTGTTGATTGGTGTCGTGAACTAGTTCAAAGATTTAACGGAGGTGACTCAAATGCTGTGTTTGACATACTTACGGGTGACGAAAGCTGGATTTACTGTTATGATCCCGAAACCAAAAGACAGTCTGCTCAGTGGGTGTTTCGTTCCGAGGTGTTGCCAACTAAAGTGAAGAGAGGTCGAAGCGTGGGAAAAAAGATGGTGGCCTCTTTCTTCGGAAGGACCGGTCATTACGCGACAATTGTTTTAGAGGATCGAAAAACAGTTACTGCGGAGTGGTATACTAACAATTGTTTGCCACTTGTCTTGGAAAAAGTTCGGGAGAAACGACCTCGCAGTAGGATCGTCCTTCACCACGACAACGCCTCGTCGCACACCGCCGGGCGAACGATCGACTATTTGGCGACATCAAACGTGGAATTACTAGGTCACCCGCCATATAGCCCCGACCTCGCACATTGCGATTTTTATTTATCCCCAAAAATAAAAGAAAAACTTCGAGGTAAACGTTTTATGGACGCTGAGAAAGCAGTGGCTGCGTTTCAAAACGCCGTCGAAGAGACCCCTAAAGACGAGTGGGCAAAGTGCTTTTCTCAGTGGTTCCATCGGATGCAGAGATGTATTGACGTGAAAGGACACTATTTTGAAAAGATGTAATAAAAGGAATAACTTGCTAGTGTGCTCAGTTTTTGATTTTCTAAGAACTTTCAGTTTGACCCCCAGTATACTTACATTAGCGGGCGGGCCGCTGCCCCGCCCCGACTTTCAGTATGTAGGTATTATACATATAAACCTTTCTCTTGATTCAATCTTATTTGAAGAAGACCGCATTAAAATCCGTTGTGTAGTTTAAAAGATGATGACGTGTTTCGTATTATCTTAATTCGTATAATCTTAAAATAACCGGCTAAGTGCGAGTTGGAGTCGCGCACGAAGGGTTCCGTACCATTACGGGAGCCCCTTAAATATTTATTTACTGTTTTTAGTAATTGTTGTTATAGCGGCAATAGAAATACATACTCTGTGAAAATTTCAACTGTCTAGCTATCACGGTTCACAGACAGACAGACGAACAGACAGACGGACAGCGGAGTCTTAGTAATAGGGTCCCGTTTTGACACGTTGGGTACGTAACCCTAAAAATCAGCCACAAATCTGTCAATATTCTTTATTTCGATATACACATTAGCTTATGAAGACGCGACCCCGAAGAAGAATCCTCCGACGAATCCCACCGAGTAAGCGCTGTGATTCCTCGCGAACGCGAGGACCTTCTCCACGAAGGCCTGGCAGCGGCAGCAGGACTCCTTCACCCGCTCCCAGTTCACTGTTATGTACCCCAGCTCCGTGGCGAAGTGTAGCAGTATCACCCCCCCTCCGAGGCCGAAAGCGGCTATTTTTCCCACTCTTATTACTGTCAAGCCCGTGAACCAACCTGTTAAAGCACTTTTTGTTATTTATTATGACGACCTCTGTTGTCTAGTGGCCATCATGCCAGACTATCTCACTGGAGGTCCCGGGTTCGATCCCCGGTCAGGTCAAGATGGAAAATGATTTTTTTCAGACTGACCTGGGTCTTGGATGTTTATCTCGTATGTATTTGATATAAAATATAGTATCGTTGAGTTAGCTAGTATTCCATAAGACAAGTCTCGAACTTACTTTGGGGCTAGCTCAATCTGTGTGATTTTTTCGTATTTATTTATATTTACCATGCTGAGTCGTGAGAAAAAAAGAATAAGTATTTAGCTTCATCCAAACCAAAGTTATGAGAGTTCAAAAAGACGACGAAACGTTTCGAGAAAAGGTAGGCAGTGCCCTTGCGCTCCGCTTGGCTCGTCTTGGCGGGGGCACTCCCGTGCCCCCAGATAAATAAATGTATACGGACATATCACACAGATTGAGCTAGGTAGTTAGCTCGAAAGTTCGAGGCTTGTTTTGAGATACTCAACGATACTATGTATTTTATTACAAATACATATATAGAAAAACATCCATGAAAAAGACAAATTTCCATCTTGACCTGACCAGGGATCGAGCCCAGGCCTCCGGTGTGGCGGCCTGGCATGATGACCACAGGCCACAGAGGTCGTCAAATAGTACCTACCAACCTACCTAGTAGAAGAATAACAACCTACTTTCTTCTTTCTCAGACAGATCGAAAAAGCCGATCGAGGACATGGACGAAATTATGAGACATGTGAGTTTGCGATGTGGCTGTAACCCCTACTGTTAGTATTTAATTTAATTTTACAAACACCCCGTGACGACAAGGTAAGAATAGTTTAATTGTAAAATTAGTCCGTTTTTTAGATTATCCAAAAATAATGGACCCATATTTTTCAGTTTGCCAAAAAAGTAAAAATTCAAAAAGATACGAAGCATCAACGTTCCGGAGTGGGGGCTTGCGACGTCACCTCTATGTCAAAATCGTACGTAGCCGTGACGTCATGCGAAATTTCAATGCGCTGTATCTTTGTCATTTTTTGTTTCTCAGAGAAAAGAAGAAATACGTGTACAATATTTTTCAATAATCTAACCGATGGGCTAAAAATGTTTTTCCATTCGTCATGCCTATTACGCTGAGCGTGGCTTTTTGCTCTTATACTCGTAGGATCAAGCTGTCTGCGCCGTAAGAAATAAAGACATCATTAGAAGGTATTTAATTCTATTCTCTTTCTGTGAGAAAAGAAAAAACTTAGATTGTACCAGTTCTAAGTTTTTTATATTTTTATGTTTTCATATGCAGATAAATCAGTCGTTTTGGAAATCCTTGGGGGAGGCCTATGTCCAGCAGTGGACTTCCTGTGACTGATATGATGATGATGATATCTAGTTTATCCCAAAATGCACATGAGACCCTGTTAGGGCGCTATTTTTGATAAAATATTTTTTGCAATATATTACAACTTGATGTCTGTGACAGACACCAGACAATAGTAAAACAATGCAAGTCGACCGGATTCCGGTCTGCTTCCAGATGAGAGGATAAGGAGTTTTTTTAGCAATATTATGAAGGATACCGGTCAAAGTTCCTATAGCCAAGTGTCTGCTCGTGCCGGTGCACAGGCAGTCGACAGAGATGTCAAGTAAACTCTTCCTCGGGCGGATCTCGGCGTCGCGCGTGATGTCTCCTAGCCTGGGGTCGATGGGCCTGGCCATCAGATGCCCAGACCGCGACGACAGACGACCAGACGCGAACAGCTTTAGGTACAGAATTTTTGTGTCCAATTTTGTGTTAAGGTTTGATTTGTGGCTTAGCAGTGACGTCATGGTGACAGGTGGCCAGAGAGAAATGAAGTGGATCATTATGTGGCATAGATTGTGATGATTTTTTTTACATTGTCTCAAAATTTATTTTTATAAATTATAAGATTATTAAAAAGTATAGTGAAGGTACGTATTTTTTCTTTTCTCTGATTAGACAGCGTATTTAAATCACGCGTGACGTCACTATCAGGTACGATTTTCACCAGAAGGTGACGTAAATCGCATCCACTCCTAAACTTTGATGCGCTGAATCTGTGTATTTTCCTTTTATGGCCTGTGTCACTCCCCGCTTATGTATCGAAAATATAGGTACTTACATTATTGTGCTATATGCACTATGCGCGCAGTGACCACTCCGGAGTGGTAAATTCAGTTATATGAATCGTTTGTCAATGTCATGAGGAATAAGAATGAAATTAGCTTGCAATGGATGCGTAGGTACCTAAACCACAGAATTAATTAATTAAAAATATTAAACATCTAAACGTAGAGGTGGATATTTCTTTAAATTTCTTTTCTAAGCAAGACTTCTGTACGTGAGTACTGTAATAATATAATAATAATAGCTTGGGCCTTAAAGCCCCGCTGCCAGTGGACAGCTCGATTAGGTTTTTTATTATAAAATGTGTATTTTGTAGTATTTTACTTACTCAATACTCAATCATTTATTGCTTCCTTAATGTACATACAGGTCTTTGATTTTTAAATATAGGATCAATTAAGGGCCCTGACGGGCGCTGCAATAAGAGAAGGGCTATTTAAAAAAAAGGAATGATTAAATTAATGTATTACATGCATAGGTTATTTTTTTTTTAGTTTCCATATATTATATCTATTTGGTAGTTTCCTGCTTTTATTATATATAATAAACTAAATCAATTAATACGATTTTAATTAATTTAGTCAATCAATAAGACAAAACTCAAAATTCACTATCAAATTTACCATATTTTTATGTAGTAAAATAACTACTATTTCTTTGGAAACCATGAAAGGTACAATGAAAAGAATGATTTAATTGTAGTTATACTATTTTAAAAGGATTTATTTTACTTGTTATAGATATTCAAAAAAATCTAATCTACGATTATTAAAATAAATAAAGAGAATAATAATAATAAATGTATTTATTTCCTCCAAAAAATAGTTAAAATTGTATACAACAAATATACTCGAAAAAAAAAACTATATCAATTAAGAAATGTCTCAGAAGGAGGCGAAATACGCCAATATTAAAAAAAAATGAGGTAAGGAGTTAGCAATGACTATATTTATGATAGTGCTACACCACATGCACAGAATAAGTGCAGTTCTCACGTACAGAAGTCTTACTCAAAAGAGAAATTCAAAGAAGTATCTACTTAAGGTTGAACTAGTCGCGGGCACGAACTCACAGGTGGGCGCGGCTTAAAAGCATGCCGTCTCACCTTACCTTGTGTTCGGGCGATGCAGTAAGGTGAAATGCACGATAAATTGATAGTAAACCGAGCGTAGTAAAAATATGTAATGTCCTTTGGGAAAAGGGGTTTTATGCAAAAACTACTGCATTAACCGATTACGAATAAAGTTTATTCAAATCTTCGATAAATAAGCCTTGTCGTTGTGGACTTAGTTTTGGAGATTTTACACTTCTTTTATTACTTATTTATGCCGAAAATTGCGTAAAAATAAGCAAAAAAAAAAAACCGGCGAAGTGCGTGTCGGGCCACGTGCAGTGTAGGGTTCCGTAGTTGCGAATGCCCACTTTGAGTTCACGCCACTAAAAACGTCTAAAAACGAACTTTCTATTGAATTTTCTTTTCCCAGTACATTTTATAAGTTGGTCGCTTATAACTTTTTAATTCGTAAACCCTACTTAGCTCTGATAGTTTTCCTTTAAACTTCGTTATATGTACTACTGCTGTGATTTTTTCACATGTCCATGTGTAACTGTTATAGATAGATGGGGGGGGGGGATACTTGACTCTAACAAAAATTTGCATCATAAAACCAAATATTTCAGAAACGGATCCCTAAATCGAAACATGATGTTCACAAGCTCATTATATTTTTGAAAGAACTGTATCTGTTTTCATGTAACTGAATTTTCCCCTTCGTAGTGGTCTCCGCGCGCATAGTAATAATGTAGGTATATTATCTATACCTAAAAGGGGAGGTAACACAGGTCTGACAGCGTTGTCAGACACCTCATATAGGTCACGCTTAGTGCAGCTGGTGGCCACGACAGGCAGGAGAGGTGTGTCATGGTCTGGTCGCAAATCAGTGTCACTGTAGGTACCATTGATGGTACTGGAGATACAAAGTTGTGTCACTCGTACCATTAGGGTTATGCTACATCTGTCAGCGCGGAACAGCTCTTTTCTCAGATGCTATCCTTTTCTGTCGCTCAGAACCGTCAATCGTTAGAGTGAGAGAGAGAATCGCCGTTTATATTTAGCCGCTGCTATGCCTTCTGCAAAATGACACGTCACACAAAGCCATACATTCAATGTAAGGGTTGGATCTCATGGTGCTGAAGCGTTCGGTCGCTCTCTCCCGCTCTAGCGAATGACGGTTTTGCGCGACGGAAAAGGATAGCAGTGTAGCAAAAGTACTATTCCGTGCTGACAGGTGTAGCCCTACCCTCAATAGTACTAATCTATGGTACAAGTGATTCGGAGGGTTATTCAGGTAAACGTTCCATGCATTCACTAAGTGAGGCTTATTTTCAGGTTTATGAATGAGGGCTATGAATTATTACAGCCACCTACATCCAGGGATAGGAATTCCGATATTTTTTATCGATATATCGATACAAAATATCGATATTCCTGTACTGCCTACATTGCCCACTAGAGGGAGGGAGCCGGATTTCGGCATCCATTGTGATATCACGTAGCCAGCAATCCTGGCAAGCAATAGGGGCACGCCCCACGTGATGACGACCTACGTGGCGTAGTGGTCACAATACTAGTCCGCCACCCAGGGGTCCCGGGTTCGATCCCCGGTCAGGGCAAGTTGGAAAATGACCTTTTTCAAATTGTCCTGGGTCTTGGATGTTTATCTATATAAGTATATGTTATAAAATATAGTATCGTTGAGTTAGTATCCCATAACACAAGTCTCGAACTTACTTTGGGGCTAGCTCAATCAGTGTTGTTTGTCCCTATATATTTATTATTATATTTATAGGGACGTAGACTAAAAAAAATATGTTTCTACTGATGTACTACCTATATTATCTTTCTTTTATATGGTCCTGAACACTATTATAATATAAGAACATAGATAACATGATTTTAGAAAAGTCTATAGTCTATTCCTAATATGTGTCGTTATTTCGCCAAAAAGATACTCCTAGCCACAGACCAAAATTTTTTTTCTTAAGATCTATGCACCATATTGTGGGTAGATCTGGCCGGTGCTGAAGCCGAAGCTCTCTCTCGCTCTAGATAATGACGGTTCCGAGCGACAGAAAAGATAGCAGCACAGAAAAGTGCTGTTCCGTGCTGCTAGATGATAGCCCAACCAAGAGCGCTATTTAGCTCCAAGAAACTATGACGTCATTAGCCTGTATTTCATACAAATCCCGTAGTAAATGCTTGTTTTGACGTTTAGAAAAAAGTATCTGCTTTGAGTAATTGAAAAGTAGGAAATTAAATAATTTATTTCAAAAGAGGGTACCACTTTTGTAATTGATTCACCTTAATGTGAGATTGTTAAACGATGAATAACGATATGTCCCTAAGAGCATTCACATATTAAGCGGCAGCGATTCTTTCCGCTGCCGCGGCTGCGTCAGTGGCGTAGCATAGGTCACTAGCACCCGGTGCGGATTCCAAATTTGCCGCCCTCTTATTTTTGTAATCCATTATAAAAAATTTGGGCATGGTAAAAATAGTAGGTACTTTTATTAGTTTTATTGAATGAGTTATTGAATTGAATTTTTTTTTTCTAACTGCCTCCTCCGCAGCGCCGCCCCCGGCAAAGTGCCGCCCGGTGCGGACCGCACCCTCCGCCCCCCCCATGCTACGCCACTGGGCTGCATAGTGTGGAATACGCCCGAAAGATATCAACTCTGTACCATAAAATGATGAAAACTTATTTTTGTTTTAGCTTCGCACGATATTTTTGATGAAAACTAGTGTTGCCGCTCGATATTCCACTATCGAAACTATCGTATTTTAAATAAAACCGTTATTAATAAATGAAACCGATAGTTTGTTTGATAGCTTTTCATAGTACTAAAATTATCATACCATCGAGAGTTTATTCGTATCAGGATCGATAATATCGATAGTGTTGCTCTAAAACATCTATCGATAGGCATAATGATAGTTTGGCATTTTCGATTCAGACTATCGATTGTAAATTATCGATTTTTCGTCAACACTTGTGAAAACGTGCCTGCGAAGGCCTAATTTTCTGAATTGACATCTGATCTTTGGTGGTTATCACTCTCACAATGTATTATGTTGATGATTTGTTTAGACACGTCACCTTGCTTCAATTTAATGAGGGTCTTTTCAGGCCACATTCCTTAAAAATCAAAAAGATGGCGCTGACGGCCTTCAGGCGTCGTCCGCCACTCAATCGGCTATGAAAACCAGTGGACTCGTATATATATTTGACGCCAAAAGCTACCTTGAAGCAATCAAAGGACCTGCATCAACCTTTGATTGTATATTTAGGGTTAGGTAAAAAACTAGTATCCAGAGCCAACCCTAACCCTAAATATAATATAAAAGGTTGATGGAGGTCCTTTGAATGATTTAAGAGAGCTTCTGGAGACAAATCTATAAGAGTCCACTGGTTTTCAGCGGATTGAGTGGCGGATGACGCCTAAAGACCGGCAGCGTTGCACAGCGCCATCTATTTGATTTTTAAGGAACGTGGCCTGGAAAGTCTCATGGTATGCACCCAGCAACGAAATTGCACTGTGTAAATGGGGCTTAAAGGTACAAACAGACTAGCGACTCGCGAACAGGGGGGTTAATACAAAACGGACGTTTTGCGTACCGTTTTTGACTGCGTATCCGCGTTTTAGTGTCAAGCTACATTGAGCACTAATGTACAAAGGAAGGGACATACCCGTAATAAATCAAACCACGGGCTATATAAGAACACAATAGCATAATACAATTAAATAACAGTAAAAAAAAATTGAAATTCCCATACAAATTGCCAAGAGGGCTGCACATTCGTATGGGAATGCCGATTTTTCTTTGTTTTTACCCGACTACGGCAAAGCAAAAGGAGGGTTATGATTTTGACAGGCAATGTATGTATGTATGTATGTATGTTCATCTGTTCCCTCGTAACTTCTAAACTACTTATCAGAATTCGACAAATGACATATCATTAGAAGCGTCTTAATTGTCCGCTGGTTATAGGCTATATGGGGTTTCACAAAATCTATTGTGGCGCCCACTAGCGGACAAAACATACAGAGTAAAAAAATAAAGTTAAGATAAATATGCCGTGTTTGGTATCAGTTAAAAGCCATTTACTTGTACATTTTGAATATATATATATTACTAGCATTTGCTTGTGACTTTACCTGTATTCATGGGCTGATTGCATATAATTCACATCTTTTCGTTCATAGCTTCTTTACTACTTATTTAGTTCATCAATTTAACTTTTGTTAATATTATGCGCCGCAAATACACTTTAACACCAAAATAGTACAAATAATAAAAAGTAAAAAAACTAAAACCCAACTACGACAAAAACGACGCTGAAAAAGTATGAAACAAGATTTTCAGAATACTGAACTGAACAAAGTTGCTAATGTAGTTGCAATATTCACTATGTAGAGAAAATTTTCATGTTTGGAAAGGCGTAGTCACACGTTACATATACCTACCTACCGTAGCACTTTGACAACGTGTGACTACGCCTTTCCAAACATGAAACTTTCTCTACATAGTGAATATTGCAACTACATTAGCAACTTTGTTCAGTTCAGTATTCTGAAAATCTTGTTTTATACTTTTTCAGCGTCGTTTTTTGTCGTAGTTGGGTTTTAGTTTTTTTACTTTTTATTATTGACTGTTATTTAAATTTCATTGTAATATAGTGATCTAGTATAGCCAGTGGTTTGATTTCATCATCATGTCGTCCACACCGTATCCGGCGACAGCGACTCCTGACTGTTTAATTTAATTATTTCCATCTTTATTCCGGTGAGCTCCAATGTGGCTAGCAAACCGAACATTGTCTTGAAGACTTCGTTTGATTTACGGGTATGTCCTTTCTACGATGTATAATAATGAAGTTTGGTTTGACATAAAAATAGGACGTCACTATCGTACGACTAACGTATTATTTTATGGAGTAACCCCCCAGTATCGTACTACATTCTGTGCAGTCACGGGCAAACCGTCGCTCGTATGTAATAGCCATGGAAGAGAAAAAATAGTGGAAGTGCTACTTCAAAAAATTAGTATCGAAACCGTTGTCGGCAAACTCACACAAATAAACAACTAATCACATTTGCATTACATATAAACAATTCATTTAATTGGTCATTTTTATTTATTTCAATAATGGATTTTAGGCCTCAAAAAATAAGTTTTATTTTGCTATGTTTCAGGAAGCACTTACGATGTTTTGCAATCTATAGTATAACTTTACGAAAAAAATCTAGTTCTTTACCATAGATGGTGTTATTTTCTCAAGAAGCAATCATAAACTTAAGTACGCTTGACATAAGATCTTAATTTGGTCGGGATTGAGTGCAGTTGTGCTTAATTTTGACACGCGCCCACTTGGCACATCCACTATTTTTACTCTTCCGTGGTAATAGCCCTAAAAAATTTGTACGTATGTCGTCAAAAAGTAAATATCTCCTCGGGCAGTCCACTTCTCCATTGTCGTCTGAAATAGCACACATGACATAACATCACAGCTAACTACATGCCATCAAGCGCAGCGGGAGGTGAACAAAAAATAAAACCGACTACATCCAACGGCCGCGGGGCGACTTAGATCGCAGCGTAATCACGCGATAATCACGCTAAAGTCGCGCAACGATCGCGCCGCAGTTGCGCAACAATCGCGCCACAGTCGCGCAACAATCGCGCCACCGTCACGCAACAATCGCACCACAGTCGCGCCGCGGCCGCCGGTCTAGCATGCACATATAGCTTTAATTCCATTGAGTGTATTTCAATAAAATCATATTTTCACTTGTTAGGTATTGTCCATATCGTATCTAACTATCATATTATTTACACGGCGGACTCTCGGCCCTCTAAATGCTGATTCTCGATTTAAAAGAAAAACATTTTTTTTTTTATAATAAAACAAGAATATTGAACACCTATTATGAGCTAAATTAATAACTATCTAAGTAAACGTATAAAGAGGTTTATTTGTTATAAAATTGGACATTTCAATGTTCAACATCGCAGGCCGCCGGGGTCGAATACTGCGGGAAAATAAGTCTTATCACAAATGCAGTAGAGACGATATTCCGAGGCTGATTGCACGCAACGACTAAAACTGGGACCCCGGCCGATCCATTTATTTATATTACATACAAAATTCGTACATGGCTTACTCGACTTGGCTGTCTACATCATTCACTTGACAAACGTCGATCATTCAAAAAGAGTTCACTGAACGTTAAAAATGAACAACTTTCGCTAGAAAACCAACATGGAAATTACGAAAAAGTGTAAACTGTTTTATTTTTAATACCTACAACCACAAAATGTATGGCACAGTTAACATTTACGCAAATTCAAAGTTGGTTTCACAGTAAAAATTATTCATATTAAAAATATTCATAAACATGGGACACCAGATGTCAGCACAGTGACGTCTGGTCCAATAAGCGGTGTTATTGGATACGTTTGACAAGGCAAAAGAACCTGTCAACTGATAGTCCAATCACAACAGTCAATTGGACCTGACGTCACTGTGCTGCAATTCACACTATTTTATTATCATTGCCAAAACAGAATTTCGAATATTATTATCAAGTGAAAGATGTAGATCCAACCAACCATATTACCACAGACTATGCCACAAAATCATACATTGCTGCAGACTTTAACAGTGTTGCCATCTCTATGCTAAAAAAAATTAAAGACAGCAAACGTAATAAAACTATACTTACTTAACAATTCGGCTGCCCTACAGTTTCGAGAGAAACTTAACAATATTTGCTTTGGTAAATATCTTTTTCTATAACTAGAAAGGTGATAATTATCCAAAGAAGTAATCTTCAGCAATATATGTCTTGTGTGAGTTTATAGACAAACATACTTCGATGTCTGGTTTACACGAGCGTAGTGACTATGCGCTTAGTTCATACGATACTTGTCACCATGCTGATAAATGATGTCATATACTTTAAAGGTATGTCACGTTAAGTCAATCATTAAGAACACTTTTATTGTTGGATCAACTCTAAAATTGTGATAAAGATCTGCAGTTGCATACAAATTTTACATCCACAGAGAAAAAATACGTATTGAACAGCGATTTCTTTTTCGCAATATCAGAATTAAAGAATCCCATATTAAAAGTTGTTTGTAATTTTCAACTGAACGTAACATTTTACTAAGCAAAATCAGAAAACCGCATCTATCCGACGAGTTACTAAACGTTTAGTACTACACTCGTTTGAACCAGACAAAAATAGATTGCTTAATTGAAATCACAGCCCTGTCAAGAACGAGACGACAATAGCATTAGAAAAGGAGAGTAAACTTATGATTATGAATGAAAATTGTTTTTTTTTACTCAGTATAAAGTTTTAAACAAACATTGGGCTTTGGAAACAGAAAAATATTAATTTGACCTAGTAACCGCCCAATATGTATAAGTTACTAAGTACATGTAAATGTAGACAACTTTATGGCCATTTTCGTACTAAGTACTACTTGATTAAGGCCATCACACCTTAAACAAGTTGACATTTAATAAAATTACACTGTCTCATCTGTCAATGTAAGCTTGATTTGGTCTGATAATAGTTTAAACCTACACTCCATTTGTTTTAATAAAGGTAAAAATAGTGATATTTCTTTTTATTAAATTATACACTTCATAAATCAATCCCTTTGCACATTACAAATCAATTAATTTATAAATTACATACTTAATTTGTTACACACATACCTAGTTGTAAAGATATCAATTTGTTAAGTGTATATTTCAATAAAAAGACACGTCAAGATTGTTTACATTTATTTAAATACCTAATAATATGAAGTTACAGTAAAAGTTACTGCGTGATTTATAATAAGACGGATTATGTTCGTATCAAACAGAAAAAGCTTTCCTAATTTTTATCATTAAGATTTTATTATTCTTCAATAATATTTATACACGATCTACCAAAATACACTGAAACTTTTTTAAGGGCGTTTTCAGTCCATGATACTGACCAACTTTACCCAAGAAACATATATCAAAATATAAAAATAGTTTTTTCCTCCCTTACAAATAGATCGATCGCGTTTGTATTGGAAGCAAAAAATATTTTTTTTCATATTTCGACTAATGTTCCTTGAGGAAAGTTGTTGAGTATCATGGACTGAATCAGCCCTTAAAATAGTCTAGAATATTTTGTTAGAAGTTATATTTCAATTTGAAAAGTCATTCGATTACAATATGCTTGAAAATACGAGTATCACAGCTATAACAAGTAAAAGACTTTAGACCAAATCATACAATTTCACAATTTTTAAATAGTGTCCAATTTTTTTTTTATTATGTACGCCTTCAAAACTTCTTGGAGCCATAAATAACATTTCAACTTGAAAGATAAATTTTCATATACCGACCGGTATAATTAAGTGACTATGAACTCTATCCCAGCGGCTTAGAGCTCAACTTCCTTGACACAATGAGGTTTGTTAAAAATATGGTACGCTAGATGGCAGCACAGGTCAGGTCCAATAAGCTGCTGCTATTGGTTACATTTGACGGAGCAAAAGAACCTGTCAACTGATGGGCCAATCACAACAGTCGATTGGCCTGACGTCACTGTGCCGCTCTTGAATGTCACATATTTTGAAAATCTCATTAGAAAGGAGATGTTTTATACAAAATTGAACGTTATCGTCATCTCCTTCGAAACAGCTCGTCTCCTTTACCAATCCTTTAAGTATATAAATCTATTTTACATTAGTGACTAAAATTATACATATAATTTTAAATAGTCGCTGCCTATCTACAAGTCTGCACCAGGCAGAGTCCGTTTGATCAGTATAACTACATGATGTGATCTTGTTCGTGGTACAATAATACTGGTACAACTGTAACTGTATAAAATGAGTCTTAAATCAACGGAATAGAACTCGTAAAGCCCGGTTTACATATTGACAAGTCACAAGTGCGTGTAAACAGGCACTGACAAGTGGCAAGTGAATAGCATTACTGCATATTCACTTGTCAGTGACGTGTGAACACCTACTTGTCAGTGTTTACTAACCACTTGTCACTCGCACTTGTCAATATGTAAACCGGGCGAAGTGACTAGTAAGCGCAGATTCACACTGTCAAACCAATTCCACCTTTATTTGCATTTGCGAAATGCTAGAATAGCTTGAGAGAAACTCGTCTTGCGGTTACGCACGACGCACGTCCACAAACAATCGAGTCTTTTTCAAACTATTGTATGAATTTCGGAGATAGAATAAATAAAGGTGTATATGGTTTGATAATGTCAAAGAAAATATAATTACCAACGTTAAAGATACCCAACGCCATATAAACTATTGGAGAGCCCAAAAATAGGCAAAACTGGAGTTGCGGGTAGACATACAGAGATGGCAGCACACACGACTAACAAAAAAGTGACGTTATAAGTAAAATTTATTTAATTAGAGTACTACTCTATTTAAATAATAGTATTAAAAGATTTTAATGTTTCAATAAATAGTTATAGCGCCATCTAGTGACAAGGAAGATAAAATAATTATGTTTATAAGGCGAGGCAGACATGATAACGTAAATCGGCACTTACTAGTCACCCTGCATATTTTTATTGTTTAGACAACTGACAACTACTAAACCATAAGATATTTTAGTAGCTACTTCAGTGTATGATAAGAACTTTTCCCATGCAACATATAACTATACACGAAACAAAAATTATACAAAATCCATTCGGCTGAGCGCAAATTTGTATGAATAGTCGAATTTTTGTTTCGTTTTCGATGATTGTTTTTATGGAAAGTTGTTCAGTATCGTGGACTGAACTTGCTCCACGGTATTTTAAAAGTTACCCTATATTTATTTATTTAAACTTTATTTCACATAAGTGTACAAATCGCCGGTTTAACGCCACCTAGCGTTCTCTGTCAACCACTGGATCAAGTATCCAAGATTTTGTTTTGTATATTACATAAGTTTGTTTGCAATAACTTTATTGTACTAAAACAAATACATATACAAAGACAACATACAAAAGAGCAAATATAAAAAGGCGGACTTATCCCATGTTTTATAGGATCCTTAAATATCTATAGATTAGACTATACAAATTGTATATTTGCGAAAAAAAACAACATGTATTATTGTACCACGAGCTTGCTTGCTAAGCGTATAGACTATAGTGCACCATACAAATACATACAGAAAAATCAGGCGTAGGAACTTATGCGTTCGAAAATACGGCGTCGGCTCATTCGCATACAAAAAATTTGGAAAAATAATACTTCGAAGCTTTGTACTAGTCGTTTTCGCGTCGAAAACTTTTCATTTTTACATCGAAACGGTTGGAACTGAGCCGACGAGTGAAACGGTCAGTCAGTCAGGCTCGAGGGGCCTTATGTCAGTTTGACAGTGACAGCTGTCAAAGGGGGAATTTAAGTCTTCAATTCATAGAGAAACTATGCTTAGAAATGTTTTCGCTTAAATATAAGCCGTGTCGATAAGTATTTATATATAAAACGTCTTAACAAGGTAGACTGAAATTATCTGAGAGCGGTGAATCTGCTCTATAATGCTGCGCAACTACCGATAATATGTGTCGAAATATGAGTTTTTGCTTTTCCATAGAAGTCGATCAACTCTTGTGGGAGGCAAATGTTTTCGAATCCTACTCAGATAAAGTTCTAGTCATTGGACGCTAACAGTCATTGGACAGAATTCAATAAAACCTTATTTATTAAGGTGTTTAAACGACTTCAAAACAGGTTTCTTATTTTTTTTTTCATTCGACCGTAATGTTTTATTTTTTTATGTGTGTTTGCAGATAACTTCGTCTTTTATGAACCGATGTTTATGATTATTTTTTTTGGTTGGAAAGGAGATACCCTAAGGGCGGTCTCATAGAAATTTTAGGTTGAAGTCGGTTTTAGTTTATAAAAATTATATTGTGGTCTGTTCACTGCAGCCGATAGATTTTAATAATCAATAGCTGCATAATTCCCGTTTTGAAAGCAACATTAATAAATTAGGTTTCACTGTGTTCTGTCCAATGACTGTTACCGTCCAATGACTGAAAGTTTACCCTATGCTTCTTTGGGAAACTCGTTGAGTATCACGAATCGAACGTAGTTTGAAGACAATTTCAGTGCATTTGCCAGACGTAATATTTTGGACCGTACGACGGTACGTATAGCTGTCAATTAGAACAGAGATGTCGTCAGGAGCGAGTTCGTCGCTCGCCGCGGACAGGCGGGGGGGCGGTCACACGGGCGCGGGGGGCGCGGGCGGCGGGGGGGTTTTCTCCGGGTCTGTTTTACTAGCCGGCGGGGGGTTCCCGTCCTCACCTCGCGGCTCCTCCTTGACCTCCTCCGGCGGGGGCGCGGGGGCCACGACCGGCGCCGGCTCGGGCTGCGGCGCGGCGGGCTGGGGGCGGGGCGGCTCGTACGGCGCGTAGGGGCGGTACGGCCGGTACAGCAGCGGCGGGGGCAGGATGGGCCGCGGCAGCGCGTACACGGGCGGCGGCAGCAGGTGCGGGGACAGCGGGTGCGGGTGCAGCGCGGGGTACGCGCTGGCGCGCTCGTCTCTCAGCGCTTCTCTCGCGCGCGTTTCCTTCTCCCGCTGCAGTCTTTCGCGTTCGCGCTCGCGTTGCTCCTTCTCGCGCTGTTCGCGTTCGCGCTCACGTTCTCTGCAAGACGACAAAACATGTCTAGATAAATAAATGTAGTTACCGGCCGACACTTGTCTCGACATTGACCGCGCCTCAACATGTCTATCAAACATGCGTGGTATTTTGGAAAGTCAAATAAAGAAAACAACAAAAAAAGTTAATCTTTAAATTAATTATTTCATTATTGAGTTTGAGTACTTTATTCATGAATGCCTAAAAAGCCCTAAAAAAAATTTTAACTGTGTTCTTTCTCGTTCTCTTACTGTTTGCTATGCAATCTCTTTTTTTATGCCGTTGTATAAAATATTATTTGTTTTTAAAAAATATGATCTTCAGGATACCTTCTTCTCTCCCGTTCCCATTCTCACTCTATGTTCTTCTCGCATTGTAATGCAATCTCCTTTTTCGTATGTTCATGCAGGCGACTACAATATTAGTTCTGCAAGTGTCGCGTGTGTGGCACGAGCGGTAGCGGCAGATAAATTGCTACATTTGACGACCTCCGTGGCGTAGTGGTCACCATGCTAGTCCGCCACCCAGAGGTCCCGGGTTCGATCCCCGGTCAGGGCAAGTTGGAAAATGGCCTTTTTCAAATTGTCCTGGGTCTTGGATGTTCATCTATATATGTATTTGTTATAAAATATAGTATCGTTGAGTTAGTATCCCATAACACAAGTCTATAACTTACTTTGGGGCTAGCTCAATCAGTGTAATTTGTCCCTATATATTTATTTATTTATTTATTTACAGCTAGGAGACAACAAAAAGACAATCTCACCACGAAGAGAACCATCCACCAACCATCTTCCGCTCTCGTTACTTCTCTTTTTGGAGCGTTATTTCCTTCTCTATTTGTAGAACAGTGGACGCTTGAAAATTAAATAACAACAAGAGAATAATCTCCAACGACTCTTTCTCTCTCCCGTCTTCTCTCGATGCGTGAAATTGTGCTGCGCGTGCTGTGCGTACTGAGCATGCTGCGCGGGCGACACGAGCGGTAGCGGCGGGAAAATCGTTAAAAGACAGTAACAAAGACATTCAGACCACAAAGTGTACCATTCTTTTCTGCTCTCGTGATCTCTCTTTTTGCAGCGCGATTTCCATCTCTATATGTGGAAAGGCAAATAATAACAACAAAAGAACAATCTCTAACATACTTTTCTCTCTCCCATTCTCTCTCTCGTTCCCTTTCCTCTCTCTGCAGCGCGATCTCCTTTTCTCTATATTCGTACAGATGCGTAGCATGGTGCTGCGCATACTGTGCGTGCTGTGCGTGCTGCGTGTGCGGCACGAGCGGCAGCAGCGGAGAAATCCTTACAAGACGATAATAAAAACACATACCTAACAAAGATATTCTTACCACAAAATATACCAATCTCATCCCCTCTCGTGACTTGTCTTTTTGCAGCGCGATTTCCTCCCCTATGTCGAACAGTAGACGCTAGAAAGGAAAACAACAACAACAAAAGAACAATATCTAACATACCTTTCTCTCTCCCGTTCTCTCTCTCGTTCCCGTTCCCTCTCTCTCTGCAGCGCGATCTCCTTTTCTCTGTCTTCGTGCAGATGCGTGGCATGATGCTGCGCGTGTTGCGCGTGCTGCGCGTGCTGCGCGTGCTGCGCGTGCTGCGCGTGCTGCGCGTGCGCGTGCGGCACGAGCGGCAGCGGCGGCGCGAGCGGCGGGTACAGCGCGTACGGCGGCAGCCAGCCCGCCACGCCGCTGCGGAACACGCGCTCCAGGTACATCTGCTCCTCCGCCGCTAGCCTGCACACCAGTACCAATTGTTTAGATGACACTTCTATTCAGTAGCTTGCATCTGATACGGACATTAGAATTTGTCTACCCTGTCCCACCCTAATACAATATGTAACAAATTTGAGTTTTTGGCACACATTATATAATGTCGGATACTAGCGAGAAATGTGTTTTGTTATTAGATATGTGTGCCATCACTGCCATCAAACGCCGAGTCACTAAGCGAACGGTTTTCTGTATGGAAAAACCATTCGTTTAGGTTTAGCTCCCCGTTTAAAAAATGGCACTTATGAAGCCGTTCTCGTAATTTTAGTAAAATTAATGCCTACTATGTAAAAAGTAGTTGTACACGTCACTGCTCCCATTCTTCTTTTCGAGACAACTGACTCAAAAGGCACTATATTTTGTCCTATATTTTGTCCACCTAACAGCACAAAACGGAACTTTTCTATGCTGCTATCCTTTTCTGTCGCTCAGAAACGTCATTTGAATCCTTGAATCACAGAGCGAGAGAGAACAATGTAAGGCTTCGACACGGGCCATGCTAAAGCGTTGAAGTTACCGGACGCGTTGAAATTACGCGTCAAGAAAGGAGATCAGCATGCGAAGGTGCTGTTCCGTGCTGATAGATGGAGCCCAACCCTTAAGCCACTCTTCGATGCCGAAGTCGTATCTCGTGCAGCTGATCGGGCAGGAAGGACATGCACGAGAGAAGGTGCTTAGTCTGAAGCCCAGATCTATGGGGCGCAAAAAATCATCGAACATTTGCACCGCCTCCTCCTTCAAAGTCTAGACTCCATTTTGCATTTACGGTAGTAATTAATTACAATAAAACTAAAAATCTACTTTTGCTTGTCCCACTGCTGGGCAAAGACCTCCCCCTGTGTCTTCTACACGTCCCTATTTTGAGCAGTCTGCTGCCATCCACTCATTAAAATGAAGTGTCTATATCATCCCGCCATCTCTTTCGTGGTCTACCCCTGCGTCTGCGTCCTTCTGGCACCCATAGGATGACTTTACGGGCCCACCTGTCCTGCTGCATACGGCACACATGCCTGGCCCAGTCCCACTTGAGTTTTGCCGTCTTAACTCCTACATCTACGATCCTATTTTTATTGCGCAGGTCCGTATTCCGTACCCTATCTATTGGCGAACTTCCCAGAACGCTGCGTTCAATTGCCCACTGGCATTCCTTGAGTCAGGACTTTTGTGCCTCAGTCAGTGACCAGGTTTGAGCGCCATAGGTAAGAATGGGCAGAACACACAATGTCGAGGAGTTTAAAAATCAAATTAAAAATCTAAATTAAACTAAATTAAAAATCTACATCTGGTTCATGTGGCGTGGTGCCAAGAACACAAGCTGCATTTCCGCGCTGAATAGCTACTGCAATCTTCTTCGCGAGATATAGCCAGCCCTTTGACGGTTGTCTTCTCTCTGATAAATTAATTTACCTAAGAAGTATGATAACCTATTTGGCCTAGTGGTCATTACGCCAGGCTGTCACACCAGAGTCCAGGTCAGGATGGAAAATGATATTTTTCAGATTGAGCTAGCTCTTGGATGTTTATGTATATACGTATATGTTATAAAATATAGTATCGTTGAGTTAGTATCCCATAACACAAGTCTCGAACTTACTTTGGGACTAGCTCAATTGCATAATTTGTCTTTATATATTTACATAATGTATATTATTCACTCTAAGTCTAATATATAAGATAGTTATAAAATAAAACGGCTTCGCTTTGCAACTTAAAATATATATATAGGTATATCTTTTTTCTAAAAAGACGGCTGATAGAAGAGAGAAAAGGAGGCGTCTCCACTTAACTCCACCAACGAGAGCATTGAATTACAAGTTGGTAAAAATACTGGCCAAGAGCGAGTCGGACTCGCGCGCTAAGGGTTCCGTACCATTATCTATAAAAAAACACGTGTCTTGTATGGGTGCCCCACTAAAAAATTTCTTTCATTCTAGTTTTAGTATCTGTCGTTACAGCGGCAACAGAAATACATCATCTGTGAAAATTTCAACCGTCCAGCAACCACGGTTCGTGAGTTACGACCTGGTGACAGACAGACGTATAGCGGAGTCTTGGTAATAGGGTCCCGTTTTCACCCATTGGGTACGGGACCGTAAAAAGTAATATTAACATAGTGAACTTACCTGTACTGCAGAGCTGCATTGGTGTAAAGGCTGGGGTGGGCGTACGGAGAATACGCGCTGGGCTCCAGTAGGGGAAATGGCGACGCCGCGGGGTGAGATAGTCTGTGGGCAACAGTGAGGCCACTCTAAATTTTAACACTCGATAAAAATCTATTCGTAAAGACAAAATCTCCTAAATAAAAATACTGTTTAAGACGAAGTGGTAGCAGAAGTGGCGCCCTCATTTGAAATAAATTGTTTAAAACTAAATATGGTGATAATTAAAAATTTGACTTGTATAAATGTCTAGAAAGACCTTTAAACTATTTTATGAATAACCTTTGAAAGTAATATTGGTGTCCAGTTTTGGCGAAAAACAGTTTTAAAACTAGACGGACTATTAGTAAGAATTTCAAAGGTTATTCATAAAATAGTTTAAAGGTCTTTCTAGACATTTATACAAATCAAATCTTTAATTATCACCATATTTAGTTTATAACAATTTATTTCAAATGAGGGCGCCACTTTAGCTACCACTTCGTCTTAAAAAGCTATTCTTTATTTTATTATAGTTTTACCCACAGGTCTCGGGTTCGATCACCCGTCCGGGCAAGTTGGAAAATGGCCTTTTTCAAATTGTTCCGCGTCACGGATGTTTGTCTATATATGTATTTGTTATAAAATATAGTATCGTTGAGTTAGTTTGCCATAAGACAAGTCTCGAACTTACTTTGGGACTAGCTCGATCTGTGTTATTTGTCCATATACATATATTTATTTATTTTTAACCGACTTTCAAGGAGAAGGAGGTTATCAATTCGTCGGAACCTAACCTAACCTAACCAAGACGTGTAAAAGTGCCTGTAAAGGTCTAATTACTGAATAAACATTTGAATCTTTGAATCTTTGAATCTTTATGTATGTTCATCGATTAATCAAAAACGCCTGGACCAATTAGGAAATTTCTTTTTGTTTGAAATTTTTTTCGGGTGGTCTTATAGAAATTTAGTCAAAATCGACTGTATAGTTTGGGGTGAGGTCAGTTTTTAATTTTGAAAAATTATATCGAGCGTTAATAGGTAAGGTAACACTGGTGTTAGATTTTTTCAGCTGCCTAAACGCATATGAGTATTTTTTACACACTAGTAAACCGGTTTACTGGTTTCTTCACGATGTTTTCCTTGACCAGAAGTGATGGTAGTTTTGTTCTACTACCAGTAGCGTGCATTTTATACAGACAGATAGTATTTGTCTACCCTGTGCCTCCCTTATACATATAATGTCGGATACTAGCGAGAAATTAGTTTTGCTCGAAATGCAGCCGTTCTCGTAATTTAGTCAAGATAGCTGCCTACCCTGTTGTACGAGCAAGTCAACACACAATAAAATTATGCATGAGCCCAAGTGTGTTCGATGCGCATTTTTACTTAATTTAAAGCAGTTCGCAATTGGCCGGACATCAAGAGTGTCGTGCGTAATCACTTCATACCCCATACTTAGTTACGAGTAAATTAAGTTTCACAGAATATACCTGTTTCATTTCAAGAATATACTTCAGTTTCATTTCAGTTTTCAGTGACTTTTATTATCATTTCATCAGTCTATACCGGAATCTCCCGGTACACCTGTAAAAAGTATTTTTGCACGCCACTGCATAGATGTATGAATGTATGGACGGTTGCTCCGCTTTAACGGCAAAACAACTGAAAGGATTGTGTTGAATTATATGATTTAATTGCAAAAATCTATTTTTATTTTTGTACTACGGCTGGCAATACTTTTTGGTGCTGGCAACCCCCAACTTATGACATCTCTCTTCTCTATGCTGTGTGCTAGGTGTCAGACATAATACTTCCAAGTAAAAGTTAAAACAATATAATTCCATACTTCACCAGACAAATAGTATTTTAATTTAGCCCATACCGAACAGTGGTGCGATTTTTCAAACGCGTAGTCACTATACGTACGGTTTTTTGTATGGAAAAATCATTCGTTTAGGTGATTCAGTCTTTGAAAAATGGCACTTCAGATATTTCAACAGATTGGAATGAAATGTGGCATGTAGCAAGCTTATTGTCTGGATTATCATATATGATAATTTTTAACTCGAAAAAACGTGGGATTGTTAAAAAGTCTTTGCCTACGCGGGTAACGCTTATACACATTATAAAGCATGTCTCTTACATGAGTAGACTCTTTACGATCCTAACTAACCTGCGTCTATGCCTTTTTAACCGACTTAAAAAAAAGGGAAAAGGTTATCAATTCGAGTGTACGTTTTTTTTGTATGATTGTTACGCGATATCTTCGTCAACCGTGGATTTTGATGATTCTTTTTTTATTTGAAAGCCTTTACTACTAAATTGGTCCCATATTAATTTGATGAAGAACTTTGGAGATCTGGAAGAAACTCCTGAGAGAAAATTAAGTCGAATGTTTTTTTTTTTTGCTAAATGTTGAATTATTTTTTTGTATGTGTTATGGCCAGTACTGTCGTCCGATTTTTAAATTCAGGAGCTGTATAATTTTTTGGGAGAACGAAACAATATATTTAAGAGTGGTGAACATGCGACTGGAATTTTAAGGGTTGGGCTACATCTGGCAGCACGGAACAGCACTTTTCTGTACTGCTATCCTTTTCTGCTTGAACCGTCATTCGATAGAGCGAGGGAGAGCGATGGAATGCATCAAAATCGGCGATTCCGCGGCGTTCCGTTACATAAAAAACCCTCTTATTAATAAAAATTTACAAACTTTTGCTAAACTTATTTTAAATAACGTTTTGTCCTCATCTCCCTTTTGAATATTTGACATTGAAAAAACGAGACGAAACATATTTTAACTTAAAAAGTAGATCTGTTGACGTTTGTTGAAAGAAACAGAGGAATTGCTAATGGTTTTAAAATAATAAGCGTTTCGTTTGTTTATAATAGGTATATATTTTTTTATATTTTCTTTTTATTTTTTCCTAACGTTTTTAATATCATTGTAAGTGTAATTGTTTATTAAGTTTATTATGAGCATATAATACGTGTAACGCCTGAAATACAGGATGATTTTCATCCTAGCTCAGGTACCTTTAGATTATAATATATATCCTTAATGTATCAATAATGTGTTCCTTTTAAAATGTCTAGCACCTGATTATTTGAATAAAGATTTTATTATTATTATTATTATTGTTGATTTTTTATGAATAAAAATACAATTTTTTCGTTAATTATTTATATCTATAGAAGTACTTAATATTATTCAAATTGTAAGTTAATTTATATTGTAATTGCAAATGACCAGTGTTAATAAAAAACCAAAATTTGCATACCAACGTTAGAAGTTAAAATGTAAAAAAGGGAAGAATTCATTTTAAGGTCTCTATGGGCTCATGCGCAAAACGTTTCTTTCGCAAAATGTCCCTAAGTAGTAAAACGTCTTTTTCTTATAATGCCTCTTTCTCATAATGCCTCTTTCGCAAAAGGTCTCTTTCGCAGAATGTTTCTTTCGCAGACGGTCTCATTCGCAGAATGTCTTAATCGCAGACCGTCTCTTTCGCAAAAAAATCTCTTTCACACAATGTCTCTTTCGAGCCTCTCTATGACATAGAGTTTATGTACGGCAAGCCTCAAAAGTGGAGTCTCAATTTCTCATATAATTAGTACCTATGAGAAATTGGGACCCCACTTATGAGGTTAACCTACATTTTATGCATATAACTAAATTGACGGATAGATCAAAACATAAAGTGGTGTGTTACCTGTCATCAGGTCTGTAGGGCTGGAACCCGCTGGTGGGCAGCTGGTGCGGAGACGCGCGCTTCGCGGCCGGCGGCTTCTCCTTGGTGTCGGGCGCCGCGCTCGCGCCTGCACACGCGCACGCTCAACATGGTCCTTCGAGCCCTAGCACTAAGACTGCGGCGCGGGAAACGCTGCTACGGGACTGGCGTTTTTTACAGCCCATAAAAAACAGGACTTTCTACGTGTCTTTTAACATCCGATACAAAAAGAGGACTTGTATTTATCTTGTCCGTCTGTCTGTTTACGATATCGCAAAAAGAGACCTGTGTGTACGATACTGTTGTTTCTGATATCGCAATCTGTGTATCTGTCTGTATGTGGTATTGCAATCCCAAACCGAATGGACTGATACGGCAGCGCGGTAAACGCTACTACGGGACTGGTATTTTTAACAACCGGTACATAAAGGGGACTGTATGTATCTTGTCTATCTGTCTGTATGTGGTATTGCAATCCAGAAACGAATGGACACATACTGCAGCGTGGGGAAACGCTGCTTTGGATCTGGCGTTTTTAGGGGCCGATACAAAAATAGGTCTGTACCTATGTATCTTGTTCTAAGAGAGCTGTGTGTATCTATCTGTCTGTGAGTGGTTTTAGTAAATTTTTTAACGGTACCTAGATGGTAAGTGTTGATAGCGATGATTTAAAAAGTAACAGTCGAAGGTATATAAGATGCAATTTAGGTGTATTCTTTACGATGCGATATATCTATACTATTGCGCGCTAAGCTTTTACGCAGTCAAAGTGCTAGGTGGATATAGAACGAGCTCTCACAGACGAGCGACAATATGCCAGCGAGGGGTAACGACACCTATCGGCGACGGTCGGCGACCATCGTCGCAGACTCTCGTCACAGAATTAATACAAGTATAACATACAGAACTCAATCTACTAAGATCCCGCGCAATATACGTCTACGTTCCCCGTCTCCGCACCTCTCTCCCGTTCTCGCCTCGCCGAGGCGGCTGCAGGCGCCTGCATCCGCGCGAACGGGAGAGGTGCGGGGACGGGGAACGGGGACGCATATTGCGACATAGATGATTCCGTTTTATTGTAATACTTATTATTGATTCTGTGCTGTCATCGACTAGGGTCGCTGGCGCGTCGCTGTCTGTAAGAGCGCTTAGACAATACCAATACGTTGATTCGAAAGCAAGTCCTAGAAGCACTTGTAGACACAGACAGTTCAGTTCATTAAAAAGAGGACAAGTTTCTCATGACATATTACATTTCAATTTTTGCAAACTACATTGCTCAGCAGTCGTACATAATAAGTGGTCTCTCCACATTTAACAACTTAATAATTTCACAAAAGAAATTGAAGAATTTGAAATTATATAAAGAAGTAAAAAAGCAATTCTAGAAAATTACAATATTCAAGCACTGACTGACAAAAGCGGACTTTAACCCTTTCACCGCGAACGTCTGATTTATCCGACAAACGTTGTCGTGCCCATTCCGCGAGCGTCGGATATTTCCGACAAAAATAAAATGCTCGTATTGCACATCCCTTTTTGGTTGTAGGTATTTATTTTAACTTTACTACCCCTCGCGCTGGGGGCACGGCAACTGATATAAAGTCTCGCGGTGAAAGGGTTAAACGTAGTCATCAATAAACACTTTGGTCAGTCATCACAAATGTTTATGTTATAAATATATATATCACCTAGCTCACATGAACTTTGTCAAAATTAAAAGTCCACGTAAACTAAGATTCATAGTGATGTATGGACAGACATAGCCCAACAAGCGATGTTGGTTTTAGAGTAGATTTAAAAAATAAAAATAAAATAAAGAAGGTTGGGTTCGAGCCGTCGTGGACCTTGTGGAGACAAGATTGCATAGAAAATCTTTTGGGAATTCAAACCATTTGATCAAGAAGGGTTATCAACTTATCACTAACGTTTTATCCCTAAGCAGGCAGACCCCAGGGCCGCAAGACTCAAGGGCCATTTTAGCGTGATGGTTAGACGGGAAAGTGAAAAAGAAAATTAAGAAGGCTTTATTTTTAACCCCCCAAAAAAGGGGTATTATAAAGTTTGACACTAATGTCTGTCTGTTCTGTCTGTGGCATCGTAGCTTTCGAACAGATATACCGATTAGGATGGTTCTTATTAAAATTTGATAAAAATCTATTGGGGGGTAAAAAAGTTATTGGGGGTTAACGCTTGCAAGTTGGGGTTTATTTAATTTCCTTAGCAAGTAATAGATGTCGCTACAGATTTCAATTGGAATATGAAGTCCTGATACTCATCGCTTTTAGATCGCGTTCTTGAAAGTCGGGTTTATTTTTTTATTTGCCTGGTACATAAAATTGTAATGAAAAAAAAATACGTTCTGCTGAGTTTGAATTATATTTGGAGAGGCATTTAGTCCAATTGACGACTAATTTAAACTGGTATTGAAGAAATAAGGAAGAAAAGCGAGTCTGCGATTTTATAGTTCAGATCTACTTCTACGGCGTTCTACATCTACGCCCAAATCTAGGCGGCTCTTACAGAAGACCGACATTCAGTGACGGTCGCGAAACAGTCGGCGACCGTCGTACAACCATGTCTGACAACACATTTGAACATTACGTATCCTTCAAGCACCTAGCGGCCGAAAGATCAATTGAATTCAATTGCGTCTGTAATAATGAGGGTAAACGGGTTAATCGAGCATTGTATATAAATACTTAATTTGTATAGTTGAACACAAGCGCCATCTAGCTTGCATTGCATTATGTATCTAGTACTATCATACTTGATGCTATAAGCATCCCTTTCGATGAGTGATTCGATTTGCCACCACTAGATGTCGCACTATTTAAACGAATTTTTTGAATGTTCGTCCTCTGTTTCAACCCGCTTTAGCTATAAGCAGCCACCTCAAAATAAATCGATAGATACCAAATTTCATTGTTTTTTTTGGGCACCTTTTATAAGTGTTTATAGTCGTGGGGCCGAAAAATCGATTTAGATAGGTTTGATATTTAAAGAACCTATTTCTTTCAAGTACTAGTTTTGCAAAGTTTGATATTTATCGAACCTCTTTCTCCCCAGTACTAGTTTAGCTAAGCTTGACAATTAAAGAATCTCTTCCTCTTACGAGTTAATAAATAAAATCTAAACTCTTTTTCCGAAGTACTAGTTTAGCAGGTTTGATATTTAAAGAACGTCTTTTTCCCAAGTACTAGTTAAGCTAGGTTTCATATTTAAAGAACCTCTTTCTGCCAAGTACTAGTTTAGCTAGGTTTCATATTAAAAAAGAACCTCTTTCTCCCAAGTACTAGTTTAGCTAGCATTGATATTTAAAGAACCTCTTTCTCCCAAGTACCAGTTTAGCTAGGTTTGATATTTAAAGAACGTCTTTCTCCCAAGTACCAGTTTACCTAGGTTTCATATTTACAGAACCTCTTTCTCCCAAGTACTAGTTTAGCTAGGTTTGATATTTACAGAACCTGTTTCTCCCAAGTACTAGTTTAGCTAGGTTTAATATTTATAGAACCTGTTTCTCCCAAGTACTAGTTTAGCTACGTTTGATATTTACAGAACCTGTTTCTCCCAAGTACTAGTTTAGCTACGTTTGATATTTACAGAACCTGTTTCTCCCAAGTACTAGTTTAGCTAGGTTTGATATTTACAGAACCTGTTTCTCCCAAGTACTAGTTTAGCTAGGTTTGATATTTACAGAACCTGTTTCTCCCAAGTACTAGTTTAGCTAGGTTTGATATTTAAAGAGCCTCTTTCCCAAGTACTATAAGAGTACGTTCGATCCACAAGGTCCCGTCAGCTCGGCGGCGGGCACAGCGTCTACACTCACCGTCCTTGCCGTCGGGCCCGGCGTTCTTGGCGAGCGTGCGGAGCGCGGCCGCGAACGGCCCGCCCTTGTTGGGCGCGCCCAGCTCCGCTCGCTTCGCTATCTTGTTCGCGCTCGCACCTGCAAACACGTACAACAGTCGTCAGAAAGGCGTACAATACACACATAAATACTTATACACACACAGAGATTTAATATTTAAGAGTGAAGTCTATAGCGCACACTCATCCATACCTATAAAAAAAGAAAAAAAAAACATTTCCCACTCCTAAATGTTATCTGATCTCAATGATTTTTAGTTTGTTATTTACACGCTAGGTTTTATAGGTTTACTCTTTTCAAAATTTGCTATAATAAAGAAAATGCAAGTTTTGAAAAAAGGGAAACTATAAATCCTTGTCTTTTATTGTGTAAATAACATACTTAAAAAAAATATTGAGATCAGATAACATTTAAGAGTGGAAAAACGTTTTCTCCGTCTGATTTTTTTTATGGACGGAGCGCGTGCCTTCCTTCCCTCTTAAGAGCTAAGTAATTTTTGTCGGCTCTTTTAGTATGGACGGAGCGCGTGCTATACATTCCTCTAATGAGCTAAGTTGTCTCTTGTCGACTATTTTTGGCCGTCTTCCAAAAAGGAGAAGCTTTATTTATTTTTTTTTGCTTCAAGGGGTATACTTATCAGGTGGTACCATAAAAAGTTATCAAAATCGGTTGTGTAGTTTCGGAGGGGGGGCTGGAATATGCGCAAAACTCCAGTATCTTCAGCCTTACTCTTAAGTGCTTGATTCGACAAGACTCCTGCTACACACACACACACACTATTAGGTTCTTGTTCCTAATAAGGCAGATGCATTTTGGGTCTTGTGGAAAATAGTAAGAAACGATGAATTCTGAATTCTACGTTCAGTCGTCAACCCTATTAGGTTGACGACAGGATTGGAAAAATATAATTGTAATTAGTCCGTCTTTTAGATTATCCAAAAATAATGGACCCGTATTTATCAGTTTGCCAAAAAATCACAAAGATACCTACGAAGCATCAAAGTTCCGTAGTGGGGGCCTGCGACGTCACCTCTATGTAACCGTGACGTCAAAATCGTACTTAAAAATCGTACGTAACCGTGACGTCATGCGAAATTTCAATGCGATGTATCTTTGTTATTTTTTGGGTCTCAGAGAAAAGAAAAAATACGTGTACATTTTTTTTTATACTAACCGATGGGCTTAATGCATTTTTTCATCTCATCTACTCAAAAAGCTATGTTTTCATCCCAAAACATTTGGAGCTAAAGTTACTGGTTATTCTCTCGGGACTAAAACGTGAAAAAGAAGATCTCTAGGGATTAAAACCAATTTGAAAACAGACCACGAGTTTAATCTATGGAGATTTAAAAAATAATGTTGGCAGTCCAGCAAAAAAAAAAAGAAAAATTTTGTTTTAAAATAAAAAATAACTGCACAGACTTTGTGATTTTTTAAATTTGGAATAAATATCTAATGTGGTTAAATTTTTTAATGTTCTTTGCTTCGGAAAAAGAAATAAGTATAATTAAAAAGGGCAAGTTTTCCCTTTGATTCAAGTAATTACAGAAGTTTTAGGTTATTTGTATTGAAATGTAATTATTTATGTAAATGTGAATACTTTTTTGTGAGTTTAAGCCAATAGTGAATAGTTATCAAGTTTACGTATTAAAATAAAAAGATATGAAGGACCACGCAAACAAAGTTATGAGTGGACATTTATCTTAAGTTGGTGGTTTTCGAAAAAATATTTCTTAGTATTTATTGTATGAAAACGACATCAAACAAAGGTTAGTATTAAATTGTCGGTTGAACTCTGTTAGGTATTGTAGGTGTTCTACTGTTCTTTATATTCTGTTTTGTATGTGCTAGTTTTTCTAATAGATGGAGATGAAAAGTAGAGTGTGCGGGCGATATACATTAATCCCTCGCTACACTCAGGATTCCACCGTAGAATCACTCGCTCCACTCGTGATTCAACTGTGGAATCCTTAGTTTCGCTCTGGATTCAAAGTAGCGCCCTCACCTTCAAAATATTACCTTAGCCCCTTGTAGCACAATCTACTATTTCACTCGTCATGATTATTTTTTATGATTAGTTTCAAAAAGTAAATAATGCTATTTACTTTTTTCCTGCATACGTATTCGAGTATGTCTACTAGAGATTTGTCTGATGTCCTTTGGCAATGCATTCAAAAGCCGTATGGCTTGATAAATAAAGCGGCAAATCTCATTTTGCCAGCGACATCATAAAAAGCGTTATATTTCGTGTAATTTTACGACGTGACGTTACAAACTAGGGTACACAACATTCGGCCTCAAAACTGGGCTTTTTTGTCGGGGGCGACGACAGCTGTCCCGTATTGTTTAAATTTTACACGCCCAACAGGATTTAACACACAATTCCCTGTAGAATAAGGGTGCTTCTCTAACATGACCGCAATTATAAATAATCGAACCTTTTACCCCTTCCGGGACACTCATGGTTGCAGCCGGATAACATACATAAATTATAATCACGTGTACATGATTATCATTTACAGGGAAAGAGTCCCGAGGCCATTAGAGCAATAGGCTAAATTCAGCATTATGTGGATTGGTAGCCGGGTAGATACAGTTTTCAGTCTTTGTAATTTTAATTGTCTTGATACGTCACACAAAGTGTTAATAGTCCACGATACCCAACTTTTCTCAAGATTCAAATATAAGAGAAGAATTGTAATTTATTTTCTATACAAAAACGAACCAATATCACACTATTTTCGCCAAAAGCGCTCCTTTTTAGGGTTCTGTACCCAAAGGGTAAAAACGGGACCCTATTACTAAGACTCCACTGTCTGTCTGTCTGTCACCAGGCTGTATCTGATGAGCCTATATCGTGACAGTTGAAATTTTTACACATGATTTATTTTTAACACAACAAATACTAAAAACAGAATTAAAAAGTCACGTTTGTTGGGCTTCCATTCAACAAACGTGACTTTTTATAGATCATGGTAATTAAACCGCCGTCACCTAGCCTTAAAAACACACATGAATTTTTTGAGGTTTACTGCTGCCCTCATTTGAAATAAATTATTTAAAGGAAGACTGAGATATCATTTAAAATTGTATCTTGATCAAGCCCTAGATAACCCTTCAAACCAATTTATAATCTACTGTTTACAGTTTACAGTTTGCGAGAAACGGCCACTTTTGGCTCATGTGCGTAGAAAAGCTTCACGTTCTCACTTTAAGTTCGTTTGAAGGGTTAACAATAAGCTCGCTTGGTCAAGACCAAATTTTAAATGAAGCTCCGTTTCCTTTCAAATGATTTATTTCAAATGGGGGCAACAATGGACTCTGTTAAATTCATACATCCCCTTAACTCCATAACCACTAATATGGAGGTGCCCTAACAAAACAAGCTATAAAATTACAATTTCACAAACATGAGTGACTCGGCAACGCGCGAGGGCGTCACGACAAAAATAAACTCTATTACGATAACGTAACACTAAATTCTCGCATTTCCGAAAACGCTGTGGCGTTTTGACAGCTGACGTATTCGATGCTTCCGTTTAGCCGGGGGCTGTGCGGGGCCGTGCGTGTGTATAATATTTTTAATGACGCGGTTGGGTCGCGGCCGCCGAACAACATGAGGGGTCATTGTGAGCGTTGAGAATGTTAAAATGTAACAGCAGCGATAATTAGGGTTAGTGGAGTGATGTGGGGTATAATTATGAAAACGGTAATGTTTTTATTTGGATAATTTTTACGAATCGCGCGGCGTGCACTGTGACCAATCCTTGAAGGTTAGTCAGCTTATTGAATTATAAATGAGCCAAAAACTAAAGCTTTAAATGTAAACTAGTTAGAACACTATATATACGATTCCTTCAGACTTCCGTAATAGTCTGAGGGCAGAGAAAATGCAAAATATACCACGCAGTATTCCTATGCAGATGTGGGTTCGGGCGATTGTTATAAAATAGGCAATGGGCTATTCCTGTCAACCTATGGAAAAAGTTAAAAAACAGCAAAAAATTATTGCTAAAATGCTTTTTACCTAAAAGGAAAATCTGTGTCTTCGCACTGATAACTTTATGACTTTAACATTGTTGCTGCCAATTTTCATGTCGGGTTAATGGATTCGGATCAAACCAAACATTATCACCAATCAAAGGAACATTAGGTACTTATATTGTTGAGACTAATATACGGTGTTCAATCCAGTGACACAACACTGGAAATAGATGTTAATTCACTTGTGATGGGATCAAGTGCCGTTTATTTATTATCATTGCGCGCTGACCGCTGCGATCTCTTCAATTTTATCATTGTTGAGTTGAGGACACAAATGGTGGGTACTTTGATGTATTATGACTTTAAGACATTACATTTTCTTTTGGTTGTTTGACATTTGATTCTGGTCATTTTGACCAACTGGACACTGTGATACCGCTAATTCATAGGACCTGAAGAAATAAATAACTTTTGTAAGGACGCAGCAACTAGCCTAACAACTTTTCACTTCGCACCGACTGCTTTTGCTAGTTGCTTTTTGTATTGCTTTTCTGAGTTTTGAAGCATATTATTACTTTCAGGCTATGGCAAATCAGGTAGCGGTTTATGTCATAATTAAATTTAAGACTCAAGTTACCAAATTAAATGTAACTATAGCGATAGATCACTAAAATATATGTATATAAGTATGCTCCAAATAAAGATATTTCTTATTTCGTAAAATCATTCAAAAATCAAGTCTTCCCAAAATTTCTTCAAGATCCATCTTCTCTTCATCTCTCATCTCCGCATTATCATCTGCATTTTCAATTTAAATTAAGCCATGTTTTTATTCTTCGATGTGTCCCATCCCGAGTCTAAAGTTTCGTCAGCAATGATTCAGATCGTTGCGCGGACACGCGGGTCAATTGCCCGCCGACCTGCGGGTTGACTCTCATTAATACGCCGCCTTCTCACGGTACGGGTTGAAGAACACGGAATATACCTATAATATACATACATACGTATTATCACGCCTGTTTCTCACAGGGGTAGGCAGGGACTAGGGACTTTAGACAAGATAGCTTCCTTGCTTTATCTACACTGATATATCAGTCTAATGCCACACCACAGGCCCAATAAAGGGAACTCCGATGCGGACCCGTAGCTACGAACGTATGTCGTCCCCCTATTGGAGTAAGAGTCCTGTTTCGTCGCATCTCTTATTTAACGTATCTTCTTAATATCTTTTAAACCGATTTTTGATAAGTAGGCAAGTGGTTAAACATCTCGAGATCTATGGAAGGTGAATAAAGTCTTTGGTCCCAGCTGTCATCACTAGGCGGTAATCATTAAGCTATATCAGATGCCCTATTTGCAGCTTTACATAAAGGTTAAGACAATGTGACCCTAGTCGGCGACAGTCGGCGACCAGGGTCACGATCTGTCGCGCGACTGTCATCGACAACATAAGAGATACAAACTTCATTGAACGTGGAACACAAAGCAATCAGTGACTCATCGAAAAGCTATGCCCTGTACTTCATAGCGCTTGTTGCGAGGAGTTTTGATCAGAAGTCAACGTTGTGACCCGCGAGATGGGAGTCAATTGAATCACGAGAGATGACGTTACATGGAGCGTTCACGCACATGCCTTGTATGCGGGGGCATTTTGGTGACTGTAAATGTGCCATGCTGCCTCCGCTGCACGGGGCACCCCCAGATTTGGTAGACGCAAGAAATCCTGGCTTGACGTCGTCAGGGATGATATGCGTGCCAATAATCCTACAACCAAGGATGCTCAAAAACGTGCGAAGTGAATAAATAAAAGCCGGAATGCGAAACCTTCATAGCATCAGAGCTGAGGATGCCACTAGGAAGACGCTGACAAGAGAGAGAGAGAGAGAGAGTGTGTTTCTGGTTACTGGCCAGGTAACCGTGTAAAATCAAGAAGTGTGGTGGTGGTGTAAAATCGCCGATGATGATTCAGCAGGGGCTTGAGTGAGTTAGGTAAGAATTTATGCTAATCTAAATATATATAACTTAAAGGTGACTGACTGACTGACATAGTGATCTATCAACGCACAGCCCAAACCACTGAACGGATCGGGCTGAAATTTGGCATGCAGGTAGATGTTATGACTTAGGCATCCGCTAAGAAAGGATTTTGATCAATTCTACCCCCAAAGAGATAAAATAGGGGATGAAAGTTTGTATGAAACTTTGTTAATTTTAAACCGATCGGGCTGAGACTTTGCATGCATTAAGCTACTATGACGTAGGCATTCCCTAAGAAAGTATTTTGATAAATTACACCCCTACGCGAGCGAAGCCGCGAGCAAAAGCTAGTAAAGCTATAAAACTAATTAAATGCCTACCTAATTAAGTTCTGTAAAGGTTAATAAGCCGTGCGATGTCCGGCTTATAATTCACATATTTTTATTTTTATTTACTTAATGTGAGTAAAATGTCTCTGAGCGTGTTTATACAAAATTTATCATTGTGAGTGGGTGTGTGTAATCTAATCATGCTGCTTGTTTACGGCTTATAAAAATAGTAAATGTACATTTTAATACGCGGTGTGTATAAGTAGGTTATGATTGTCGTCAGTAATAAATGCGTATATATTAGAATCCTCTAAGGGAATTCGATGGGATTTGGCTTCTAATGCGGCCCCGCGACTGTGATACAGACGGTCTCACAACTAAGGATACTGCGTTGTCATGGACCTGAGGTTATGTATGTATGTAGGTTGACGACCTCCGTGGCGTAGTGGTCACCACGCTAGTCCGCCACCCAGAGGTCCCGGGTTCGATCCCCGGTCAGGACAAGTTGGAAAAATGACCTTTTTCAAATTGTCCTGGGTCTTGGATGTTTATCTATATGTGTATTTGTTATAAAATATACTATCTTTGAGTTAGAATCCCATAACACAAGTCTGGAACTTTGGGGCTAGCTCAATCAGTGGTATTTGTCCCTATATATTTATTTATTTATTTATGTAGACAGCTATGCCATACATATTAAAGATGTATTTAAAAAAAACTATTTCAAAACTATTTCAAACAGATATCTTTTTAAGAAAAAAGTCCACATGCGTTTACTTTCTCCTTGAATGCAGCAGAAATTTTTATACTGGTTTTCTATAGTAATTAGACATATTTATTTAATATATTTATTGTTTGTATGGTTATGTATATATATTATTTATTTATGTATATTGTATGATATATGTTTATGTTATATGTATTTAATATGTTGTATGTTTGGAGCATACTGTTTGAGTATACATTACTTTTACGCCTACTACGCAAAATTTCTATTTATCCCGAAGGTTGACTGGTAGAGAATGCTATTAGCATTAAGTCCGCCTTTTGTACCATTTCTTATTGGTAAATAAAGTATTAAATAAATAAAATAAAATAAAGATAGGAAACACATAATATTTTATGTGTGAACGCGCTGTTATGGAGCTTCTCCGTATTTGAGACCTAATGATTACTATTTCATGGTTGTGTTGTAAGAAAGAACTTCAAAAATTAAGTTAGGCATTTTAGTTGGTTGAAAACGTTTTGACCCCACCGAGATATTGGTCCTCGTAATATACCCTACCAGATACCACTTGCTGCACTCACTGGAATGTTGGCTATATTTACCTGCAACAAAAACAAAGAATCATTAGTATTTTATTAGTATCAGTTTTCACCTTCACGCCAACCAATATGCTAAACGCGGATCTACTTTTGTCTGTAGGCACTGTCTACCCCGTAAAGGCTGTCTCAAAGGTATCTGTATGAAAGTTTACTATAGCATAATAGCATAAGTCAAAGCAGGTAACATTGCACCGGTCTCGCCTGTCAACTTTGTAATTCACTGTCTAATACAAATACGGCAAACAGCAGATAGCCGATGCAGCGGGAGAATGAAAAAGAATACAGGGTTACCGCATGACCAAACAGGGAGAGAAAAAAATGGCTTGCTTTAAAACTGACAGCCCAATTATACAGAATAGAAAATTAAATAAAACTAGTGTTGCCAACACAACAGCAAAACACCGCATCAAAGCCGGCAACATTGCGCATATTGCAGCCTGTCAAATACACAGCAGACAGCCAATACGGCGGAGGGTGAGAGAGAATGCAGGGTTACCGCATCACGAAATCGGGAGAAAAATAGCTAGTTTTTACAAAAAATTAAATGATTCTGAATAGAATATGATTACCGCGAGCCAAATTCAGTATAGATAAACAGTTGATAGAAAAAGATTAAAAAATTCTTGACCATACATAACGCTCAGGTGGAACGGATTTTCTATGGGAGGACGAAAACTTTGTTATTTTGTTTGTTTATTTGTCATAACTTAATTGTACAATGAAAACACACAATTAAATACTATAACAACATAAAGAGTAAATTGACAACGGCGGACTTATCCCATAACGGAATCTCAGTCAACCGGCATTTATTAATCATCAATTTTATTTCGATTTTATTTTTTATTATTGAAATAAGGATTTTGCTCTAAAAGCTTGGCTGTTGGTTTAAAAGTTACCCTGTATAATATTTACAAGTATGGTAGTTTATTTTCACTTCGATCTTATTAAAACCCGGTATGTAAAAGTACAAATATCAATCATCTTTAACGAAGACAACCGCTTAACATCATTAAAACCAGAAAGTTACTCACAAAAAGTAAACAATAACAATTAAATCCGTCAACGCAGCAATCTCAGTCATTTCAATGCCAATAATTAAAACAAAACTCCAATTAATAAAGACAATTAGCATAACACGAACCGGCAACTTATGCAAATTATTCGCGCATTAAATCGATATTGCGACAGCCCTTTCACGAGGGTTGCCACCGAAGCGGTGAGCGATAAGTGATTCAAGTTCAGTTAAAAGCGAATCTCGGCGTGTAATGACGTTCCTGCCCGGGCTTTTGCTTCAGATCAAAATTGACAAAAAAGACTGAACATTTTAAGAATCCCTTTACCCTCGACTTTTCCATACAAACGTAGTCTACGTTTTATTTTGAAACGACATGTCAGTCGTCTGTGAAAAATTGTCATTTTAAAGAAATTGCAATTATCTAGGGTTATAATTGGTTTCCGATGTTAAAATTATGAACTGGAAAGAAAATATAAGGGTGTAGAAGTTTTCCATACTGATGGTCAAATCTGATATAATACACATATTCCCTTTTAAGTTCATAATTTTACGTCGAAAACCAATTGTAACCCTAGATAATTGCAATTTCATTAAAATTACATAATTTTGCCCATATTTTGGTCAAATCTGCTATAATACACATATTCCCTTTTAAGTTCATAATTTTACGTCGAAAACCAATTGTAACCCTAGATAATTGCAATTTCATTAAAATTACATAATTTTGCCCATATTTTGGTCAAATCTGCTATAATACACATATTCCCTTTTAAGTTCATAATTTTACGTCGAAAACCAATTGTAACCCTAGATAATTGCAATTTCTTTAAAATAACATAATTTTGCCCATATCCGACATATCGTTTCAAAATAAAATGTAGAGTACATTTGTATGGGAAAGTCTGTTTCTGTCCACGGTAAGGGGACTCTTAAGTCTGTACTGTTATCTGCGGTATTAGAAGATCATGGGAGGCTGAAGGTCACTGTGCCTGCAATGTGGCAGGAGTCCCCCTCAGACCCGCTAGCGTGGCTTACCGATAAGACGTGTGTTAATACCAACTTACCTACCTGTGACGTATCGTTTGTGTTTTTGTAATAATACGAGTAATTCCATAGAATAGTTTCATTAGTACTTTATATTTATGTGTACTGTTAGCACTATAATGCTATAGTGCTAACAGTACGCATAAATATAAAGTGCTAAGCGTGCATTTGTTCTGCGTATATTGGTGTCCCACTGCTAGGTAAAGGCCTCATGTTTATTCTTTTTCTTATATTTATGAGCTAGGCTCTCGTCTGGGCGCTAAGTTCTTAACCTCTTTATATGTTTTCATACGTTATTTTTTTCTTTTATTTGATCGAAAAATATTCTTCTGGGTTTTCTATCTTTCCCTCAATTATTGTTGTAAAGAACACATCGTGACGTAGCAGATGACCGAAATAAAAATATTTTCTAATGTTGTAATTTTTCTAGACTGATAACATTCTCAGACTCCATTCAAATAATAAAAAATGTTTTATTACTTGAATGGAGTCCCAAGTGACATTTATAAACATACATCATGCGATTAAAACGTGTCAGTTTAAAAACCAAAATCTCATTATAGATACATGATAACTTGAACGTTATTTATACCAATCTAAATGGGAGACACAAACATTGTTGGGTTATTCAGTAACTAACTCCATTTGAATGCATCGATCGCCAACCCTACCGCGAGGGCTGTCACCGAAGCGGCGAGCAGTAATTAATTCAGTCTGAAGCGCTAATTTGAGCCGCGAGAAGTCATGGCCCCTGACGTGCCACCCCTGCGGCCTGCCCCGCCACGCCACAGATGAAATAACTTGAAGAGCGACCAACCCTTATTATTTATTATCGAGTGCGTATATATCTAATACTGGTGTCGGGATTTTCGAACTGTCAATGGGCATCTGATTTGCCCATGTATTCAAATATTATTTTCATGTGTTTTGGTGCAATAAAGTGTTTTTATTACTTACTTAGACCTGATGTAGCTCAGAGACTATTTTTTATCACACTTTCGCCGTTTTTCAACTAAAATTGAAAAACGGCGGATTTAATGCTTAGAGCATTTTCTTCGCCAGTTAACCATAGGGATAAACAGAAAAAATTGTGAGGCGCAAAATGCAAAAAAAATTAACTGAATCACTATCCTATATTAATGTGAATATGTACTTCATTGAAAATACTTTGAACGTATACATATATCATATTCTATCTCGTGACAACAGTCTTTTATTGTATATCTATTATAATGAGCTAGTGTGCAGGTTTCCTCATGATGTTTTTCTTACATTGCATTTGATGAAGAAAAACATCATCAGTGGTAGTAGTCGAAAATGACCGTACATGAGTATAAACTAACAGGTACAAGTCAAACCACCTGTGGTCATCACCTGAGTTTCCTGAAATCTTTTGCACTTCGCTCGCGGCATTCAAAAGGAAATGCCTAATTGTCATCACAGATTCATAATTCATTCTTTTATTTATTTATTTTTTTACTTACTAGTTAATTTGTTTTATAACTTGATTTTTGCTATAATAGACATGTTATGTACTTATATAATTGGTTAGTTAGGCTATCTAGTTATATTTCTTATTTTTATTATTTATCATTACATGTACCTAACTCACTGTATATGTACTAATAAATAAAATAAAATAGAATGAAATGACAAAATTCTCGACACATAGCCTTTATCTGTCTTTACAACATAGACATTATCTCTTGTCACTCTGTCTTCCAAGTCTACCTAACTGTAACTGTAACTAATTCTAAATCAACAATTTACAACTCCGCGACTGCAGACAGATGCACACAACAACTATATCGACAACCCTGTCTCGGCTCGAGCGCTAATTGGCCGGCTGTCGCGCTGTGTGCAGCCGACTATGCATACAAACAGAGCTGTGCGTGTGTGTGTATAGCGGTAGGGATGTCGCTGTGTCAATGTATTGATGTGGACGGTGATGTTTGCGATCCGTCTGAAGCAGTGATATGAATAGATTAATTTAACTTGCATGTGCCGTGCAGTGATTGCTAGCGGCAGAGTAAAATACTCACCACTAAGTCACCACTCTTTGGAGGAAATTGTGTCGTAAGAAAGGTATAGATGATGAGAGAGGTATAGCTATTATAGTTTTATTAACGCTCATTACCAATCCAAGCGAGAGTCGTTGCCACAAACTTCTTTTGAAGCCAGCTTCTTACATAACTAAATAACTCTTTTCAATTGATAAAAAACTGGTAAATGTAAGAAAAGGATATTCAGTCATTAATCATTATGACCCCTAATGTTCGTCTATTTCGAATACAATTCTTCACCAGTCACGACTGGCGTTCGTCGCGCTTTTTACAAATTCTAAATTCACTAGCGCGCACTGCAGCGAAGCGACATGGAACCAATTAAAAAGTTTTAAAGACGTGTTAATTTAACGGCGTCGCCACATGTTTCTGCTCAGACGTCGGGACTCGAAATAGTCCACTTTTTATGTTTGACTCGTGCCGTTGGACGGCTTTCACGGTGGTTGAGTTCGCTGGGCGAGTGATGAGGTAAATCCACAAATCGATCTTAGAAAGAAGGAGAAATTATAGATTCGATCGTTTATCCGTATACTTGAGTTGAACAGATAATCAGAAGAGTTATCAAGATGTTGTGTTATTAACGCTGATGTAATCATAGACAAATATCTCAGTAAAGACTAAAATGTCAAAAACCATATGTTACCTAAAGATATGAATCGCGCGAAATATGCCAATGCAACTTTTATATAAACCAAACAAACTAAGCTAGTAAAAAAATTGGAACAACCCGAAACTTTGCTGCTATATATCTATCTGCTAGAACCCCGAATCATATGTAATGTAGTTCTTTGTAAAGGAACCCATACTGAAAAACATCAGAGTGGGTTTATCAGGAAAGGCGGGTAAGTTGAAAATCGTCAAAGAAAGAGTTCACCAGTGTGGAAACAAACCGGCAGTACTGTACTCGTTTCCAT
Source organism: Acrobasis suavella (assembly GCA_943193695.1). NCBI lineage: Eukaryota > Metazoa > Arthropoda > Insecta > Lepidoptera > Pyralidae > Acrobasis > Acrobasis suavella. The sequence goes on from OW971951.1 coordinate 13,523,430, forward strand.
ACCCGTCTACTCGACTCTTTTGAGCTATTGAGTGAGATATTAAACGTTTTAGACATAAAATGTTCGGGTGACGGTGAACTAAATTTAGCTTTATCGCTTCATTTGACGGCTGATTGGGATCTGCGCTGTGGTTCGAGAGTAAATAAGTATGGAAACCACAACTTACAACTTTTAAGCAGGTTATTCAAGCATCAGGCTTAGAGCTCCTACAGGGTAGACTGATTTTAAGGCTCATAAGACGCGCCACGGTTAGCGTTATGAATGACGTGAAGGTGTTAAAAGGGAATACGAATGGTCGACGAAGGAAACCAGCAACCCTCACCAACCAAGACACTGTCACTGCGATCGCAGCGGGCGATGGATCGCGTCACACGAGATACGCATCCCTAACATCAGTGCGGCTCAAGGCGATCGTGTGCGCGTTCTCAAGTCTCATTCGCCCTGATGAAGATCTCCGGATGAGGTCGGAACATATCGGCCAGTAACTGACTCTCTTCGTGAGTAAACCGTTTACTTCATACTAATAAAGAATGGTAATAAGTTGTCAACCGCACCGCTTATTGACTTGATTCGGATTCTGATTCTTACCCAGTCCCTGGAAGAGAAGAGGCCTATAAGCTACGCAGATTTCAAATAATCTTTCAACGAATTAATCTTTCAGTATTATCTATCCAAATAGTGGCTTCAATCGCACGTTCCGTTTCTACCCAGGAATATCAATTCGCCGAGCTCAATTCAGTAGCATATTACTCGGACCACTTGCAGACCATGAAAATGTACAGGCTGTTTAGCGGCTTTGGGGGGAACTGGGGACGGGTGGCGTCGGCGCAGTGGCGCGCTTGGATTTGTTTGGGACAAGGTACGGGCGGGACGCACCGCAAATTCCGAAGAATCACAGATGCAACCGTGCATGTGTTTGTTTGTCGTATGTGAATGTGGCAAATACTTTTGTCAGGTTTTCAAGAATTAGCTTGACGACTGCCATACAATGAGATCCGAAAACAACAGCTTAACGTGCCTTCCGAAGTATGATGAAGCTCGAAGAATTTTTAATGCCACTTGAGGTCAACAAGAGAGGACTACACCCGGGGTTAGTTAATTTACGAAAGTGCTAGCCGTGCGTAGTTGCACCGGACCATAGGGCTCCTCAAATTAAAAAAAAAAACGCATTAACGGCCTTGTCGTAAACTCGTTTTGTGATACGCATTTGAAGGCGACGCTCGTCTATTAAGTTCTTGGGTCTAATTCTTTATACTAGCTGAGACCGCGGGCACCTGCCCGCAGAGGTATGCTATCAACTAGTATTTACGGCGACAGATAGACAGTAGACAGTGGACGGAGAAGCTGTACCTATCTCGGTTTGTAAAGTTGGACTAGTGAGACAAATTAATTTGACCCGGGACCATTAGCAATAAAGCGAATGTGCATCGTACGTTTAAAAAACGCTCGTCGCTTGAATGAAGACCACACTCTATTTGGCAACGTCTGCGGATTTCCATTACAGAGCAGAGGCGCGCCTCCCGGGGGGCCGACTGCCGGCTGATCAAGTAACTTGTGGACGGTAGTCGCTGCCTATGCGCTTTGAGCCTCTCAGATGACTATCTAATTCCACTAAATTTCAATGTGTTGGAACTCTCGATAATTGGGTACAGCAGAATAAAACTGTTTTCTTTTTTGCAATCAACGTTGTTGTTTATGAAAATAATTTGACACAATAAACATAAAACGGATCCCATAAATATAAATATATATAACTCAAAGGTGACTGACTGACTGACATAGTGATCTATCAACGCACAGCCCAAACCACTGGACGGATCGGTCTGAAATTTGGCATGCAGTTAGATGTTATGACGTAGACATCCGCTAAGAAGGATTTTATTCAATGTTACCCCCAAGGGGATAAAATAGGGGAAGAAAGTTTGTATGAAACTTTGTCAATTTTAAACCGATCGGGCTGAGACTTTGCATGCTACTATGACGCAGGCATCCCCTAAGAAAGGATTTTGATAAATTACACCCCTACGCGAGCGAAGCCGCGGGCAAAATCTAGTCTAAAATAAAATTATCCGAATAGTCAAATTGTCTTTTTTCTGCGAATTGACGAATTGACTTTCTCGATCGTGATCTTCATCATTACAACAGCATAAAGTGTACTGCGATTTTTTAAATCCTAAAGACAGTAAATGATGATTTGTTAAAAAGTAACATTTGACCTTCGAGCTCATAAATAAAACTTTATATCCAATTTCCTTTTTTTTAGCTATTCATGTCCCACTGCTGGGCAAAAGCCTCCCCTCTTCCACAATTCTATATCCTGTGTATTTTCTCTCCAGTCCCTGTCGTAACTTTTAAAGTCGTCTGACCATCTTGTTCTAGGCCTTCATCTCTTCCTATAGCCATCAATTGGAATCCAGTTAGTTAAAATGAGGGCCCATCTTTCTGGTTGCATGCGGGAGACGTTCCTATTTGGACAAAATCTACTCATATTCCAGCAAGGCGATATTCTATCAATAGCGTCCGCCAGACTGACCGGTAATAATGTTTTGATACACCGCGGACCGACGACCCGCGCCCATTAAACCAATCAGGCAACAAATCAACTCACAAACGCTGTGACCCTCTGCGGCGGTCCCGTCGGGCGCGCCACTCTGTTACCAACTTCATTGGGATCAAGCCGATTACTGTTCGTAATCGCACACCCTCGCCACTTCGGGAGCACTGAACTCCTCAATACTATAACGCAATACGTACTCCAGAAAGCGAACAATCACCAGTTTACCGTGACCCGCCGCGCCGCCCGAGCGGTCAGCCCAAGCAGGCGTCACAGGATGATAGAGCCATCTGAAGGCAGCTCGCGATAAATTGGACAAACCACTTGCCTCTTACGACCTTACGGTTCGCGACGAATCAATTTCCATTTGGGCGCCTCAGGTTTCAGGCTTCGTTTCAGGCGGGAAGGAAAAGCGGGCTTACGGGAGGGTAATAAGGTGTAATTTTCATCGGTGGAGATTTTATCGAGATTTCTTCGGTTGTTTGTTGTGGTAATACGTGATTTGCGGCGCTGATAGTAAAGTTGCTTTTTGTGAGTGCTGCGTTTAATTTGGACCATCATATTCTGTGGGCAATAAGGCGTATTTTGGGATAAATTGGGAGGATTTGGGCGCGATAATCCGGCGACAGCCGGCGGTGTCTCATCAACTTTTAATTAAAGTTTCGCGTTTCGCTGCTCCGCCGGAGGTAAAAGGCACTCAAGACAAATGCGAATCGAGTGGCGTTTCTGTCGCGTGACGCGTGCTTGAGATTTGTCGCGGGCTTCATCGCGTGCCGTAACTTTGATGACGACCGTGCGGGATTGGCGCGTTCTTATTACCTTCCACATCTACAGTACACAAAACATACAATACACGCATTAAAATAAATGATTAGCAATCTATATTCGTACGTTTAGGTAGATATTAAATTGAGATAGACACTAATCCCCATATTCATAAAAATTAACAAAAGTTTGCTAAACCTCTTTTAGTTAAAATATGTTTTGTCTCGTTCTTACTTAGTCAAATATGAGAAGAGGGAAATAGACAAAAGATGTTTTAATTAAAATAGGTTTAACGAACGGTTGTAATTTTTATGAATATGAAGGTAAGAAAATAATATATAAGGTAAGTATCTTTCTGTGATAATTTTATTAAATTTTTATAATAGAACGGTAAAGAGAAAGCCATTTGCCTGACGTCTTAAACGATATAAAAACCCAGGCTTGAATAAGAGCATACATAACACAGAGTACATATAGCGACGTATGACGAGAAAGTAATTTATTGGGAAATAGGGAATATAACAAATTACAAACTATTCACAACATTGTGGTAACCAAAACCACAAAATAGGAAAAGTTTCTACATATTTCAGGGGCAAAACAGCAAATTTCCTAACAAAACAATGCCCCTGCGCGATACTCCGCGCAAACAGCGTTAACACATCGCCATTAGAGCCCACTTAGCAGCCGGAATTATTTATCTACAACCGCAAACACATTACGAAGGAAAAATTCCCGAGGAAGCCGCGACTCGTGGCCGCCCTGCCGTTTGAGCTATGTAGCCGCAGCTATACAAGAGACAAGTGGAAAGTATCGAGGAATTTAGTCACTTAAGCGTATTTTCTTTTTTATTCAAGAGCATTAATATATGTTATACTAGCTTTTGCCCGCGGCTTCGCTCGCGTAGGGGTGTAATTTATCAAAATCCTTCCTTAGGGGATGCCTACGTGATAGTAGCTTTATGCATGCAAAGTCTCAGCCCGATCGTTTCAAAATTGGCAAAGTTTCATACCAACTTTCATCCCCTATTTTATCCCCTTGGGGGTAGAATTGATCAAAATCCTTTCTTAGCGGATGCCTACGTCATAACATCTACCTGCATGCCAAATTTCAACACCATCCGTCCAGTGGTTTAGGCTGTGCGTTGATAGATCACTATGTCAGTCAGTCAGTCTTTACACCTTTGAGTTATATATACACGCTGACTTTTCATTAATTTTGGAAAAAATAATGTCATGTAGTAAATAAATTCCTATATCCATATACATAATCCAAATTTGTGTATGACAGCAGATAAAAAAGTTGTGAAAATGATTTTCGATCGAGACCACGTAGTTACGCTCGTTCAAAACTCACGCGTAACCCAGATGAACTCGAAATCTAGCCGGCCGTCGGTACTACTAATTGATCTCACGATTTTACTTTCAAGTTTTAGTCAACATATTTTGTTTCTGAATTTTTATTTTGACTAGCTAATTAGGTCTAATTAATGATCCTTATGAAGTAACCTTCGGCTCCAAAACCAATGAAAAATCACCGTGTATTTAGATGATCAGAGCGTATTCCCGGTTGCATCCTCAGCGATAACGCTTCAGAGCCCGGGATCCGCAACCTTAACCAAGTTGATTTGACGAGGTAATGGTTTTTACACAGAGCGACTGCCGTCTGACCTCCGCAACCCAAAGGGTGACCAGGACCAATCCTCAGATAGGTTTGATGAGCAAACGCTAGATGGCGTTTGGGACCCACAGTTTATACGCGCCTTCCGAAACAGGGAATCATCTTACTTTTCGGATATTCAGGTGATTCAGGCCTGCAATATCCTAACCATACTGGAAACAACTTTTCACAAAGTATGCTTCCCAGTGGGATTCGAATCCACGACCTACGGATCACAAGGCGAACGCCTTGACCACTGGACCACGGAGGCAGTTCATAGGCACAGTTATATTGTGATAACATTGTTTTAGTTTATATTTGTAATCTGACATATTATTTATGACAAACAAATTTCGAGGATAAAGTCCCGAGAAAGCCACAAGCGTTGGCCGCCCGACCGCAAACATTCCGAGCTAAGTAGCTATAGACATATATGGAAAAAGTTGAAAGTCTCGAGGAACTTGGTGACTCGTTCGCGAGCATTACCATGTTACACACTGATAACATTGTTTTTTATTATTGTAATCTGACACAGACATATTACGACAAAACACATTAATTGAGAACGAGTAGCTTTTTTTAGCAATTTTGCTAAAAGTGGCCGTTTTTCGCAAAAATGCTATAAAAAGCTACACGTTCTCACTTTAAAATATAAACAGTAGTTCATTAAATAGTTTGAAGGGTTATCTAGGATTATATCAAAGCCAAATTTTAAATAATGTCTCCGTTTCTTTTCAAATGATTTATTTCAAATGGGGGCAGCACTGAACCTCAGGTAGCCCCTTAAGCTGAAAATCCATCGAGCCGTTCAGGCTGCAGAGCGTGCCAAACATTACAATTAGGCGCCGAAAATCCGCCATTTCGTTTTTTTTTTTTGATATACCCAGTGTTACTCTCACAGTAAATACATAATTTAACGACACCTCTTATGCTAAAATCCATCGAGCCTGAACGGCTGCAGAGCGTGCCAAACAATTATATATACATAATACAAACATTATTTCATACATACAAACTCTCGACAAAACTTAACCCTCCTTCTGGCGCAGTCGGGTAAAAAGAAGTCTTACAATTTAAAATACATAGGTAAAATGGGCGGTCTTATCGCTTTAAGTGATCTCTTCCAGATCTATCCTATCCTAACCTATCACGATTATGATCATCTTTTACTACTATAACGCTTAAGGGTGGCCTTTGGATCTAATGGTCCAAGGTTCTGTCGATCCCGTTTTAATTAAGACGTAATAAGTATGTGTCTATGTATACGATAGTGGACCCCTTCATCATCATCATATCAGCCACAACAAATTCCTCCCATACAATAAACGTAATTTTTATAGCTAATCGTACGGAACCCGTCATGCGTGAGCCTGACTCGCACGTGGCGGGTTATTTATTTTTATACGTTTTTATTTTTAGGAAATGAATGTATTCATATGCGATTATATTTTTTCATTGTGAATCTCCATATCTGAATAATTCAATTAATATATAAATAGATCCGCTCGTGTATCCGTCTCCCACTTCAGTTCCGGCACAATATCCGGTAGATGGAAATTGCTCCAATATAGAAACGCCCACGATTCAAGCTGAAAACTCCGTTGGATTTTGCGAGGGAAATACATATTTAACAATGTTGGTAATTAAACACATTATTGTTTTGATTAAATTAATTTTCGCGTTCACTGTCTATAACTTATTAAACACACTTGATTTGTTCATAGATTCATGAATCATGTCATGAGACATAAAATTATTACGCTTCAGAGCCCGAGGTCCGCTACCTAAACTAGGTGATTTAAGGAGGTTAAATAATAAAATAAATAAATAAATACATACGGACAAATTACACTGATTGAGCTAGCCCCCCAAAGTAAGTTCGAGACTTGTGTTATGGGATACTAACTCAACGATACGATATTTTATAACAAATACATATATAGATAAACATCCAAGACCCAGGACAATTTGAAAAAGGCCATTTTCCAACTTGCCCTGACCGGGGATCGGACCCGGAACCTCTGGGTGGCGGACTAGCCTGGTGACCACTACGCCACGGAGGTCGACACTTCTATTTACACAGAGCAACTGCCGTCTGACCTTCGCACCCCGAAGAGAAGACCAGAACCAATCCTTAGATAGGTTTGAGCAAACTCTAGATGGCAAAGGTAACAGCTACTAGTTATTCATAAAATATCTTCAACATAACGCGTCGCCTTAAGGAGATACAAAAATTTTTCGGGGTACAATGCTGCCCCCATTTGAAATAAATTATTTGAAAGGAAACGGAGATATCGTTTAAAATGTTGTCTTGACCAAGCCCTACATAACCTGACTACATGGGTGACCCGTTCACTCGTGCTTATAATGATGTGATTTCAGGATATATTTTAATCGAAAAAAAAAAATAGACTTATCCTGAAATCACATAATTATGATTGTTTTATTTACTTAGTACCCAATTAGATTCTTGAGAAATCCCGGAACTTTTAGTCATATCCATACTTTTGATAGCAATAGCACCCGTGATTCCGATCTCTGCTAATGTGCGTAGAAAAGCCTCACGTTCTCACTTTAAACTGTAAACAGTAGTTCATAAAATAGTTTGAAGGTTGGTCAAGACAAAATTTTCCTTTCAAATAATTTATTTCCAAAATGGGCAGCACTGGACTCCGAAAACTTCATGTATCCCCTTAAAGTCTTGAGCCACACAGTCGGCAAGTAACACTACTGGAGCCGGTAATAAAGTGCCGAGAGGCTGACAGACGTTAAGCGGTAGGTTCACCAAACATTTCTTAACTTTGAGAGACTGATATTTCTTTACTGATTTTCTGTGAAATGACACGATAGAAACGAAACTCCAAATTGTTGTCAAAAATGGCGGGAAAGTATTAGGGGGAGATAAACAAAGGTGAGATTTTTTCAAATGACAAATTAGTACTGGTCGTCTTACTACAATAAACCTGAGCAATGTTTGGCCACGGCGACCCCTTTCTTATTTGTTTGATTTGAGTCTTGCATTAAACTCATTTACATGTGCATCTTGCCCATTCTAACTTACGGTGCTCATCAGAGTTGGTCATTTACCGAGGAGCAGAAGTCCAAGCTCAAGATTTGCCTAAGAGCGATGGAGCGAAGTATCTTAGGCGTCACGAGACTGGATAGAGTGTCGAACACCGTACTCCGTTCAAAAACGGGAGTTGTAGATGTTGCGCACAAGGCCGCCAAGTTGAAGTGCGATTAGGCAGGCCACGTAAGCCGGATGCACCCAGATAAGTGGACCAAATTAATCACGGGATGGATTCCTGCGGACCGTCACAGGAAACTGGGTAGGCCTAGGAAACGTTGGAGTGATGTCATCAGACATTTTGAGAAGAATTGGTCACAGGTTGCACTAAATCGGGATAAGTGGAAAGATATGGGGGAGACCTTTGCCCAGCAAGATGTGGGGCATATCAGTGATTGAACAACACCGCACTAGCATTTGTTGTTTTAGAAGAAACGCCACCTAACACGGTATAGTACGGGTGGCAAAGGCAAAACATGAGTTTTATTGTTATCGCACTAGTGGATCTGTGAGATGTAGACAATGCGAGACAACACGACCAATTTTTTTTAAAGTTCAAAATTCGAAAGTTTATCGTATGAAAAAGTTGTTCAGACATAAAAGTTGCGTCTTAATAAGGGTGGCAAAAAAGTTTTATAAAATATTTAAAATAATTTCGAATAGGCTGAAATATATTGTAACAATTTTCAACACCCATATCTGCGCCATTTTGAAAAAATTTCGAAAATAGGAATCGACAAGAAAAATGTATATAATTTTCGAACCTTCTCACAACATTTTACCAGAATCCGTTGAGATTTGCGAGAACAGCCGGACAGACGTCTGACAGCCGGACAAAAGCAGTTTTGACCAATCTCGAAACGAATATAAATTACTTACATACACATAAAAAATTAATACATACTACAAGCATAATAATACAACGGAATAAAATTTCACGTACCATAAATTCATCTCAACCACCAAAACAGATATATAACCTTTATTGTAATGAAACATTTCCAGTTAATGCGGCCGCCGCACAGTAAAACAAATGTCCCGCGCCGGGACACAAATATGGCCTCCCACTCACATCCGGATAACCGCATAAAATATCACGGATGTCCTTATCCCGCGGATCGTCGGCGACGATAAAAAAACCACCCCCACCACCCGAGGGGTGGCGATATACTAAGACACACAAACTAAGAAAAGTATAGATGTGATACTTCTTTATGTTTGTTTTTCGTGTGTGTAAGTGGCCAACACTGGTGTCAGATTTTCAGGCTTTCTTAAATGTTGGTCTGTGAGAAAAGATCATAGACTGTACTCATGCTCAAAAACTGTACTTTGCTAAATGCTGGCCTGGGAGAAAATATAACACATTTAAAAAAAAACTAGTAAACTTATAAACTATAAAGTGACTGTGTAGTGTAGACAAATACATGTATAATGTGAAAAGCAATAAATAAATTGAAATTGAGTTGATGACTAGGTTTTTCGATGAAAGAAAAGAATAAATATAAATGAATAACCGGGCAAGTGCGAGTTGAACTCGCGTGGAGAGGGTTCCGTACAATACCAAAGATTTTTCGTGAGTAAACGTATTATATTGAGTTTATCACTTTATTTTCAATTGACAGAACTCTTATATTATTGTTCCTGTAATCTACAAGCAATGGACTTTTTTTTTTCAAAATTTTTGGCTCAGTAGTTTCTGAGATCAGGGGGGGATTGGTCAATTTTCGACTTCTTTTTTTAATAAAATCAAAACTTTTTATTTGACAACATTATCAAAAATATATTTGAGATCCTTATAACGAGCCCTTTCGTCATATATGACACGGTAAGGTTTGCAAAACTTTTTTTTTAATTTCCTCATTTTCCCCGCGAAAATGAGCCTTATTTAAAAAAAAAATATTCATTTATTTTGAACACCTGTGTTTTGGTCATAGGATTACACAATCCTACCAAATTTCACCTGATTTGGTTCAGAACATTCGGAGCAAATTGGCTGTGACAGACGGACGGACAGACAGTCGCACGAGTGATCCTATAAGGGTCCCGTTTTTACTTTTTTTTGTACGAAACCCTAAAAAGAATCAGGCAAGGTGCTGTCAAGCTATGTTGTTGCTGGTTTTTTTACAGTGAGGCTTACCGTTCGCGCAGGTAGTAAAGCCCCCATAAGACATACAAAAAATTTGCGGTTTACTCTATGTTACGATCGCAGTCACTCAAAGCTCGTAGCCCGTGGCCACACTGTATAACTACACATTGTCTCACTGTATAACTACGCTAGATCACAGTTCAAGACGAACAATTTGTCATCATCAGTATCAAGTTGCTTTTGTCTCCACTACGAGAGCACAATCCTCTCGTTACTACTAGAAACATACTTGGGTGGAGCAGCCAGAGGATTTTATCTAATTTACACGTTAATGAGGGTTGGAGAGATCATATTAATGTTTATAATTGAGCTTGTAGTTCCTAAATCGCCTTCTACAACAACCGCTTGAAATGGTCCTAGTCTAATCTGCCAGAAATTACACGGCGAACAATTAATATATAAATGTATTTCACGAATCATCATGTACTTGAACCATTCTGATTTTTTTTTACGCTATGTGTAGATGTACCTCAAAAAAGCTCCATTTCTCTACCCTCAGTGTTTTACACCATCGGGGTGAACCACTAAGCGATGGAAAACCCTCCAAGTCCCCACTAGCGTCGTCTCTCTCATCCCACGAGCGTAAGAGCGGGACGGCAGTGTTTGGATGTTTGGTCGAAGTGCTGCCACTTGTTAGTCACGTCGCGGGTTTCTTTGCGCCAAAGTACAGCGTGTAAACTTGAGCCAATGTCGATGTAGACTCACTCCAGGGGACGCATTTTTGAATGGTTTCCGCGAGCATTTCCAAACGGACGCATTTTTGAATCGATCGTATGCGAAGGATTTGCTAAGAGTAGTCTTGAACACTCGTAATTTTGACATTTGTAGCGTAGATATGTCAAAGAAACCTTTAATGGAGAATCCGTTCCTATTTTCGCTGCTTTTTTATTCCTGGTGTAAATTATAGATTACCATATAGACATATTTTCGAAGTTATCTGCATAAAACAATATTGTTTTTCGTTAACACGACGGTTTCAAAAATACGGCTAAATGGTATTTTTCGCGCTCGGTGAGTCGGATAACTACACATTTTATGTTTCGGCGAGTCCCTCGATGAAAAATGACACCCCAGTAGGGCCGGTGCCACACTGAAGTTGAGCGGTGTTTTCGACCCCCGACGTAAACTGATATAAAGACGTGTCTTTGTATCTGTGTACCTGGACGTGGCATTACGATGCCTAAACGACTGGGCCGATATTGATGCGGTTTTTTTATTCAAAAGTAAAAAAAAGTCAAAAATTATTTATTTATCTTTGGATATTTATATCACTTGATAATTGTCATTTTTTTTTTCTTTCGATTTCTTAATAGTTAGTTGTTGACGTCAGATCATTTACTTACAACTAAGTTTACTGCCGCCTCCAAAGCGCAAGTACAGAAGAAGCGGTTTCAAACTGTACTGCAGCATTTTCTCCAAAAACGTCAACCTTACAATTATACTGATATTAAAATTAGATGTGTGGACTGATACATTGCTATGTCATAATTATTAATTAAAAATGTCAAATTTGAAACTAATGTCAATTTGTATAAAATTCATGTACTGATTGTACTCAAATGATGTCATTTGTGAGTGTACAAATATAAGCCTTTGAAAGATGACTTGATCGAGGTGATTTTAATAGCTATGTTTGATGAAAGTTTAAAAGTAATGGGGGTGGACGTTTGAAAGCTGGGGTTCTTTTTATAGGCTCGCCAAAAAATAAATTATCAAGCAACAAGCAGATTGAAGTTGTAGGGACACAATATGCATGATGCGGCGGCGAGTCTTATCTTATTCTTATATAGGGACAAATAACACTGATTGAGCTAGCCCCAAAGTGAGTTATATATAGACTTGTGTTATGTGATACTAACTCAACGATACTATATTTTACAACAAATAAATATATAGGTAAACATCCAAGACCCAGGACAATTTGAAAAAGGCCATTTTCCAACTTGCCCTGACCGGGGATCGAACCCGGGAGGGCTACGCCACGGTGACCACTACGCCACGGAGGTCGTCGTTCGCCCTTGTCATTGAAAATACCTGTGTCCCTAGATAGCTCCCGCGATCGGTTTATCTGTGCGTCCTTATAACCTAAACTGTAATTGTGTTCGTGATTGTGTGAACTGAAGTACAAGTAGTACAAGTGTTGTTGACTTTACCTTCTGAACCTTATAGTTAGGTACCCCTTACACTCACATACAGACACGTAGCTAGGAAGTCTAGAAGTGAATATTATTTATAACCTTTGGAGTCAGTACAGTACCAAGGGGAACAGGGACGCGTTTTGCGCGGAACCCCAGGAGCTTCCGTTCTGAATGTTATACCTACTGATATTAATTCTGCTCTAACTTTAACTCTGACTTTAACTCGATAGAAACATACATACATATACATACATATATAGGGACAAATGACACTGATTGATTGAAGAAACAAGTAAGAAATGTAGAGTACATCATTCAAACAAAGAAAAGACTACAGCTTTATAAAAAAAAAAACGAAATAAGGAGAAAGGAATCCTAATTAAAACTGAGAAAAGCAAATTAAAATCAATGTAAAGCGAGACGAAACAAAATCGTCAAATAAATTCGATAACAAAGGTCCCACGGATAACAAAAAGGCGCATTTTGGGCATTAGCAGACAAGTTGCCTTCGTAAAAGCCCGAGGCTTCTGAAATGAAATCGTTTGATTGCGAAGGTAGGAATTATTTATAATTCTCTCTTTATCATAGGCATGCAAAGATTTACATTTCGATGACATATGGTTCGCACCAAATTAGCCGCATTTCAGAAGTGCCATAAACAACAAGATGGTTGTGTGTGCTGTGACGGCGTAGAATAGGACAACTCCATCCCATTTTGTGGATGTCGTAAGAGACGATTAAGGAGTACGCACGCACATCTCCTGCTACAACTGCATTTCCAAAAAGAGTTGGCATCAGGCAGGTCCATTCCATCCGCCTCATGATCATTCATCATCGTTTTACGATATCCGTGGCGTAGTGGTCACCATGCTTGTCCGCCACCCAGAGGTCCCGGGTTCGATCCCCGGTCAGGGCAAGTTGGAAAATGGCCTTTTTCAAATTGTCCTGGGTCTTGGATGTTTATCTATATATGTATTTGTTATAAAATATAGTATCGTTGAGTTAGTATCCCATAACACAAGTCTCGGACTTACTTTAGGGCTAGCTCAATCAGTGTTCTCCATATATATTCATTTATTTATTTATATTAATCCATCGATTCCATTTTCAACCCACATCAACCCACTGCTGGTCACAGGCCTCCCTTTTTTTGCGCCATTTCCCACGGTCTTGTGCCATTCTCATCCACTGCTTACCCGTCAACCTTACAATATCATCTGACCAACGGCCCGGTGGTTTCCCTACTGGCGTCAGGCAGGTGGCCGTTCGTTAAACTGACCAAATCGTTAAAACTGTTTCGGCTATATCTTTTCGATTTCGCGTGGTCTTCGGCATACCGTCGGTGACCATTGACATGCATAGGAGTATTAATATTAGTGGTTATGGCGTTTATTTGTATCAAATCCTCCTTATGGAGTTGGGCAGGACACCATGATGACACGTGGAGCAAAATATAACAAAGTGGCGCCCCATTAATGGCAAGCGCAGCGTAGGTAGTTCGTTAACAAGATGGCTCGACGGCATCAGAAAGTACGCGGGTCGAATGTGGATGAGAGTAGCTCAGGACCGTGGTAAATGAATGCCATTGAGAGACCTATTCCCAGCAGTGGGGGGTTCAAGGCTGCGGATGATGAAGATGATGATCCGCCTAATTCCCGTAATTGCGTCGATACCAATCGAACACCAAAGGAGCAAAAATTTGCAGTATCGCTGATTGTCGAAGCTGAAATTACCGTGTCTGTGAAAGCCTTTGTAGAAGCGTCCAACGATAAGTTTCAGCTCAGCAGTGAAATATTCAAACAGAGGCAACCGGAAGGACAAATTAACGTTACAAAGAGGTGCGCCCGTTTCTAGGTAAGGAAACAGGGAAAATTTGTCATGGCGTGGGCATGAATTATAAATGAAATTTCCATGAAGGAATGATGCAAGGAATTATTCATTATAAATATAATACTATATATAAAAGTATTGTAAAATAGGTGTCCGAGAGAAAGAGGGAAATTGGTATATATCTATTTATTTGTAACTGCTTAGTAGCTAAGGCGCGTTGAAACAGAGACCGGACATTGTCCAAATTTCCTTTTATACTATCTATACTAGTACAATATAACATCTAGTGGCGACTACTTGAATTATTTATTTACAGGGATGCTACAAGCATCAAGCATTGATACAATATTCAATACTAGGATACTTAATACCTACTTAATGCAATGCAAGCCATATAGATGGCGCTTGTGTTTAACAAGTATAAAGTTTTTCCGATTCATAAACTACTTAAACACCCGTGAACGAAGCACCTGCTAGATATCTGCTCAATCACTTCATTCAATATACCTGTTTCCATATTCACATAAAATAACATAACATTAATAACTGTTTAAGCCTTTTAATTATGCAGATATCGGATGTTTCTCAGTAAATTGAATATTGAAACAAATTTAAGGTTAATTTCGTGGAATTAATTTATCGAGCCCGTTCACCACGAAACGGTTTTCAATTAGCGTAAGCAGTGTTTCCGGGAATTTCCAATAATCTAGCGGGGGTGGATTGGTAATGTCTGAAGCTGTATGCTAATGATGCGACTGGGAATGGGAAAGTAGATCTCCGGATGGAAGGTCAAACCAAATGTTTACAACCATGAGCTATCTGCATTCCTCTTACATTTAAATCAAGTGAGACTATTTTCCTTGTGCTTGAAGAATTTTCGTAAGACAAGTGACTACTGTCAAATTAGCGAGGTGTGTCAATTAATCCATACATGAGGGTTGCCGCCTTACGTCAATCCCGCAATGCATTTGTGCGAATTTTTTTGCAACCGACTGACGCTCGACATGTACACTCCTTGGGAATGCAGTTGTTGCACAGGATGTTCACGCTTATTCCAGTTATCTCTTAAACGACACGATGACCCTGGTCTCCTAAGCAGCACAACCACAGAATATGTAGTAGTACAAATCATAGCAAAAGATGCACAAGGTGGTCAGAGGATCTGACCAAGGTCGCTGGTTGCAAGCTGCTTTAGATCGGTCGTTTTGGAAATCATTGTGAGAAGTCCAACACAGTGGGCGTTATGCGGCTGAAACGATGATGAAGATGACAGCTTAAGACGCAGCTGTTAAGATTAGAAGCCAGCATAGGAAATGAGAAGCTCGGTGGCATGGTGGGAGTGCACATTACTACCGCTCTCGCAAGTAAAGTGACACCGGGCGTGGTCCGCACACGGATGGGTGGCCACAAGTGGCACAAAAAATTATCAAACTCTTCCGTGCTTCGGAAGAGACGTATAATATAAGCCATTGGTCCCGGCTGTCATCGTTGTATGGCAGTCGTCAAGCTATGTCAGATGCCTTTGGGCAGCTTGAAAAATCTGACACAAGTGTTGGCCACTTACACACACGAAAAGCAAGAAGCAAGCATAGGAAAAGGACCCTGTGTTGCAACATAGTTAAGGTTGCTACTCCACTCGTTAAATTGACTGAGATCTGGACTGAATAAGGACGGCACCCAATTTATGTAGGTACGTAAAATCATGACGAGACTGGTGGAATTAGCCCCGGCCGTAACCCTGTTTATACGTATAAATGACGAGGCAGATCGCGACGGTAATTGTTGGGCGGCGGGGCGACAAATCTGACGACCGTTTCCGACCCCACACTCCCATAGGGGGTTCCACATCTTTGGCGGGGCTGTGGCGCGAGGCATAAGCGAAGAGGATTGTTACGTAACGGTATGTGCGAGTCAGCATTACTTTCCGCGCCGTGTAGTTTCTGGCAGAGTAGAAAAAGACCAGCTCAAGTCTTCCTGTGAATGTCGTAGAAGGCGACTTAGGAAATACAAGTTAAACAAAGCTTACAAGCATAAAAGAAACCTCTGCAACCCGTCTAGCTAGCGTAGGAATTGTAGGCAAAATCCTCTGATTGCTCTGGCCAAGCATGGCTCTGGTACAGGGTAGTACAGAGGGGGTCGTGCCCCTGCAGTGGAAGTTATTCAGTCCTGTTAAGAACAGATCCCCAGATTAACGACTACACCCGCTGTATCTTTAAGCAAAACGTAGATTATAGTATACTCGCTCGTCGCCTCCAATTTGTACCAAGCGTCGTCGAGCCGGGTGGTTGCGCGCGCAACGCGGTAGCTCGGTGAAGGGTGACGGCATAACTAGCATGGAGTCCCGCCAACCCACCGACAACAGATTGATACACAGTCGCAGATATATGTACGAGTATCTGTTCCATTCGCGGCGGCTAGGGTCATGCTCCGACAGATAAACTATTTAAAAGATGTGTAACTGCAAACTTGTGTATAGGGTTTCTTCAGACGTAACAAGTTGACAACCGCTTCCAATCGCTTCCTTATAGAATTTTTCATCTGTTTTAATCGGTGAAACCAATATTTCTGTATGGCTCTAAGACCGTGACCGCATTAAAGTAAACTCTTTTGATGTGTGTTGCTAGAGAAAAATGCTTTGAATTTTATGGACAGCACGCCGGACATTACTTTGAATAAAGACCAGGCGCTATTCACAATATGTTTACGCAAAATACCGCAAATAGACTCTACCCTTTACAAGGATAGATCGTGACCAATCGAGGGAATGTGCCAAATGCGAATCATGTAACAATATTTTGATTCCTTTTTTTACCTTCTCGCCCACCATCACCTTAAAAAAGGCCTTTGGATCTTGAAGCCCTTTTGTAATTTTGCTCTTGCTCTTGTCTTGCTTGGGGCTGCAAGATCCAAAATTCTCTTGTCCCATTAGGGTTAAACACGAGAATAATGTAGGTAAAGTCGAGGGCAGTTCTGACCCCCTGACAGGCCTGTGTCACTCCCCGTTTAGGTATTTAAAATATACCTACGTTATTACTATGCGCGCGGCGACCACTTCGAAGGGGATAATTCAGTTGCATGAATGGTTTGTCCAGAGAAATAAAGAATGAAATTGGCTTGCAATGGACGTCTAGGTATCTAAACGAAGAGATGAGGAATTCTGACGCGAGCTAAAACCATAGCGCGAACCACATTAAGTAGATATTTCTTTAAATTTCTTTTCTGAGTAAGACTTCTGTACGTGAGTACTTGTACTTATTCTGTACCCCTGATTACAAAGACCGTATGGTAGTAATCACTTTTATCTGCTCCCGACTGTATGTTAAGATATGTATGTCTAAGGGCTTGCTACATCAAGCAGCACTGAACAGCACTTTTCTATGCTGCTATCCTTGTCTGTCGCTCAGAGCCGTCATTCGCTAAAGCGAGAGGGAGCGAAGGAACGCATCAGCATCGTCGACTCCACGGCGTTCAGTCGCTCTCTTTCTGCCAACGACGGTTCTGAGCGACAGAAAAGGAGAGCAGAATAAAAGGTACTGTTTCGTGCTAACAGATGTAGCCTAACCCTAAATAATATAATCATAACTGTATAAATTGAAACGCTCGTCACCCGTACTTGCGTCAGACAACAAAGCTGCGCGCGCACCGCGGTAGCGGCCTGTAGGGTGACAAAGTTATCAGGACACCTTCAACAGATAGCTGGAGCAAGCCTGTGTCACTCCACGTTTAGGTATCGAAAATATACCTACATTATTACTATGCGCACGGCGACCACTCCGGAGGGGAAAATTCTGATACATGAATCGTTTAGCCAGAGTAATAAGAATGAAATTGGCTTGCAATGGATTTTCTAGGTTACTAAACAAAGAGGTGAGGAGTTCTGACGCGAGCTAAATTTAACCATAGCGCGACCCACATAAGTAGATATTTCTTTAAATTTCTTTTCTGATTAAGACTTCTGTACGTGAGTACTTGTACTTATTCTGTGGCTGGAGTATCTGTAGCGGCGATCTCATTTACATGATCCACGTGTGCAAATCCAATTAGGTACATTTAATATTGTACAGATAAACAGCTGTCAGATAAAAATCCGGAAAGCGGACTCTGGGCTTTGCAGCATTACAGCTAAGAAAGCAACTGGGACGAGAGAATGAGAATACGCTGAGATGAGAGAAAGACTTGGTCTAATGGTTCCTTCCGGAGTCTAATGACCATAGTGTGAAATTGACCAAAGTGTCTAATGGCCATAGTTTGAAATTGACCAAAGTGTCTAATGACCATAGTTTGAAATTGACCAAAGTGTCTAATGACCATAGTGTGAAATTGACCAAAGTGTCTAATGACCATAGTTTGAAATTGACCAAAGTGTCTAATGACCATAATGTGAAATTGTCCATAGTAGCAAAAAGACTAAATTGACCGGAAGTGAATACCATATGGCATCAGGACCGCCTCTTGTAATTTTTTTTTAACTGTGCAATAAAGTTTAAATACATAAAGAAATAAATAAAAGACTGATCGTTATTTCAGTAAGCCTTACTAAGAGTTACTGGTTGTTACTGTTTTTCTGCGTGTTTATGCGGCCGGCGATGCCGGTCTTTCGGGAAGATATAGACTCGTTTTTGAAGGTTTCAATGTCGTATCGGTCCGGGAACACTGGTGCAGGAAGTTGATTCCACAGTTCGGTCGTACGTGGTAAACAGTTCCTTTTAAAACGTACGGTCACGGTCTGTGCGTACGCTGGTTGATTACCAACTATCCAAGTGGTGTGGATGAAATTTTAATTTCAGGCAGGTGGTATATATATTTATATACATAACTTGACGACTGCTATACAATGATGATTTATTGATGATAGCGGGGACCAACGACACACGTTGACTGCTAATAAACAAGCACGGCGCGTTTTTATTTATTTATAAAAACTTTATATCCATAATATACAATTGTTTACAGTTGGCGGACTTAAGAGTCCCGTACCCTGGGCAGAAACAGACTTTCCAATACAAACGTAGTCTACGTTTTATTTTGAAATGGGAAATATTCGGATATGAGAAAAATTAAGTTATTTTAAAGAAATTGCAATTATCTAGAGTTATAATTGGTTTGAACTTAAAAGAGAATATAGTGTATTATATCATATTTGACCATCAGTATGGAAAACTTCTACACCCTTATATTTTCTTTCCAGTTCATAATTTTACCGTCGGAAACCAATTATGACCCTAGATAATTACAATTTCTTTAAAATTAAAAATTTTCACCTAAGTTTGACATGCCGTTTCAAAATAAAACGTAGACTACGTTTGTATGAAAAAGTCTAGGGTAAGGGGATTCTTAACGCTAAAAGCGTTCTCTCCCAGTCAACCGTTAATATACATAGATTCAGTTACGCAAAATAATTAGTATTTCCGCAGTGCCTTCCAAAGCACGAACGAGTTTGACTTTGTTAGCCACTTGTGTTGACCCATCCTAGTGCGAACCACGCTCGGGGTTCCTTAACTTGCGGAAGCGGTAGTAAAGAAAAGCTTTAATTCTTCATTCCTTTCAACTAATGCAACGTATAAACAGCGTAGGGCGAAGTGTCTAATAATCTCATCTATTACGCTGTCACCGTTGCACGGACTTACTCTATTAACACGTCATGTCACGCTAGTCTGACTGACCACGTATGTCCATGGAGAGTTATACTAATTATCGTGTTAGTAAAAGCTTGGCCATATTGTTTCTCTGTTTTGAGAGAAGTATAGCACGCACTTCGTCAATACAAAAAAATAGCAGATGGATAAAACGTTTCTTTTTTAACTCCTAAATTTTATCTGATTTCAATGATTTTCAGTATGTTGTTGACATCATAAAAAATAGGTTTCTAGGTAATTTTTTTTTATTATGTAAATAACATACTAAAAAAATATTGAGATCAGATAAAAAACGTTTTCTCCATCGTTGTATCTCTCTCTCTTTTTGTATAGACCAGTGCGTGCTATACTTAAAAGCCTCCAAAAGGAGCGTGTCAACAGTATGGGAGAACATCTATCACTTTGCCACCTTTGCCACAACCCACTATATTAATCCTTCACCTCGCGCCAGCTTAAAGCCGTCGGCACATGTATGTCATAATGCTAAACCTAAATCATATGTTAATTATAAACCACCCTACTGTGGAATTACCTTATTAACTATAACTAATTGGTATACTCGGTTCACGCTCAAGCAAAGGACGTGGTCACGTCATTAATCTAACTGTCACCGTTGCACTGACGCACTCTTGTACTCGGTCGCGTCAAGTAATTAGGTTTTAGCTCGTTTACGTTTGCGTGTTTAATTTGTCCAACAACAAATATCAAACGACAATATAAGTATTCAGTTGTATGGTTAACTCATAATTATTATTTCTCTTTTTACTTAGCTCATAGTAGGGCCAGAAATATCAAAAACCTTTGACCGGACCCCGTAAATTAATCCGTCACCTCACACTAGCTTCAATCCGTCGGCAAACACATGTCACAATGCTGAAGACCTACTCTACTGTTCTTACCTTATTAACTATAACTAATTGGAATGCTCGGTTCACGCAAAGGCAAAGGACGTGGTCACGTCATTAGTCTAACTGTTGCACGCACTCTATATGCACGTCGCGTCGAGTACTTAGGTTTTAACCCGTTTGCGTGTTCAATTTAGCCAACAACAAACAACGGTTTTACCATGTCAAGCTAACTTATGTTCTTAATTAAAAAGTCGATACGCGTTTTCTGAGTAAGTTAATAAAGAACTATTCAGTTGGATGTTGTATGCGTAAGTCAAATTTATTTCTCTCTAGTAAGGTCATAGTGTGACCATATATATCAACTGCCACCCGGTAATTAAATCTGTCACGACACGCTAGCTTCTAGCTGTCCGCAAACATATGTAACAATGCTTAAGCCCCACTCTACTTACTGTGCATTTATCTTAATTGGAATGCACGGTACACGCGAAGGCAATGGACGTGGTTACGTCATTAATCTAACTGTCACCATTGCACCGACGCGCTCTATAAACCTGTCACGTCACTCGCCTAGGTTTTAATTTGACGCCGTCACGCTAGCATGTGGTTTTAGTTTCGCGTGTTGAATTCATCCAAGAACTAACGAGAGCAATCATAACAACAACTGTGCTGTCACGTAAGCTTAGACAACTACAAGTTTTTAGTAGTTCGCCCTGAACTTGCGACCCTTTTAC
This sequence comes from Acrobasis suavella, assembly GCA_943193695.1. Classification (NCBI taxonomy): domain Eukaryota; kingdom Metazoa; phylum Arthropoda; class Insecta; order Lepidoptera; family Pyralidae; genus Acrobasis; species Acrobasis suavella. The sequence continues at coordinate 13,544,807 of OW971951.1, forward strand.
CCAAAATTTTGGTAACTACTCGACTAATCTGGCTCAAATGCTTTCCATCTCTCAAGTAAAGTTTAAAAATATCCAACTATACTCTGAGAACTTCGCTCGCCCCATTCGCTCGTTTACCTAATGCGACAGCGAGGTAGTTGGTAAGTCAAAGGGACGTCGTGACGTCATCCATCACGCTGCCGCTCTCGCCCGCTCAATTAACTCGTCACTTGACGAATGAGCCCTCTGGACCTGCAGGTTAACTCCAGGAAAAGACGTCTTATTCCCAGTTGCCCTCTCCAGAAAAATGAACATAATAGTGAGTACTTTTTTATGTAATATTACGAGCATTTCTGAGAATCGCAAATACGCAACACTGGCAAAGAGGGCACAGAAATTGCGCACTCATTTGGAATATTTTTTTAATCGTAATTTTGTTTTTCATCCCTATTTCGATTCAATTTTGACTTCAACAACAGTAACTGTGCAACAAAACAACGTGACGATTATTAAGAGATATTTTAAACATCCTATTAAAATAAAGATATATTTGAATTTGAATTGAATTTGATTATTTTTTTCTTTTTTGGGAAAGTTGTTCAATTTTATGGTCTGAATCTACCCATAAAATAGTTTCATACAAACATATACAGGGTTTGCAGATGTTCTGAAGAAAGGTGAAGTAATAAGGAGTACCTATAACCGGAGAGCATGTATGAAAAGAGTAATGAGTGTTGACGAAGCAAAAGAGGTTTGCAAGGATCGTAGCAAGTGGAAATTTACATTCTCTACCTACCCCCATGGGATGGTGAAATTATGTAGGTATGTATATAATAAAAAACAATCACACAGATTGAGCTAGCCCAGTAAGTTCGAGACTTGTGTTATGAGATACTAACTCAACGCTACCAACATCCAAGAAGCAGGTCATTCTGAAAAAGATCATTTTCCACCTGGACTTCACCGGGAATCGAAACCGTGACCTCCAGTGTGACAGCGTGGCATGATAACCACAAGGTCACAGAGGTCGTCGTTCGGTCGACATAATATTGTAGATTATGTGACATCGCGCGGGCTCCAGCACTCCTCCGCCCCTCTTCGGCGCAGCGGGGGGAGCCCATGCCCATATATAAGGCACGGCGGCCGGCGCTCGTCCTCTTTTTCTTCGGCTGCATCTCAAGCTAAGTAGTTCTTCTACCTAGAAGGGCTACTCAACGGATCTAGTGCCTATAACTCACGACCCTGACTACCTAATCTGTACCTAGTGTTCTTGTGAATCTTTGTAACTAATGTAATGTAATGGTTGTTCATTATACCTATCTCATTTGCCAATATCTAGTCTTTCCTTTATCTCATCTATCTTCCTAGATCCTAAATCTAGGTTTTACTAACCAAAACGGTACAATTAAAATAAAACAATAAACATTTACCTGGATGCGGGAAGTACGTCGAGCCGACGTTCAGCATCGGGTTCGGCGCCCGATACTCCATCACACTCACGCGCACATCACTCCACCATCGACAACTCACAAATCAACGTTGTGACGTCAACTACCGATAACTCACGAACCAACGTTGCGTTGCACAACACTCTTGTCCGGGAACACTTTACAGTGTACATTTTTCACATCACACTCATATACACAATTCTTTTTTCGGGAATAATCGGCTGAATTTATATATTTTTTATTTTTTGCTGTTTGTTTTATAGGTAGTTCGGTAGCGAATTTATCGAATGTTACAGTTTGTATACTCGACTACGGTACCTATACCTGCCATAGCATTAATATTACCTAATTACATTTAAAATTTTAAAAGATGGCCGTGTGGTTTCCGGCAGAGTAGAATAAGGTCACTCCAAGTCCGTGGATGTCGTAGAAGGCGACTTAGGGAATACAAGCTAAACAAACCTTATAAATACATAGGGCGCACTATAAGTTTCCGGAACTGGCCACTTACATAAACAATATTTAAAAATTTAAAACAATAAATTAATTTTGTACCTTTAATAGTATTTTTTCATATTCATTCCGGAAACTTATAGTGCGCCCCACGTATCAATGAGACCTCTCCAACCCGTCTGACCAGCGTGGAGAAGAGCAAATCCTCTGGCTGTTCTGGCCAAGTGTGGCTCTGGTAATACAGAGTGGGTCGTGCTCCTGCAGTGGAGACTAAAAGACCTGATGATGATGATGAAGATGGAGTGATGGCAGATGGAGCAAGGCTATATCCGAATGTTGTCTTAGGGTAGGTGAAAGAAGCGTCACACGTCTAGTAATGAGATGGGTTGACGACATAGTGAACGTCGCGGGTCGCATCTGGATTAGAGCAGCACAGGACCGAGATGGGTGGCATCGACGAAGGGAGGCCTATGCTCAGCAGAAGGCGAAAGAAGGGTTTAGCTGAGATGAGAGACTTCACTGTTACTACACGTTAGTGGTACGGACATGTATTGGTTGCTTGGACCGTTGCGAAGGAAAATTATTCTTCTGATGTAGATAAATACCCCTGACAGTCAGGGGCGGTTCCAACCTTCAAAAAGGTTGTGGTCAAGACACCTATCCCCGCTGGTTCTTGTAAAAAATTCTAGACCCCTGTTTGCACCTCCCTTGAATTCATTGAACCGTGAAAGTGTGATATCACAAGTCCTTTTAGGTTGTGAGCATGCTCTTCGTGTCCACTATAGTGGATTCGAGCCTGATGACAGTATGGTTTCTCTCCACCTGTCAGTATAGTTTGTCTCAAATGTCCAAACACAAGATGGCCATCAATTAGAAAGCCATTGAAGGCTCTTTTTATGAGTCCAGATTTAGGGGAGGGCAACCGGGGCTACAGCCCGGGGCCTCCACAATACTAGGGCTCCCACAATAGACTTCGAAAATATCTTTCAGATTCCGACTAGTCAGCACTAGTAAACAACTTTTCCTTTGATTTTTTTCGCTGTTACCTCTACCTGGTACTTTTTATAAACATGATTATGTTGTTCTTAACTATTAACAGCAATCATTGATCTATATTGTTCACTCCAATCAGACAATCAGTAAAATATTAGAGGCCCTGGCCCCAAACCAGGGGGCCTCCACTCCTTGTTGCCCCGAGGCCAAAGTCAAAGTTAAAGTCAAATCATTTATTTATCTTTGGATATTTATATCACTTGATAATTGTCATTTCTTTTTTCTTTCGATTTCTTAATAGTTAGTTGTTGACGTCAGATCATTTACTTACAACTAAGTTTACTGCCGCCTCCAAAGCGCAAGTACAGAAGAAGCGGTAACAAACTGTACTGCAGCATTTTCTCCAAAAACGTCAACCTTACAATTAAACTGGCCTCCAGACCTCTAAATCCGACCCTGTATGAGTCCAAATACAAGTACAACCGAAATAATCGAAAATTTGATTTCATTTTGAGCTTTCGTCACGTAAAGGTATAATCCAACCGAAACGAGAAGCTATTTACTATTTTTAACCCACTTCCAAAAAGAAGGGGTTATCAAATCATCGCGATCATTTTTTTTTGTATGGTCACCGATTTTCGGAAACGCCTGAAACGAATTGTTTTTTTTTTGTTTGAATAGGTATTCTTGTCAGTAGTTCAATAGAAATTTCATCAAAATCGGATGTGTAGTTATGTGCTGGAAGACTGTTTTTTTTTTTTTTGAAGATATATATTGCCAAGTATTTAGTTACAGTAGAAAAGATACTGAACACCAGTTTAAATAACCCCCTATCTACGCAATGCAAAAAACATAATATGACGCAAAAAAAACAGCTTTCATAAAATAGAGATGCGCCGCGGCCGCATTCATCGATATCGATACGCGACGTTACCGCTGCCCATTGTGTGCGCGTCAGAACATTTTACCGTCGCGCTGATTTAGCCGCGTTGTCGCCCGATCGCCATTCTCCTTCGCTCTTGTGTACTTATTAATAAATAAGGTATAGCGACGGTTGCATCGTGCAGGGTTGACAGAGGTTAAGTCGCATTTTGTAAATTCCTTATTAGTTTTCGATGGGATTGTTAAGTCTTTGAACGCCATGACAGACACTTGATGTAGGACAAACAATTAAAAATCTACTTTGCCTGCAATGCTGGCGATCAAAGAGTTAAGAACTTTGATTTCAGATAAATTGTTTAAGCTATTTTTTACATGTCAGTCGCTGTCAGGTGTCAGATTTATTTGAGCTTAGGTGTGGCACTTCAAAGAAGCGGAGCATTATTTATGCTTACACTGCACCGAAATAACACCAAATTTTTAACAACAGAATAAAATAAATATTAATGTGTCCCATACCTACCATACCATAGGACGACCTCCGTGGCGTAGTGGTCACCATGCTAGTCCGCCACCCAGAGGTCCCGGGTTCGATCCCCGGTCAGGGCAAGTCGGAAAATGGTCTTTTTCAAATTGTCCTGGGTCTTGGATGTTTATCTATATACGTATATGTTATAAAATATAGTATCGTTGAGTTAGTATCCCATAACACAAGTCTCGAACTTACTTTGGGACTAGCTCAATCAGTGTTATTTGTCCCCATATATTTATTTATTTATACCATTAATACGACTTATTATGGATGGTACATTTATGACAGAATGGTACAGAACCCTTCGTGGCCGGTTGTTTTTAAGTTTATTTTTCTTACTTCCACCGCTTCTTACTTGAGTTAAAACATTTTTGAAAGTAAGCATAGCGCTTTCAATCTGAAATTACTTACGACCCGACTTTCATTATCATAATTTAGCCCTTTTAACTTAACACGAGACAACCCTATCTGTGAGTAGTCGTGCATTAAACTAATTGAAGCTACTCTAGCAGTCGGCGTTTATGGTTATTAAGTGCAGCGACCGTTCTATTACGTGTATAATCCAATCCTTTATTTTCTCCATTTCGTAGTCTTCGTTCTTGGGTGACCTGACCTCTTACATGCATATCATCTTTGGGAGACATAAAAGCCGGAAAGCACACCGCGAGCTCAAAAGCAGTACAGAGATGTAGACGAGAAAGATGTCAGATGAGGTTGACTGGTCGAAAGGGTCCTGGCCCCTGTTACAGCTTTGGTAATAAAGTTAAACAAATAAGTTCATCATCATCATCAGGTCTTTTTGCCTCCACTGCAGGAGCACGACCCTCACTGTACTACCAGAGCCATACTTGGCCAGAGCAGCCAGAGGACTTGGCCTACACTCTCCACGCTGGCCAGACGGGTTGGAGAGGTCTCATTGTTGTTAATAAGCTTTGTTTATCTTGTATTCCCTAAGTCGCCTTCTACGACATCCACGGGAGGACTTGGAGTGGCCCTATTCTACTCTACTGGAAACCACACTGTGATTTTGTAAAAAAAAAAATCATTTTTGTATAACCTTTTATAGTGAGGCCAATGTCATTATCAAGACAAATGAAATAAGCCAAAATACGATGCAGTTGCGTCGTTTAATTACTAAGTCTCATCGATCACCTTCCGTCTTCAGACCCTTGGCATCGTCTACTATAAAGTGCTCGAGAATAAAAATCCAACCAGTCCTACTCAATGAGGTTATGTTGTTTTAAATAAATATATACGGACAAATAACACAGATTGAGCTAGCCCCAAAGTAAGTTCGAGACTTGTGTTATGGGATACTAACTCAACGATACTATATTTTATAACAAATTCATATACAGGGTGTTTTTAAAATCATTGGCATCCTTTCTACTGGTGAAAGTACTCATGAATATGAGCAACTTTTTGTATGGAACCGATTCAATCCAACCGAAAAAAAAATCAGCTGTTCCATACATTTTGGGATTCTAAATATTGTAAAATAGTATGGAACCGCTGATTTCTTTTTCGTGATTTAAAAAACACCCTGTATAGATAAACATCCAAGACCGGACTATTTGAAAAAGGCCATTTTACAACTTGCCTTGACCGGGGATCGAACCCGGGACCTCTGGTTGGGGAACTAGCATGGTGACCACGCCACGGAGATCGTCAAATGTTTTATAATTGAGTTCCGTCTAATATCTCCCGGCTCCATCATCAGAACAACTCATTGACTCCATAATATTGTATCACTTACACAAGTATGATTTGACCTAAACATACATACCAACATACATACAAGATACATTGCAAGTTAAATAAAAGCTTGTAAAAATAAGTAGGATACAGTAAAAAAAAAAACAAATTCTACATCTTTATTTTCATTGCAAAACACTCCGGAGGCGTTAAAAAGAAGTGACTTCAAGTGGCTGATATTGCAGAATCGAAAGCGGAAGCTGTCGAGCTGTTTATACAGGAATCGAGTGGTGAGGAATGGAGAAAAAAATCGCATTTCAAAGAATCGATTACGTATAACAGAACGTGTTTCGACGGGCAGCTGCGCCCCTCTCTGTGTATACTTCAGATTGGTTCAGTTGAAAGGGCAAGTCTTTTGGCGAGTAAACTGTATCAACTCTAGAGGGAGGGAGTATCAAATATTCGTTTTGCAATACTGGATCAGTGATAAAAGTTCACATGCGCGTGTAAAGCTTATCCCTTGGGGAAACGATGGATACTTAATATTACGAAAAGCAGGTAGTAGAAAATGAAGAATCTTTAAAGATTTGTCCTATTAAAGACAGTTGTCTAATAAATTGTACAATACATAAAGATACAAAGAGGAAACTAATGCTTTTAGCAGACAAATCGCTGAGGATATAGGAAACGTCCAAATGGAAAATATGGAATTTTACAATCCTACTTTCTATAAATGCGAAATTTGTAATGGTTAAACAGTAAATGGTTAAAAAAGAGGTTGGAATCTAGGCTGCTGATTGCCAACAACATATAAGCCAAAATGGCTAAATAAAACGGATTGGAAAGAAGTTTGGCATGGCATTAACACATCCGGATGATTTTTATCTCGAAAAAGCGATGTTCCCGTAGGATGGTAATAAGACTACCTCTTTAACCACGGAGGCAACGCTGTGAAAACATCTATTTATAACATAACTGGATGATAATTGATAACTGACAGCAATAGTTATTTATACTAAGGTGGGTGGACCATGGAAGGCCATGCTCCTTCGAAGGCCAATTATTAAAATTTCGTAGTTATTGCCATGTGATGACAAATTCCTTCTATTTACACAAACATCCATCGAACTGGAAATCACAGACGCGGCGGCGAATCGCTCGCGCTACTATTTTGGCAGTACGGTCCCTCGCTTCTTTGATATCGGGAATCGACGACGTTAAAATAAGGTGGGTGTACCATGGAAGGCCACTCTAACAAATAAACAGTTATTATTCGTTTATTTATTGTATAAATGAAACTAACAAATATTTAAGTAATACTTTGTTTTATTACGTAACATATAAACCACTTCTTTTTATTGTAGATTTAATCGCTGTTCAGTAACTTTTAGTGATAAATGACTGATTTATTATGATGGCCTTCTAAAGAGCCTTGTTCCTAGCAAGGCCATTTGGAAGAGTTCAATGAAACTTAAGTTCAATCAATATTGATTAAATCTGCAATTCAAAAAAGTGGTTTATATGTTACGTAATAAAACAAAGTATCACTTAAATATTTGTTAGTTTTATTTATCCAGTAAATAAACGAATAATAACTGTTTATTTGTTAGAGTGGCCTTCCATGGTACACCCACCTTACTCGACCAATCTGACCGTCGCCTAAAAAAGCGAATCTGCCGTGATAAATACGGCAGGAAGCGGAGTTTATATTGCTGAATTGATTATGAAATATCCAGCGAGTTATAAATCGCCGGGTTAGATTGATCCGTCGATTATTGATACAATTGCAGCTTTCAATATTTTATTAGCGTCCGGTCGTCAGCTCCGGTTTGTTTACGGTAAAATTGTATTAATGGAATTGGGTTGGATATATACTTGATGAAATTATTAACACTGCCGAACTGAAAGAGAGCTTGTTTCAGTATACATAGATCCTACTAACTTATTCCTACCAGCTGCGATTAGGGGAAGTTACAGATAACGGGCAAAACAGTCTTCTATGTAAATGCTTTGTATGTAAATTTTTAGTGTCCAAAGGAAAGGAGAAAAGGTGTTTGCAAGAAACAACCTGCTTCGTCGTCTTACTACCACCAAATGGGGTGCGGTACCTGATGTCTTGCGCACTACCGGCATGGCCCTTTGCTTTTCGGCGGGTGAATTCGCGTGTCCTGTATGGAGTAGGTCGTGTCATGTCCATCAAGTGGATATAGCACTGGCGTTGGCGTTGTCCACTTGGAAAGCGCTCAACAGACTGCGAAACCAGGTGATGCGCAGCAAAGACAATTTGGTAAGGAGGTTTGGAAATTTTAAAAATATACTATGTAAAAAAACTTATATCTGTTGTTGTAGTTTACTAATAACTTATGAAACATAAATATAAATAAATATATAGGGACGAATTACCAACATCGATTGAGCTAGCCCCAAAGTAAGTCCGAAACTTGTGTAATGAGATACTAACGCAACGATACTATATTTTAAAATATATACATATATAGATAAACATCCAAGAGCCAAGACAATTTTGAAAAAGGCCATATTCCAACTTGCCCTAACCGGGGATCGAACCCGGAACTTCTAGGTGGCGGACTAGCATGGTGACCACTACGCCACGGAGGTCGTCAAATACGTTTGCTTATCTATGTTTTACCCACTAAAAAAAAAATTTTAAGGCTCAACAAGCAGCCTAAAAGTCAATGTATCGCTTAGCGAGTATACGGAACGCCCCCGGTTTACCGGAAGAAGAGACCGTTTTTACCGGAGAGCCAACCTTTAGCGAGCAAATGTTGCAACATTTACCAAGAGTGGAATCGTCGCAAATTAACAAACACGCCGCAAGATGCAATTTGTTACCAATCAGGTGGTCATTTAATACTATTGTAGGGATCTAACCGAATCAATGTAAAAGTGTATTTCAACATATTTATATAAATTTTTGAAGTGAAAACTTATTTAGCGGCGTTGTACACTTTTTGTAATGGGTAAAAAATGTTAAACTCGCGTCAGGGCGTCAGGGCGTCAGGACACGTGACCTGATCGAAAATTCGTAAGACAGCCGGCGCGGCGCAGCGTAGGAGAGGAAGTATCCCCCTCTCTTTCTACGGCGCGGCGAAAATGTATGCCTGCGCCTGCTGTTTCGTGCAGATGGCGCAGGGCGCTTGCGCGAATGTTCGTTTGTGTTTATGTTACAGCGTGCCACGCGCATGCATGCAAATGCACAACGTTAATATTTAAGTTTTCACTTCTGCCGACACTCCCGGAGTGCAAACCGTCGTTTTTTTGTACATCTATGCTTATATGAAAAATAATAATGCAAGGCAATAGTTTTATACTTATTAATTAATACTAGTGATGTCAAAACATCGACAAAACAAGTAGTTATTAAAAAAACAAACAACCCGACTATTTTATATTTTATTTTGATATACCCAGTGTCACTCTCACAGTAAATACGAATCCAAAGACACCTCTCAAGCTGAAATCCATCGAGCCGTTCAGGCTGCAGAGCGTGCCAAACAATTATACATACATACTCTCGAAAAACATAATCCTCCTTCTGACGCAGTCAGATAAAATGTATGACGAGATGTCTTACTTAGACTTTTAATTCGATAGCGACGTGACATCGAACTACAAGGAAAACTTTTGACCTTTGGTTCTGCCTGCCCTGCAAGGGATATAGTTATGTAGTCTTTATTTAAGACGAAGTGGTAGCTAAAGTGGCGCCCTCATTCGAAATAAATTGTTTAAAACGAAACATGGTGATAATTAAAAATTTGATTTGTATAAATGTCTAGAAAGACCTTTAAACTATTTTATGAATAACCTTTGAAAGTAATATTGGTAGTCCGTCTAGCTTTAAAACTGTTTTGCGCCAAAAGTGGCCACTTTTGGCGAAAAACAGTTTTAAAACTAGACGGACTATTAGTAATAATTTCGAAGGTTATTCATAAAATAGTTTAAAGGTCTTTCTAGACATTTATACAAATCAAATTTCTAATTATCACCATGTTTAGTTTTAAACAATTTATTTCTAATGAGGGCGCCACTTTAGCTACCACTTCGTCTTAAACCTTTTTATATACTCATCGATAAATCCTTACTAATGTATAGCAACAGGCTACGGTTCACGTAACTCAAACTGGCGTTGTGCGGAGGGGGCCGGTCGCGTATTACCAAACAGCGCGGCCGGAACACATTGAATTGAAAGCCGTAAAACCACGTATCGGATGGCGCCCGAACATTTTCGGCTAACGGGGGATTGTATCCCATTGAAGAGTCACAGTGTATATGTTTCAACAGTAAACGAAACATAACTGACGCGTGTGTGGCTTATAGATGCGGATTTTGGCGTATATTCGTGGGATTTCTTGACGACCTCCGTGGCGTAGTGGTCACCATGCTAGTCCGCCACCCAGAGGTCCCGGGTTCGATCCCCGGTCAGGACAAGTTGGAAAATGGTCTTTTTCAAATTGTCCTGGGTCTTGGATGTTTATCTATATATGTTTATGTTATAAAATATAGTATCGTTGAGTTAGTATCCCATAACACAGGTCTCGAACTTACTTTGGGACTAGCTCAATCAGTGTTATTTGTCCCTATATATTTATTATTTATTTCTTACACCTGAAACTTCCAACAGCAAAAGCTTTTTACATATTTATTTATATTTATATTTATGTATAGGGACAAATTACACAGATTGAACTAGCCCCAAAGTAAGCTTAAGCTTGTGTTATGGGATACTAACCCAATAATATTATATTTAATAATAAATACATATACAGATAAACACCTAAGACCCAGGATAATTTGAAAAAGGCCATTTCCCAACTTGCCCTGGCTGGGGATCGAACCCAGAACCTACGGATTGACGGTCTAGTGTGTTGACCATTACGCCACAGAGGTCGTCGTATATTAATGATATAAATTCTCTTTTAGCGTTTGTCTGCTGTGTACTTTAGATTTTTATACAAAATGTTTTACAGACAGAAAGAGGTCCCAAAGTAAAACCTAGAATGAGATGGACGGACGAGTTTCGGCTTTCGACAAAGAATGGAAAGAAATTACTGGAAATATGAGTGATTGGAAACAAAAAGCAGCAGAGGACACCAGGGGATACCCGGGACAGGCTACTAATTAAATATACTCTACTAGGTGACTGTCTATACTTCTAGGACGGAACGCATCAGCATCGGTGACGCGGGGTTCCGTCGCTCTCTCGCTCTAGCGAATGACGGTTCTGAGCGACAAAAAAGGATAGAAAAGTGCTATTCCGTGCTACCAGATGCAGCCCAAGCCATACTCTTAAGGCTTTTCTTCTCAGCAAAGTTCATTTAAAAACGCTAGTATTTGAAGTACCTACCTATGATAAAGAAAACAAAAATTTTTAAGTTGACTTTCGTAAAATCAGCTCAATGGAAGTCAGCCCTATGGCACTTGTGTTAAGTTGCGTATTTATAACCACACTCCCGAGTCCCGAAGGACCAGCGGAGCGAAGGAGGCCTAGAGTACTTAGTGGTGTAATTATTATGAGTTGCGAGGCTACGCGGGCGATTAGGGGTGATACGTAGGTGTTTTGACTTTAAATACCGACCAGATTACTCCCACATTTACTAGGAATGATCCCTATAATTTGAATGATGATGTTGTCTTATAAAGTGTAGAGACTTTATAAGATTTGTTTTGCGTTAAGTACTTTTGTACCACGCCACGAAATACATTGACGGAACGTGAAATTATTGCTTCTGAAAATAAAATCTTGTTTCAAATCTCCATTAAAAATTTTTATAAATATACTTTTCACTAGAATTATATTTGTACATAGAATAAATCATAAATTCAACAATTTCCAGTATTCAGATCATCAAACATCAAAAACAATTCTGAAGTTAAAACCTAAACATTTGATTTGATATTTCAAGAAAACCCATTAAAAGGCTACAAAGACACACGGGCAATAAATCAGAAGCGCGTATAAACAATACAACGTTTTAACAAAACTTGGCGAGTACAAATCCTCGAAATAAACAAAAGGCGAGCAGACACATGAGCGGAGTCGTAAATAAATAAAATATTCATTCGCAAGTGCTATGCTTTCAGCATAACAATTAGGGCGATTCATGAGTTTCATACAAAGCTGACGGAAACAAATTATGCACATCAATATCTAAGGGGCTTGTTACCTGCAATAATCCAATTGAAAACCAAAAAATATGCAAAAGCTAGTTAAGACGAAGTGGTAGCTGAAGTGGCGCCCTCATTTGAAATAAATTGTTTAAAACTAAATATGGTGATAATTAAAAATTTGATTTGTATCACTGTCTAGAAAGACCTTTAAACTATTTTATGAATAACCTTTGAAATTATTACTAATAGTTCGTCTAGTTTTAAAACGGGGTTTTGCCAAAAGTGGCCACTTTTTAGTTTAAAGGTCTTTCTAGACAGTGATACAAATCAAATTTTTAATTATTACCATATTTAGTTTTAAACAATTTATTTCAAAATGAGGGCGCCACTTCAGCTACCACTTCGTCTTAAACGTGGAAATAACAACAAATATAAGCAACAAGAAAGTCAATAAATCGATCAAAGAATCTAATATTTTTTAATCGGGTTCTTAATAATTTGCCGTTACAGTTACTAGTTATTACAAAACCCCATCACATTTCCGCAATAGTATTCTAAACCAGGTAAAAAGATATCCGCAGGTAAAAAATCATTACAATCAATCCAGCCGTTTTTTCATGATTGAGTAACCAACCTTCTAAACATCCAAACGTAAATAACAATATCAGTAAAAAATCATAACAAATCAAAATGTTGATAAAAATCAGTTTTCCTTTCAAAATCGTGGTCACACTAGCGCAGTCTAGGTGACACCCGCTGGGGAGCTAATACCTCCATTATTAAAACATAAACTGTAGCACTCGACTCGCTACCGACTACCGACTTCCGGACCAGAACTAAATATTTTAATCCACCAATAATTTTTTTGTTGACCAACACTAACCGTATCACTTCACCATCGTCAATTAATCCGTGATTATCGATACGATCACATCACTACAATCAGACGTCCCGCGCGACAACGTCCTTACATCGATACGGGCATGGCCAAACTGACACTACGAGCGTCGGCGGAATCGCGCGTGCGCTGTATTTTACAACTTCACCATTACAAATTAAGCTCTAAAACAGACAAATTAGGGTTGTATATTGGATGGTAATGTCGACAGACACCTGTATAAGCGTGCAGGGGTCGGAAGTCCGCGGTGCAGTGTCATTTCCACTCTTTCCACATTACTTCCCCGACAAAAATGAGATTTGCCGACGTGCTCGGTAATGCGGTTACGGCGAGGGGGTGGATGTATCGGCTAGGTTCACTGTGTGCCGTTACAATTTATAACCCAGGCTGGGATTGAGTGACTTGACGAAATATTAGCTTTAACTAGAGTACTTTATTTTTAGACATTTTCAAGCGTTTAAGAACTCTCCTCACGAATAATGTCAGACCACACTAGGAGTTTGGGAGAGACTGTCACTTTGGCAGCAAACTTTCCCTTGAGATTCTAATAGCAAATATTTCTTAGTTGCCCCTAGTGTGAAGGAAGGACTCCTTCATTGTCCAGATAATACGAGTATTAGCTAAAAGTCCCGTTCCCGTATGAAGGATTAACTTCGTAATGAATTGGGATAAGCTTGGAGAAAATGCTGCAGTGCAGTTTGTTACCGCTTCTTCTGCACTAGTGCTTTGGAGGCGGCAGTAAACTTAGTTGTGAGTAACCATTTGACGTCAACAATTGTGCAACATAACAAAGTGACGATTATTAAGAGATATTATAAATATCCTATGATAATGAAGATACATAATTGAAAAAAATTCTCGATTTTTGCTTTGCTAGATTTATATTTATGTATAAAATGTATATTAAAAAAATAGGGTACCTCCTAGTCCGCTAGTATTATGTACTCTTGACCACCGATCTCCCCATATAATTTTTACACAGGATTGAAGCATTAACATCGATAAGTAAGACAGTACCTTCTGTAACCAATTCCTCCTTCTAATTCTCGCATCGGGCTAATTCCGGCGTCGAATTTACGTCGCGGCTGATTTACGACGTCGATAAAACTCGACCGTTAACTGCGACCGTGTGCCGATGTCGACTTATGAACCGGCTAATTTTGCCACGTGCCGTCTTCATCGTTTAAGAGGCGATTAGGTTTATTTGTTTTAAAGATTATTTTTTCTCTCTTTTTATCGAGAACGTTAAAGCTGTTTATAGTATCGTAGATGCTGGCTGTAATGTCAGATGTAAGAGTAAAGTAAGAAAATGTTAGACCCTGACATTTAAAAATAAACTGGCCAAGTGCGAGTCGGATTCGCGCACGAAGGTTTCTGTGCCATTATCTCAAAAAATCACGTTTGTATACAACAAACGTGATTTTTAAGGAGCCCCTTATTAAATATTTATTTTATTGTTTTTAGTATTTGTTGTTACCTATAGCGGCAACAGAAATATGTATATTATCTGTGAAAATTTCAACTGTCTAACTGTTATGAGATACAGCCTGGTGACTGACGGACAGCGAAATCTTAGTAATAAGGTCCCGTTTTTACCGTTTGGGGACGGAACCCTAAAAATGAAGAAAGGAATCATTCAAAGAATCTTGAGTTTGAAGATTTGTTCCTACAAAGCCTAGTTTTTGAATTTTGAAGTAAAGAACAATTAAGAAAAAACGCGCTATATTTTTTAAAATGCCATTCTAAAATCTACATAGACAAAAAGAAATGATGATTTACATCTTTACTACTGATTTTCCTGTGTGACAGACATCCTCAAATCCTATATAGACCATAGCAGAAATAAAGCGTATTGTATGAAAGAAAACCTACCCAATAATGACGAACGAAAGACAACAAAATATAAAAGCATACCAAATATTATCTCAAGTACTGACAAAACAGACAAAATCACTACGAAGAAAAGCCGTAAAATCACGAATGCAGAGCCAACCAATACAAACAATACCGAACCAAAAATACATTACAAAATGTATCGGTAACAGAGCCAAGTCAACTATTTATACGCAAGCGGTGCTAGGTCGATAGTTCACACGCCACGGCTGTCGCGCGTCCGAATTGACGACCAATTTATCGATATCGATACTGTTGCGAACTGTGTACATCACTACGTTGTTAATTAAACCCGGCGGGTTGTGATTCGGACGCGAATTTCAATTCCGATTAATTATTCGGACGGATGCACGTAAATACGTATCGATATATATCGATGTGTGTTGATATTCATTGCTTGTATTATCAAGTCATAACGGCTGAAACATGGGGCATCAATTTCCACACCTAATATGTTTACATAGCAGAAATTTAGGCTATTATTAGAGATCGGAATCACGAGTGCTATTGCTATCAAAAGTATGGATATGACTAAAAGTTGCGGGTTTTCTCGAGAATCTAATTGGGTACTAACTGAATAAAACAATCATAAATTATGTGATTTCAGGATAAGTTTATTTTTTTTGATATATCCTGAAATAATACGGTTGTTTTATTTATAGATTTTAGTCATATCCATACTTTTGATAGAATAGAATAGAATATCTTTATTAACAAATTTGAGGAACGTACATTTTCATATATCTATTACATATATGTTGCATGTTGTACAAAAATGTTTCGTCTTTAATGTTAACAATTTTGTATATACATATTAATTACATTGTAATATAATAGTCATAATATAAAGACATAATTAAAACATTTAAATTAGTAAAAGGTATTTAGTAAACGCATGTATGCCTCTCTTACATAAGCATCTCCTCTCACAGGTCTACTGTAAGAGATCTCCTTTGAGATAAGTGGGGCCTTTGTACAACATTAGCAGCAATAGCACCCGTGATTCCGATCTCTGGCTGTTATTCTGTTTGTTTCGTTTGTACGGTTTAGGTAAAGGACCACTCATAGACCTAGTTTTTTTACTGCGTAAAAGACCTCACTAGCCGAATGAGACAGATGATACGATAACTGTCATCCTCACAAGAGCAAAAGAGATAGCGATCAATTTGTCAAAGAGACAAGTTTTCATACAAAACATAAAAGCCATTATCACCCTGGCTTGAACATCGTCATACATAAATTGGAATTTTCATGTTGGAAACGGTTTTAATTTATAAGTTATCTTACCTAGGATAGATTGTATCGTGTACTGCTTTACTGATAGTTCGTGTAGTAGTTACAAATACAACCCTTTTAAGATCACACAAAAGTATTTCGTTTCTGAGTCACATTTTACGATACGCTATATCCATCTTGTACCGTCTAAATCCTCCATCTCTTTCTGTGAATGATTAATGATAGTTTGCATCCGAACTGTGAACTCGCAAACCTGAGCCCCGTATCTCGACAGATCCTACACGGATTAGGCTCGTGGTCGAACTCAAAAAATCTGCTACGATCATGCTTACAGACACACAGACAGACAGAGTCGAGTGGAAGAGGCCTTTGTCCAGTTATGGAGAAAAAAATACTGTATATTATGAAGCTCCGATTAAAAATACTCAAGCTATCTTCGAGTATGCAGAAACATACATACCCACATCATTTCCGCAAAACGTCTACTGTACTTATCCACATACAAACATACAAAATCTTGTTCAAGTAGACTATGAGAACTTCTCGCTCGTTCAAATGTTTAAAAGAAAATAGGACGATTCGCGCGTATAACCAATGGATACCAATCTATTCGTAGCATATTTTTTGGTTTCCGAAAAGGCAATCACTTCGCCCGTCACAAAGGAACGCCGGCGACTACAATGGAAGGGAAATGGCCGCGTGTGCCCATTGAGGAGGGCACGACAAGCGCTGAATGATATTTCAATACAGCGACTAATAGAGTCAGATAGTTAACATGGGGGGTGGGGGAGGGACAGGAGGTTGAATGTTACGCAGTAACTGCTAAAGAGACATCATAAACGACTAAATTTTGACGTATTTTCAACCGACTTTCCTTTTTAAACCTTTTAGACTTATGAATTTCATCCACACCACTTGGATAGGTGGCAATCAACCACCCTACGTTTTAAAATGAACTTTTTACCACGTACGACCGAACTGAATCAACATCCTGCAGCAGTGTTCCCGGACCGATACGACATTGAAACCCTTAAAAAAACGAGTCTATATCTTCCTGAAAGACCGGCAACGCTTCTGTTACACCCCTGGCGTTGCAGTTGTCCATGGGCAGCGGTGGTCACTTACCATCAGGTGATCGGCTTGTTCGTTTGCCGCCTTATAACATAAAAAAAGAAGAAAAAAACGAGCTTCAAAATAGAGGAGGTTATCTATTTGTCGCGATCTTTTTTTTTGTACCTTCATCGATTATTTGAAGACGCCTGGACCATACTTCTGAGGTCATCCCATAAATTTTTTATCAAAATCGGTTATGTAGTTTTGAGAAAAGTCGGTTTTTGGTCTTAAAAATTATTACAAGCTTTTATTTAGTTGCCT
This sequence comes from Acrobasis suavella, assembly GCA_943193695.1. Classification (NCBI taxonomy): domain Eukaryota; kingdom Metazoa; phylum Arthropoda; class Insecta; order Lepidoptera; family Pyralidae; genus Acrobasis; species Acrobasis suavella. The sequence goes on from OW971951.1 coordinate 13,562,316, forward strand.
GTCTCTCTGTAATCAAATCTAGCTAACATTTGTCCGCATACGTATATCGCGTGACAATGCAATATTATGATGACATGGAGCTCATCTGATGATGGAGCCGGAAGGTGGCCATAAGAACTTTGTACAGAAACAACGCCACCCCAGCGAGTTTGGGCTCGTTTGATTCGTCTTGACGAACACTTCGAGCTTCATAATCACCAATCACAGCCGGATACTACACCAATGGATACCAATTGTGGCGTGGTCGCACTTCTGCCCTGCGCCCCGCACCCCGCGCTCCTCCGCCGGGTCAGATATAAGGTCCGGAGCAGCTGCAGCCGATCTCTTTAGTGTCGCATGCCAGTGTATGCTTCGCACACGCTGCCAAAACGCACATAAAATCTCTCCAAGTCAAACAAAACAGGTTCCTCAGGAAGGCCACCCAGGCGGAATGGGGCACCCGCACTGTGGACCTGCACCGCGAATCTGCGAGCTCTCCTCCATCATTCGATTCTTCAAAGAGACCGCTTCACGATCCTATGAACGAGCCCCACACATCCAAACCAGTTGGTAGCGAAAGCTACTGACTACCACCCATCTAACTTCGTCAGGTGTAGGAGACCAAGGCATGTACTCCATGATCCAGACGACCCCATAAGTCGTGCGAATCCCCCTTCGACAGAGTCACCTGCACAACGCAGGCACAGAATCACCATTAGCTCGATCGCAAACCCCACTCTCCAGCGAGTGCGGATGAGGAATAGGAGTAGGACTGGCGCGTTCACGAGGTACCGAACGGTACCCGGACGCTTTTCGCCGGTCGGCCCTTCAGGCGCTTGACACTTAGTCAAAGCCGATCTCAGTGACGCCCAAAGCCGAGGATCGTTCCCACCCTGTGGGGAGCCCTTTGCGCACTTTTTCCGATGTGGACAACATCTTGCCATCCTGGCAAATGTTGGTCCCGCCTTTTAAAATCCGTCGCGTTCGGTGAGCTGTATAATGATTTCAGCATACAGCGTAATCTTCGTTCGAAAAAAAAGAAAAGCCGGTCTCTTGCGACTCCACACGCGGCGGACTCAACACCAAGCTGAGTAGCCCTGACTGGCTACTCATCAGACCTAGTGCTAGGCCCACGACCCTATCTTGACCTCTGTTCGAATATATATGTGTACTGTTTTTACTCATTCATTTTACGTCTCATTTGTTCTGGTTCCTAATGTTTATTTTAAATCTTCAAAGTAGTTAGACCCTAAAGGTTAGTCTATCTACCCTAAACGTCACACAATCTAGCATCTTCTAACATAAAATCATCACAACTAACATTGCTCTTTCCTCAACAATAGGACAGTAAAGGCAGAAAATAGGAATAGAATCACAGACATAAGAATCTGAATAGAACTGACACCTCAATAAAAAGAAAACACATTTATCCACATACTGGGTACATGTACTGTACAGCTATAGTCGATAAAAGTCCCCCTCACTGAACACACAACGTAAACAAAACAGTCGCAATTGAACGAGACGCGTCAGTTACGTTACGCCTAACGCGTAACGTTAGCAACAGAATCAGAATCGTGCTCAATAAAAAATATTTATTTATTTATTTAAACTTTATTGTTCCTCATTAAAACTTATTTACACCTGTTGTAAAATGTGATTTCTTTAAATTCCTCCCCCTTTCCATATCCCCTAGGACCCCTAAATTTGTGTAGGACTCGGCAGATCCTCACTTCTAGTGCCAAGATAAAGTTATAAACAAAGTTTCATTGATGTACATATTTAGCCTCCAAAATATGCTATATTCCTGTAGTATGATATCAAATCATCAATGGGATACGCAACGTAAACAAAACAGTCGAAATTGAACGAGACGTGTCAGTTATGTTACTACATAAAATGACACGACTGCCTTTCCATAGTGTCGTCCTATTCCATTTCCGTTTAAAGGATTAAAAAGACGCGCACTAGAGATTTCGTAAATTCTGAAATTGGCGAGCACGAATTATAGCCGCATTAGCTTGTTATCAGAAATTTGCATATACTATGTTAACATATAGAATTTTAAACACATACAATATGAAATTTCTTAAATAATGGATGAAGCCGTTTTTGAAAACCATTCTAGCTCCGAGCAAAGAAAATGAACGTAAACGTATTTCCGCATTATTCTGCTGACGATACTACAAAGTTGTGTCGGCGTTTGCTTATGAGGGGGCAACTGTGGCGCCCTGTTTTCCGAATAAGAGCGCATGCGCGCCATGGAACATTGGCAGACTCAGAATAATACTAGACTTGACAACAATTAATGAAATCTCTTCCGTGTAGAATTTCATGAAATTTCGACAGGCTTTTTAAGCATAAATAGTTTAAAACAGTTTTAAAGAGTATTAATTCGAGCAGAGATCAGATAGATAAAAGTTGCAATTAGAACATTAGGATTATATCTCACTTGTCAGCACAGAAGGGCCCTTTTCTATGCTGCTATTCTTTTCTGTCGCTCAGAACCGTCATTTGCCATAGAGAGAAAGAGAGCGATAAACGCTTCAGCTCGGCCAGTGCTATTGCGTTCCGTCACTCTCTCTCGCTCTGGCAAATGAAGGTTCTGAGCGATAGAAAAGAATAGCAGCATGTGCTGACAAGTGAGATCCAACCCTAATTGACGCGCGAATGAATTCATTTTTAATTACTTTTACTTACCTTTTCACTGGCCATTCAGTTTGATAATGTAGATGAAATATTTCACTTACCTGTAAAAAAAACAAAACAAAGGTTTAATACTTACATAAACGAAAATTGCGTAGTTTATAACAAATATAATTTCATATGTAACAAGATTAAATGGCTAATGGAAATTATCTTATAAATCAAACTCTTGATAAACATATTTCCTATTTAAGTTTGCGACGAGGCAGTCGCCTATAAAGCCGGCACTAATTAAGCGGCGAAGTGTCAGCGAAGCTATCACTAATCCTGACATAAATTCCTCCGCCACTTCTGCACGTATCTTTATCTATATTTAGCCTTTGCTAAGCTAGCTGCAAAATGACACGTCACACATAGCCATAGATATTTTATATCTTAAAAACATATTTGGTTCTAAAATCTATATCAGAGATCGAGGAAACATTCTTGTTAGGAGATGCACAACAATTTACGAGCAAGAAAACAATTTGGTTTGCAAGCAAGTATATGTTTTAGGTCAAAATATCATCATCATGAACTGAATCTTCGCTTAAAATATTTTTAGTATATACATACATACATAATATCACGCCTATTTCCCACAGTCGTAGGCAGAGACTATGGACCTCCACTTGCTACGATCCTGACAAACCTCTTTCGCTTCATCTATACTCATCAATCACTTCATACATGCCCTTCGGTTACGGGTACTATGGCAGAGAAAGCATGAAAGTAGAATAAATGCAGTTGAAATGCGAGCGCTGAGGAGTATGTGTGGTGTTAATTTGAAAAATCGAATGAGGAATGATGTCATAAGGGAGCGGTGTGGAGTGAAAGAGAATGTTGTGACAAAAATAGAAAGGATGGATGAAAACATGTTAACAAAAAATATTTATAAGGCAAATGTGAAAGGAACAGTAGGGAAGGGTCGGCCTCGGCGAACATTCTGCGACCAGATTGCAGACGTATTCTGAAAAAAGGAGAGGTAAAAAGTACCCGTTTCAGTATATCTTTATAGAAATTGTAAAATATGAGACCGAGATTTCGTCTGTCGGAATTGAGTGGTAGACTCACGTTCTTACTTCTTAAAGCATTACCTTTGTCAAAAAGTCCTTGTAATACCAGCATTCAGTTACCGTTACGGCTTTGATACCATTTTGTCGCAAAACGAGATAAATAACAACAGACCCGCTATCAAATCCGTACCGACAACAAAATCACCATAATCCGTATTTGCTAAGTAAGTAGCCGTGTCGTCTGTTAAAACTCTATCAACGCTAATTAAACCAGGCGAGGGGCCGCTCCACCCCACCGGTGACGCGGAAGCCGCGAGTAATCCTTCTTTGCCGCGTCTATAGATACTTAAGTCTATAGTATCCAACAGGGTGAGCACAAGGGTAAAGGCTATCTTTCTTGATCTAGTGAGAGTTTTCGTGTTCTTTTTAACCCAGGACGAAAGAGGGATGTTATAAGTTTGACGTGTGGTTCTTCGTTTGACAGCTAACTTGGGCGAGATGGTTCTTAGCTATGGTTGCTCCGCATCCCGCCGCGTAGCGCGGGGCCGCCATACAAAAACGATGCGCGTAGATGCGGTGTCAGCGTGTTGTACTATGCGTGTTTTCTATGCAAATTGAGATACTTGCATACAGTCCGGGCCCGCGCTACGCAGCGGGGTGCGGAGCAGTGTGCGAATCGCCTAAAAGTTATGGGAAGTGATCGTTTTTAATTTGACAGGCAAATCAACTTGTTATTATTTGTGGATTGACTAGCTGATGCCCTCGGCGTTGCCAAAAGGTCAGGTTTGTGCCTAAAGTTACATACTGTCGAAATATGTTGACGTAACGCGGTTTATCAAAATTCAGTTACGGAATCGTGGTGGGCTGTAAAATAGGTGCCCGAGAGAAAGAGAGAAAATGGGACAGATCTATTTATTTATGATCGCTTAGGAGCTAAGGCGTGTCGAAACAGAGGGCGGACATTGTCCAAATCCCCTTTTATAAAGTACAATATGACATCTAGTGGCGACTACTTGAATTACTTATTTACAGGGATGCCACAAGCATCAAGCATTGATACAATATTCAATACTAGGGTACTTAACACCTACTTAATGCACTGCAAGCCATATAGATGGCGCTTGTGTTTAACATGGGCGTAAAGGAAATAAGCGGCCAAGTGTGAGTCGGACTCGCGCACGAAGGGTTCCGTACCATTATCTTTAAAAAAGTCACGTTTGTACACATACAGGATGTACATACAGTTCTACACTATTTTCACCATCTTTTTTTTAAATAAAAAGACATTAAAGATCGCCATCTCATGATGACAGCAGACAGCAATGGCCTAAAGTTGCTTAACATGCTTATGTATTAATAGATAATCATAGACGACCTCCGTGGCGTAGTGGTCACCATGCTAGTCCGCCACCCAGAGGGCCCGGGTTCGATTCCCGGTCAGGGCAAGTTGGAAAATGGTCTTTTTCAAATTGTCCTGGGTCTTGGATGTTTATCTATATATGTATATGTTGTAAAATATAGTATCGTTGAGTTAGTATCCCATAACACAAGTCTCGAACTTACTTTGGGGCTAGCTCAATCTGTGTAATTTGTCCCTATATATAAAAAATAAAATAAAAAAATAGTAAAAAACTTCTCGCTGAAGAAAGATCCATTAGCGTCTTGAAGCTCCACTTTTACTGTATTTACTCCTTAATTTTTTCAGGCCAAACAACCCCGAAATGAAACATTATTAGACTCATGAAAAAGGAAAGCGGATACCTTTTTTACGGAAACTTTTCAATTATCTCCCCTGGATCAACATTAACATCTATAAAAAAAAAGAATTAGTCGGTAACCTAAAGGAATGAACGGCGCATAATTTTAACACTTATTTAGGGGTGCCGAATCCGAATTTCGGAAAAAATATTTTTTTACAATATACATTACACATACATACTATCATGTCTTTATCCCAAACGAGGCAGACAGAGCACTTTGGGTCTTTTGACTCTAAGTAGACAGAGCCCAGGGCCGCAAGACTCAAAGGCCAATTTTGGCGTGATGGTGGGCGAGAATGTGGAAAAAGGAAACAAATAATGAGGGATTGTTAGCCCCGCATCGCCTATTAAAATTATTAGTATTTTCGCCCAGTCCCTCGATCGGCTTCTACGATCTGCGCGGGAAGAGAGGCAGCTGGTATATTAAGTTAAAACAAAATATACTCCATTCCTATACTCAATTTTTGCCAAAAAAATGCGACAATACAAATTAACTCTGATGAGTTAATTTGTATTGTCGCATTTTTTCCGTAGAAAAAAGTTATTATGATTAATAACTTTTTTCTACGGAAAATCCTGACTTCCAAGCGTTAAGGCGGCCCTTCCCGGCCGCTCTCGCGAGCATAGTTTAAAAAGATTGGTGTTTCACCCAGGGCAATGCTAGAAAAAGAGGCAAACAAAAAAGAGAGAGATAGCGCCTAAGGGCATGGTTTGCATTCTGTTAAATGAAATTAGTATTATTATTAACTATCCACTAAATGAATATTAACTATTCATAGGGTGCGGAAATTTCAAAAAACTTGTTCCAGGTGATACGTGTTTATCAGCAAGCCTTACAAGTTTGTGAAATAAATGTTTTGTATTAAAAAAAATTATTACATTTGCGAGGTTTGTATCGAAATATTTTCTTTAGTTTTACAATTTATGAGTAATTTATGAACGATCGAAGTTCAACTAAAATTTGTGCAAAAAAGCAGATTTTTGGGGGCTTATACTGACGTTGTTTTTCTAAATTTCAGTTTTATATTTCGATAGAAACCTAGAAATAGCGCCTAAGATACCTGTGAGTTCAAAAGTTTTCAAGAAAGATCAGATACAACGCCATAATCACGTACGAGCGTTTGTATGAAAAGTAAGACGGGAAGGCCGCTTTTAATACCCAATAACTTTAAAACGGCTGAACCAATATTCGTCAAAGATAGTTAAGAATCGCCGCAAGGGAATTTGCTTTCACGTAAATAAAACCGCATCGAAATCGGTCCATTTGTTCGAGCGCTACGATGTCACATAGACAGACAGACAGACGTTAGCGAGAAACTTATAAGACCCCTCTTTTTTATCGCGGTTCAAAAATAATCTCAATCTCATAACAACCCTTTAGTGTGTATGGGATTAAGTGAATACTTGAATTTTTCGGGGTCCAGTGCCAACTGAAATAAATCATTCGAAAAACGGAGAATCAAAATTTTGTCTTGATCAGACCCTAGATAACCCTTCAAACTATTTTCTGAACTACCGTTTACAGTTTAAAGTGAGAACGTGAAGCTTTTCTACGAACATTTGCAAAAAACGGCCACTTTTAGACATAGACATGTCTAAAAGTGGCCGTTTTTTGCAAATGTTCGTAAAAAAACCGCCTTGTGAAAGAAAATTATGTTACCGACTCACGCAGCGTTGCAAAATTAGATCTTGCGAGTTTGAAACAATCGCGTGTTTCGCAACCGCGTGATTTATTAGGTTTCTGAGATGGTACAAGCATTGGTGAGTGGAGTGGAAGTAATTATTCATTCATCATCATTCAGCTACATAAAATCCAGCCTCGCTGAAGAATTTAAGTTTATAAATAAATAAATATATAGGGACAAATTACACTGATTGAGCTAGCCCCAAAGTAAGTTCGAGAATTGTGTTATGGGATACTAACTCAACGATACTATATTTTATAACAAATAAATATATAGATAAACACCTAAGACCCAGGACAATTTGAAAAAGGCCATTTTCCAACTTGCCCTGACCGGGGATCGAACCCGGGACCTTTTGGTGGCGACTAGCATGGTGAACACTACGCCACGAAGGTCATCAAGTTTATATTCTATTTCTATATTCAGCCTATACTGTCCCACTGCAGGGCAAAGACCTCCCTTCCATCACTCCAACTCTCTCGGTCAAGTGCTTTTGAGGCCCAATCCCTTAATTTTTTTTCATAAACTTCAATAAAAGAATTTTCATAATTTTTCAAAACTAGAAACCGACTTAAAGATTCAAAGATTCAAATGTTTATTCAGTAATTAGACCTTTACAGGCACTTTTACACGTCAATAAGTATAATTTATGTTACGTGTAAAGTATATTAAAATTTAATTTATTTTTAAAGAAAAGCTACCGATACCAGCGCTTCGTAACGACCACTGCTGAGAAGAAACGCCGAAAGAAACTCATTTTCACAGTATTGGTCGCCTACTCGCCAGAAGGGCTTTGTCATATTATTATAATTGTCTTTTAATTAATAAATACTTATAATATAATACAATGTTGACACATTATAACATGTAATGCTTGCGAACCAGTAAACAAACATAAATTGCGTAATACAAAATATTAAGTAGTCAAAAAAGCGAAGTCGAGCTGACCAGTCCCTCCCGGCAGCACCCGTTCACGAGTTGACGCACGGGTCAGCCATCGTTAAACTCAACCATATTAGACGGAATCCAACGACTCGACCAGCGACGCCACCACCGGATTGGACATTTTAGTGAGCATGAAAAACCCGAACTCGCAGACCTTGTCAAGAGAAAATATTAATTATATGTTGATCACTTATTGATCGCAGAGCATTTACATGTTTTTACAGTAAGCTTATTATGGTAACAGAAAATGCAGCTATTTATGTTTCATGTGTGGAGTGTAATGGAAAATGTTTAGGAAGTATCCACGCGTTTTTATCTCTTAAATAAAATAGTAGTTCATAAAATAGTTTATAGGGTTATCTAGAGTCTGATCAAGGCCAAATTTTAAATGATATCTCCGTTTCCTTTCAAACGATTTATTTCAAATGGGGGCAGCACTGGACCCCGGAAAAATTCAGGTAGCGCCTTTAAGTGATACCTGAATTTTCCGGGGTCCAGTGCTACCCCCATTTTAAATAAATCACATGAAAGGAAACGGCGACATCATCTAAAATTTTGTCTTGAACAGGCCCTAGAAAAGCTTCACGTTCCTACTTTAAACTGTTAACAGTAGTTCATATATTATGATAGTTTGAAGGGTTATCTAGAGCCTGGTCAAAGCAAAATTTTAAATGATTTCGTGGACAGGTATAACGAAGTCTGCTGAGCTATTCTAAGCTGATCGTCACCCTTTACTAATTGGCGAGGGACCTTAATGGTTGGGACTTTGGCAGCACGGAGCAGCACTTTTCTATGCTGCTATCCTTTTATGTCGCTCAGAACCGTCATTTGCTAGAGCGAGAAAGAACGACAGAACGTATCAGCTTTGCCGATTCTGCTGTTCCATGCGCCAAATGAATCCCTACCCTAAGAAGCTGGGCAAAAGGTTAATTAAATCATCGACTTCATATTTGAAGAGGGTTCACGTTGGACTTGTTAAGGACCACGTGACCTGAAACATAACACTGAGACCTGGAGTGCCAGTTTTGAAACTGTGAGTCATTAAAATAATTATATTTTTCATACAAAACACCGCTCATTCAGTAAGACCGCGTTTCAAAAATGGGCCCACCTTGCATTTTTGGGACATACGAGTACGTTTACGAGACAAGTCTCTAGGGAGCAACGTATTCGACGCTGAAAAAATAAAACTTTCTCGCCCTTCTCAAGAGCTCTCTTGGGAAGATCGTTGGCAGCAACGTTTGCATGTTTCCCTGCACAGGTGAAACATTCGTTTTAATTCAAAAGCGAGGACAGAACATGCATGAACTAAAAAACAAGTAACTATTAAAGAAATAGAGCTTTTATCTAAAACAATGACCTTAAAATTTAAACTGCTCTTTAAGACGACACAAACAAGCCCAAACTCGATGGGGTTGCATCCTTTCATTACAGAGTTCCTATGACCACCTTCTGGTTCCATCTTCAGATTAGCTCCATGACATCATAATATTCCATTGTCACGCGATATAGGTTTGCGTGCAAAATTTGACCCATGCAAAATCAGATTGACATGGGTCTTGCAAAGTTTGCAAGACATGTCAATCTGAAAAAAATCATTTTTCATCTTGACCTGACCGGGGTTCAAAACCGGGACAGCGTGGCATGATGAACACTAGGCCAGAGGTCGTCAATCTTTTGGTATTTTGCTATGCAGGAAAGGGAAGCAGCCAAACTCAAGTGGGACTGGGCTAGTCATATCTGCAGGATGCAGCCGGATAGATGGACCAAAATAACCACGGAATGGGTCCCTGCAGGCTGGCGAAGTGAGATCGCCCTAGAAGCGCGATGGTTTGAAGATCTCTCAAAAATGGCAAACTATTGCCACAGATACCGTCGTATTATAAAACCCAGACTTACTTTGTTACTAGGTTTAAACCATTGTCCAAACAAAACAAGTTGACTTCTAATAATATCACACTATCTCACCTGTCAATGTCAACTTCATTTTGGGGCGGATAATAGTTTAAACCTAGTAACAAAGTTAGTCTGTGTACGGAATGAGACAAATGGAAGTCTGGAAGGGAGGCCTTTGCCCAACGGTCCCCACCGTTGGACTACAACAATAGCTATAATACTGCACTATAGACAAAAAATAGATTGCTGTATGCTCGAAATGATGCCAATTTCTGTCGTCACAAAACAACAGGACATATCATGCAGTAGAAAATTTTTGTCATCACCTAGACGTTTATGACCTGACCCTCTAACCCGGTCTCTCGAATCGATATGCGCTTTATTATTTAGTGGTATGCCTTCGATTCGGACTGGTTTATCCAATTTCTACCAATCATGACCTCACCGCCGGTAAAAAGACACGTATATGATACCAATAGGTCTTTGTCCATGTAACATCGCTCGTAAAAAAAGAAACCATGGTAAAAGATGAAAAAAGGACATATCGAGCCCATGGCACGTGGAAGTATCACAGTCAAGAAAAATATATAAGTTTATTTGCCGGGCAAATTAAAAAAACCCGACTAAAGACACCATCTAGTGATGAGTAACGAAACTAAATATTCCAATTGATATCCGTAGCGTCATCTATCATATGCCGGCCCGTATAATTTGTTTCTCTTTTTTTGTTTGTAATCTGCTAAGTTTTCTAATAAATAAATAAATAATAATAAAACCAGTTATTGAGTAGGACACTCAGGAACGTCACCTCGAGGGATGATTTCCCAATTTTTTTTACCAAATCTCCCATCAGCTCACCTGGCAACACCTGTATCTCTGTCTATATAGACAGAGATACAGGTGTAAGTTTATACTAACCGTACACTACTCTTCTCACAATGACACAGTACCCGGCTGGAACTGTCGAGATCCTCTCTACCTATCGTCAGTGGGGTGCACCACCCCCAGACTCGCGCCCGCTCGGGCCGGCCGCATTGGGCGCGCGCATGCGCTTTAGGAACGCGTGTTTCCATTGTCACTCGTTTATAGAGTAGCTAAATTAATGGATAAATGAAATATCCAACAAAAAAGCGATTAGTATAGCGAATCACTATTGAAACCTTCTATCCCCAGGGACTTTAGGACCAGAAAGTCAAATGCTTGACTCACTGTTCTTCACTCAGTGTGTGAATGACTAAGAGATATCTATCTCTATATATAAAAGCGAAAATCACTCACTCACTCATCACGAAATCTCGAAAACTACTTAGCCAATGAAGATGAAATTTGGCAGGAAGGTAGATTGTGACTAGGAGACGTCCGCTAAGAAAGGATTTTTGGAAATTCCATCCCTAAGGGGGTAAAATTGGGGTTGCCAGTTTGTATGGAACTTCGTAATTTTAAAAGTGAGACACATGAAATTTTTAATTTATTTTAATAGTTAGTAGAAAATAATAAAGCATTTATTTGATTTTGAAAATTACATCTCTATAGGGGTGAAATAGGGGTTGCAAGATTGTATGAATCTTCGACATTTTTGAAGCGAGACACATGACATTTTTGAATTAGTGGTCAATAAAAAATAATACGGAACGGGAACGGGAACGGGATATTATAACACAATTTATAACGTAAAAAAACAATTAAAGATCCTATTAGAACTATTTTCGACTTCTACGCGGACGAAGTCGCGGGTTACAGCTAGTAATAATATAAAGCCGCGCTCTTGTGTCAAATATAGCAAACTATAAATATCTCCATTCAGTTTATAATGCATAAAAAAGTTTGAATAAAGGATGTCCTGGAGATTACATTAAATATTTACTGAATAATCGTTCACTAAATATTTAGTGAACGATTTTTCAACGATTTCGCAACGGCTTTCTCGTACCGTCCTAAACAGTGCAAATCCAGCAACCACTATAGCGCACCCGAAGATTAAGCGCTCGTAAAAAGGGGGTAGCACGGCAATAACGTCTTGATGCCACGGCTGATTGTGCCGCCACACCAACACCGCCCTTGTCACCGAGGCGTAAGCGCGAGAATGGCGTGGCACGCGACAGGTAATAATTCAGTATTGCGCGACACACGTCCGTTTACAGACCTTCGGAGTTCCGAAGGTTTGTTTCTGAAGGGTGCATGTTTTCGTGTATTTGTTTTTGTTCAATGGCTTGTGGCTTTTTACAGTCAGAGCTGGCTTTCTACAGTACTGAAGATGTTGGAACAGTTTTTCAATGAACAGAGTGAGGAATTTTACTTTTATTAAAGGTAGGTATTTGTTCACTACTTTTTAATTTTAGGGTTCCGTACCCAAAGGGTAAAAACAGGACCCTATTACATAGACTCCGCTGTCCATCTGTCCGTTTGTCACCAGATTGAATCTCATGAACCGTGATAGCTAGACACAGAAGATGTATTCCTCTTGCCGCTATAACAACAAATACTGAAAACAGAATAAAACAAATATTTAAGCAGGGCTCCCATACAACAAACGTGATTTTTATAGATAATGGAACCCTTATGCTTGGGCCGGACCTGCGCCTACGAAGGCTTTGTGCTATTACACGATACACGCAAATGTGACCGGCCGTTATCGGGTATCGTCCCGAATATTCGGACTTCGTGTAGTTATCGCGCGGGTAGCGATACGATACACGCAAATGTGACCGGCCGTTATCGGGTATCGTCCCGAATATTCGGACTTCGTGTAGTTATCGCGCGGGTAGCGATGCATCAAAGGATTTATGCACGCTAACAATTCGCTCTGCGTGGTCGCACTTGCGTTGTTCGTTCATTTTGACGTTTGTTTTCAACTTGTTCAGACGGTGCCACGGTTGTTAATGCGTAAAAATGGAGTGGTACGATAAAATAGAGTTAAAATTTTTAGCTGTTTCTTTCTAGGTTTCTTTTTAGGTTTCAATAAATGCATTATGTAATTGTTAGCACACATGTTAAAGAAAAGGAAGTCGTCGTCCATATTTAAAACACGTAGATGACGCCATCTTGGATTATTGCCAGATAGTTCGTGAAAAATAACGAAGCCGCTAGTGTAACCAGCGCTTTATCGCGATAACTTTTTAGTGTACAAAACGTACTAAGATTCGCAGCGAATAGCTTCGGGACGATAGGCACAAGTGCGGCCGAAGCAATAGTGCGCGTGAACGACTCGCATTTGGCAGGTTTTTGTAGTCTTATTTAATCTCAAACCTCTCTCGGGAAAACCATAACACGGACCTTACTCGTACGTAATGTACGGGATTTCTAATCTTAAATTCCCATGGCAACATTGCCAAGTCTGTACATAGCTCAACACGTCGGTAGGACGAATTAAGGGGGACGCTCCCCGTCGGAAGCGTCGACGGAAGTTGAGAGTTGTCTAGTTATAATATCATTTGACAGCTGCCGCCCTTTTAGTCCAAACAATGGCTTGTGATGAATTTGGCGACGACTTTTGTTTATCTTGAATATTTTTGTACTCTTATCTTCTTCATCACGAAAAATAAAAAAAAAGCTAGTGGAAGTGCCACTTGACAAAATAAGTATCAGTCGGACTGACGTCAACAACTGTAATTGAATTGAAAGAAAAATTGACATTCACTACGACTACTCTTCGTCTATTTCTGATCAACATTTTATTGATTTGTCTGATTAAATTTTATTTACAACCATAATATAAATCCATTTCTATAACAGTTAGCTTGTTGCAAACATTAAAACAACAAGTGTTATAATAACCATAATATCATCAAAAAGAATGTTACAATGTTGTACAAAATTTCATTATGCTACTGCGTAGTCATTAAATAGCTACGTTCTCACTACTCAATTCATGGTATCCATATGTGTTTAAAAAATAAAACTTATAGGTTATTAGAGTTACGAATTTACGTCGTATCCCGCCAGTTTTGTTCGATGGTAGTATTATTTGCTTTTTAATATCTGTGCGATTAAAATGTAGATAATTATTACAATAAATAATTATTTCATTGCCTTTACATATTTTGTTTAGTACCTTTACATACTCTCTGGTTCAACATAGAGTTTCATTTAACACTGTTCAAAACCCTATGGTTTCAGAACCTTCAAAAGACGATTTATATAATGCGTGTAAATAAAGTCTTGTATGCAACTGTACATAATTAGGTATTAAAACACTCATGTGATACTATTATCAAACTCGGCTTCACCTTGTGTGATAAACCCACGTTTGTGTTTTAATTAGTTGCATAAATAACTGTTACAGATAATATGATAAATTCTCATTATGGAACACACAGAACTTACGTACCGTACTGTTGAACCGACTACGAATTCCGTAGATGACTACGTATTCGTAGCCGTAGAGCTTGCTACGAGTTATTGAGCTACAAAAATCGTAGCAAAGCTACGATGCGTAGCTATCCGACTAACACGTCGCATTTCTCAAGTCTCGTGAAATTTTGTGAGCAGTTTCAACAATGGTTTGTTTTTATTATTATCGCTTGAAGTCGGGGTTTCTTAATTTACCTAGCAAATAATAGAGGACGCTACGGATATGAATTTCACTTAACATCATCGGTTGGAATATGTAGTTCCGCAATTCGTCACTAGATGGTGTCGTCGCGGTTTTTTTAATTTGCCTGGGAAATATACTTACTTTTTTTATTAAGTTGCGTTTCATAAGTTTTTACCTATATGTGTCAATTCTGATCAAGACTTTTGTCATTCAAAAGCCGTCTTTACGCTTAGGAATCGAGCTCCATTACTCAGAAGTAGCGGACTAACTATTACGCCACGTAGTGTGAGTGGAAGCCGTCATAAAGAAGTGGAAGCGTCGTAAAATGTAACGCGGCAGTGACCGCACGCACGACCGTCGGTCGTGTGATCGTGTAGCGGGGGCCGGGTCACATAATAACTGCTAGTACTAACGTACAGAAGTCTTAACTCTTCAAGCACCGATCGGGTCAAAAAAAACAATTGAATTCAATTGTGTCTGCGATTTATGTGTGTGAAGGATTAATCAGAAAAGATATCCAAAGAAATATCTACTCAATGTGGTTAGCGCTATGGTTTCATTCAGCTCGCGTCAGATTCAACTGCCTAAAAAGGCATCTGACATAGGTCATCATCGGGAAGCACCACTGACACAAGCGCTGCGCACACTTAATATTGTAGCCAATAAAATCGACTTGTTTAATACTACTCTGAATGAATTCACACGGGTATCATTAATGATAATTTGTTATGGTAATGTACTATCGCATTAGGTGTCAACCTGTAATGATATGTACCGTTATATTGATAAATAAATACAAATACAAAATACAAAAATCATCATCATCATCTATATTTAAGAGCGGCTAACCCGTCTTACTACTAACGCGGCTAACGTGATTATGGCGTTGTAACTGATCTAACGTCTTGTGCGCTATTTCTAGGATACTATCGAAATAAAAAAATAAAATTTGGAAAAACAAGTTCAGTATAAGCCTCCAAAAATCGGCTTTTTTGCACAAATTTTACCTGAACTTCGACCGTGAACGGGTAAAGTACTGATAAATTGTAAAGGTAAAAAAATATTTCGTTATAAACCTCGCACATGTAATGAAAATTTGAACTCTTCACCTCTTCGTTTAGATACCTAGACATCAATTGCAAGCCAAATTCATTCTTTTCACTCTGGACAAACGATTCATGTAACTGAATTTTCCTTTCGAAGTGGTCGCCGGACGCATAGTAATAATGTAGGTATATTTTCGATACCTAAACGGAGAGGGACAGGGAGGGACAGGCCTTGAGTGACACAGGCCTGGCCGGGTTTAAGTAATTACGTTATCTTGTAACCCTATCTAAAGAATGTTGAAAATGCGTGCCTATCTTTGACTTTAATTACATAGCAATTTTTATTCTTTTTGTGTCCATTCTTGGAGGTGGAATTGGCATTTTTTTTAATCGGTCGTGAAGCAAATTAATTTTTTCAAGATTTTCAAAAAACTTTACTTCAAAACCGTGCCAGCCAGAGCAACATCAACCAATCATAAATTCTCAAATGAATAAAATACTTTCTAGCTTTTCAAGAGCTAAACGCCGTAAAAATAAACAGTAGCGCCGGACGACAAATAACAGCACATGCGCTGTACGACAATGTCAGCCATGTTGCACACACAAAGCTAAAACATAATCAGGACGTGAGTTTTTTATCGCAGGTTACGAGGGGGGAACCTAGAATACATTTCGCGTTACAGTGTTACATGTCACACGAATTGGGTTTTCGTGAAATCTTCTTTTCGGCTCATTCTTCCAGAACGTTGCAACTTTTACGCTGATTCAAGATCAAGCATTGTACAGCTGGTGGGGCACGAAGAAGAATGAGGAGTTGCTGCTTAGTCTGGTCGATATTTCGTGAAATTTTCACCTCGCCTGATAGTGAGCGCTAGTCCAACGGCCAACGACATTGTGAGAAGGTTTAAGGTTCGACTCCGGTCGTTCGTTAGATTTTTTTCTCACCATATCTTGAATTTTTGTTATTTTTTTTTTCGAAATTAAGGAAGGTCGCTCTACAAGGACCATTTTTTACCGAGTGTGTAGCGCGAGGCCGATGGCCGAGCTACATGGCGAGGGCGAAGCCCGATCGACCATGCATGAGTCTTGAGCCAAATCGGTCGAGATGTTACCGTTGAAGAAAGAAGAACAATTTCCAAGTTACCTTGGCTGATTCCAGAGTGGCGGATTAGTGTGAACTAAAACGCCACGCAGGTCTTCATGAATCTTATAAATAACATCAAGCTACGTCAAGCTATATTCAGTTACCGACTACCTTTAATGGCTAAGCGCCTTCCGGAACGAGGTGAGCTTATTACCCGCTTGTGTAAGGCTGTTACTCGGAAAAGTGGGGCGTACTAATGTACTGTGCAGAGCTCGACAGCTCAGCGGGAGCGTGCATTTGTAAGCGTTTATGCTAAGCAATCCCGTGCATATACGATATCTCGAGCTTCGCCGTGCTTCGGAAGGCACGTTAATCTTTTAAATGCTATTACGGTCACCTGGTGTCCGGCAATCAACAATTATTTTGTCGGCAACGCTAGCAGTCAAAATGCCATGACGGTTACCTTTTGTCCGATAAAAAGCAAAGACTATTGTGCCGGCAATGCTGGCAGTCAAAGTGCCTTGACGGTTACCTTTTGTCTGACAAGAACAGTGTGTCGGCAATGCTGGCAGTAAACATTTTAAGCTGCTGGTCGCAGCTGTCATCATCAGATAGCTGTCGTCTAGCTATGTCAGAAGAATGGAAGAAGATTCTATTAGATGATGAGCTATGTCAGAAAAATTTATAGGCAGTTGAATCTGCCACAGTGTAGGCCATTTCTTTCTATAATTTTAGAACTTCATTCTTGTCTCCAAATCTTCGGCCATCCTTTTAAATTCCCTGGTGGCCATTATTTACACACACGAAAAACAAACAAACAGATTAAGTTATTTTTTTTTAACACCTTTTACAAAAGTATTGTATTCGGAAAAGGCCGACTAGTCTCTATCGATTAAGACAATCATAGTTCTAGATCGGTCATTTTAAAAATCCTTGGTTTCTACATAGGCCTCTAGACTAGTCCACTTTTAGACATGGATAGACATCAGTGGCGTGCACGCCATACAGACAAATAGAAATTTGTCTACCCTGAGCCACCCTAATGACGGCAAAGTGAGAAATGTACCTATATTCTTCGATATGGTTCTTGTAATTTAGGTAATCATACCTAATTTACAAGAACGGCTCCATATTTTATACTGACACAGGGCCTTCCCTATAAAATAGCAGTGCACGTCACTACTGGTAGACATAAGTCTAGCAGTGGACGTTATGTAGCTGAAATAATAATGATGATAAGGCGATCATTATCAGGACGAGTGTTAGGAACGGCGACCCAACGGCTTTGCTGTCACCAAAGCCCAGATTAAGGCTGAATAAGCTACCTATTTAACTTATTTCACCAAAATGCAACCATAATTATAACACTGACAAGGACTGAACTAGCTTCAGAAACTAGCGCACCAGATAAAACGTCCCATTTCAATGCTCTGGCAATTCCAACGTGCGGCGGAGCGAAGTTTCCAAATAAAACAGTCATTTGCATCGCAGTAATTTAATCGTGGAAGTTGCTCGTCGCCATTACGTGCAACATTTTCAGGAGACAGTCTGTTGCACTAAGGGCGCGGACAGACGAGCGACAGCGTGCCGGCGAAGGTCGCGACCGTCGCTTAAGAGGCTTTTCACATTTGGTTGGCTGTCTCGCTCGCACAATCAAACATTTTTAAAGATTATTAAAAAATGTAGGAAAGTGTTTCCCTAACTTTCAATATAATTATATGTTAGATATTGTAGACATGTTTTTTTTATTGTTTATTTGTGTGTGTACAGAGAATTAGGTCATCAAAATTTTAAAAATTTTGATGACCTAATTTTCGATGTAGTCAATGTCTACACAATATACAAACATGTATAAATATCCACAATGTAACTATATTGAAAGTTAGTGAAAAACTTTTCCACAAATGAGTCACATTTTTTAATAATCTTTAAAAATGTTTGATTGTGCGAGCGAGACAGCCAACCAAATGTGAAAAGCCCCTTAATTATTGCAAACTGTATGGCGGCCGTCGCTTGTCTCTCACTTTCGCCATTTGCGTGGTACGAGGCACGCAGTTGATGTCAACCGCGAACAGAACGGGCGTACCGCAATTTGTAATGAGTTGAGAAGCCCTGAATTGATCAACTCTCCGCGAACAGACTTTAGTTACACACATTACATACGAACACTGCAAGTTGAATAAAATATTTTAAAAGAAATCACCAAAATGTTTTGTACCACCCAGAGACACAAGCTGACATGACTCCTTTTCCCCTATAAATCCGATAATCCGGCAAGATCCCGGTCTATCGCGATCGGAGTCCGGGGGTTCCTAAGCACCCGGACCGCCGCAATTATAGGGATCCGCAATAATCCAGCGGCTGTGTGCCACAGAAATATTTGAGCGGTCGCGTTTTGTCCGCCATTTAGAATAGGGCGGGGAGCAAGTACTAGCGGAACGAATTATACAAACGACTTAACCTGTCAACGGGATAATATTCATCGTAGTCTATTGTTTAAAGGCTTAGATAGACGACCGACAATGTTCCAGCGACAGCTCAGGTTTTGTCAGTTATTAGTTTTAGGTGCTATCAGTTTTATCGAATAATAATAATAAAGAATCGCTGACAGTGGTACCCAGCCCCACGCTTCCACAAATGGCTTTCTAATAATCCAACCTTGACGCGGCGTGTCGCCTGGGACTGTTGCAATTCCACTCATCAATCTGAAGTCATACTCTGAATCGCTAACACTGGCACACAGCCCAACGCTCCTACAAATGGCTTTCTAATAATCCAAAATCCAAAATTGACGCGTCGTGTCGCCTGGGACTATTGCCACTCAACCCATCATTCTGGAGTCATACTCTGAATCGCTGACATTGGCACCCAGCCCCACGCTCCCACAAATGGCTTTCCAATAATCCAACTTTAATGCGGCGTGTCACCTGGTGCTGTTGCCACTCTGCCCATCATTCTGGAGACATACTCTAAATCGCTGACATTGGCACCCAGCCCCACGCTCCCACAAATGGCTTTCCAATAATCCAACTTTAATGCGGCGTGTCACCTGGTACTGTTGCCACTCTGCCCATCATTCTGGAGACATACTCTAAATCGCTGACATTGGCACCCAGCCCCACGCTCCCACAAATGGCTTTCCAATAATCCAACCTTGACGCGGCGTTGCCTGGGATGCCATTCCACCCATAATTTATTAAGTACAACAAGAGGTTAACTCTGATGTTGCTTTGTTCAGAAGCTCTTTCTTGTGACACACACACTTCTTATCGCGTCTCTATCCCTAACGGAATAGTCAGAGACTGGGTCCATCGGACTCAAAGGTCGCATTTCACGTGGTGGTGAACGTGAAGTAGGAAAAAGGAATCCGAATAGTGATGGGTTGTTAATCCAGCTTATTAAGGGCAAAAACCAACTCCTCTCTTCCTCTACCCCGATCAAGAGTAAAGGTCGGCGTTGGGCCTAGGACACTAAACATGGCTTATCCGACTCTGGGGGCCTCCAGTCATGCATAACCTAGGGGCTCCAACATGGTTAATCCGAACCTGGCTCTGTGGGAATATATCTTAAGACACATGAAGCTTTTCTACGCACATTCGTGAAAAACGGCCATTTTTGGCTAATGTGCATATAAAAGCTTCACATTCTCACTTTAACCTATAAACAGTAGTTCTTAAAATAGTTTGAAGAGTTATCTAGACTCTAGAGCTTGGTCAAGACAACATTTTAAATGATATCTCTGTTTCCTTTCAAATGATTTATTTCAAATGGGAGCAGCACTGGACCCCGAAAAAATCATGTATCCCCTTAAACACAACTTGTACACACGTCTGAAGGTGTGTGTGACTTGTATATCTATTTATACAGTTATGTGTACATGCGCTGTACATGTTTGCTCAATCTGTCGTCACCGGTACACGTAAGACAATAAGCTCGAATCGATTGCGTCGCGCACAGCGCCCTCCATCACCGTTGTTGTATGGTACAAGTCATAAGAACCAATTATTATTATAGAGTACATAATCCAACATTTTGCACAACTCATAAGCGGAGCATTGAGGTGCTCTACTCTCAACATTTCACGGCTAAGCATTTTTCGGGACAAGAACTGTATCTATTATTTTAAAAATATACTAACATATTAAAAAATGCGTGGGACATGGGACCAAAGTATGAAAAAACAAATGTGAATTTAGTAGCACCCCCGCAACCTGCGAGAAGAAACTTCGTTCAATATTAACACGACATTTATGATCCAAGACTCCGAGTGTAAAGGAATCTTTTGAGAACAAAAGACCGTAAGTAAAAATCCGGGTTTCGAAGCAACAATGCAAAATCTGTTCTTGAACACAAAGTAAAATGGATAACTTTTTTGTGTTTGTATTTATAGTATTTTTACATTTGTAGATTTATACAATTAAGTTAATATCAGGTTCATTTCAGAAAGAAGTAAAATCAGTAAAAGTGCCAATCCAAAATACGAAAGTAGCAAAGATTATGAGATCTATACATTGTGTAGATAATTTTTAAGTAGTTTTAATAACACGAATAACGGCTTTTAGCAATCAACGTGTTAAAAAAACGGCACACTTTGTGTGTTTTGCGAAAACGAAAAAACATAAGGTGTATTTTTAAGCAGTCAACGTGCTGACAAACAGTTATGCATTTACTTGCAGTCACCGCTTGTCTTTCAACCTGTAAATCGCTACATCTCATGAAACCGCTACCCGCTCACAACACACACCGCTGTCAATCGGTACACGATCTACACGAAATACCAATACATTGCGATATTCCTCTCATCATATATAAACACAAGACAGAACATCGTATGTCACGGCTAGCCGAATTCAGGGACTATAGTCAGGGGATAAGGCTGTAAATGGAACGACAGCTTATTTGCTTTTAGATTTATTAAATATTGTTTGACGTCGGAGAGGGTTGTTTCAGAGAAAATCAATGTTTATTGAACTGAGGGATATTTACGTCTATTTGGTCAAACATACTTAAATTGTTTTTTACATGCATATATACATATTATCACGCGTTTCTCATGGGGGTAGGTAGGCAGACAATGGATCTCAACTCTCTACGATCCTTTAAGTTGACTTTGTCTACTTTCCTAACTTGTCCATTTCCTATCCCGTCACTTTTTTAACTCGCCCATAAGCCATTCTTAACTCGTTTGATCCTTGTCTCTAGACGGACACACTGGAGCCGGTATTAATTAAAAGCCAAAACTCTTGAAACTGATGTAATAAAATTGATAACTTAAACTTAGTATACAATTTGATGCGTATGCAGCGGCGATCGAAGGCAAAGTGAATTTATTTAAAGCAAGTATGGGAACCTGCGTTGATACCGATATTTCGTGAAAAATAACGAAGCCGCTAGTATGACCACAGCTTTATCACGATCACTTTTTAGTGTACAAAATGTACGAAGCTTCGCCATGCGCGGCCTAAGCATAAGTAATAAATGCGTATATTTAGAAATCCCTGAAAGAACTCGATGGGAATCAGCTTCTACGAAGGCCCCGCGAAAGCCATCCAACACTTTATAACAGTTCCAAACTTCCGCCAGTAAATTCTACGTGAAACGCGGCACTGTCATCCCTAATGTATAGAAAGTTTGCACGGACGTGGTTTCCAACTGAGTAGACAACCAATGCACGTAGCAGCTACGTGCAGCAGATGTTTGAGCTTCCGCTTCGGGTAATGGGTGCTTACTTAGCTGATAACTTCGAAAACTATACCACAGAACAAGTACTGGTACTTGAAGGCCACCCGGAGACCTCCCGGCTTCAAATGTGGCGCAACAGGCAATACGCCCCTCTGTCGGAAGAGCTACCTCCGGGCCACAACCTACCTTGGGCAACTTGGAGGTGCCTAAATCGACTACGTACTGGGAAGGGCAGATGCGGTCACGAGCTCGCGAAGTGGCGATATATTGAAAAATCGGAGGCCCGCTGCCAATGTGGTCACGCCGATCAGACCGTGCAGCACCTTCTCTCGTGTCCACTGTGCCCGACCAGCTGTACAAAATTCGACCTTTACGCGGCTCCGAGAGAGGCATACGAGTGGCAACCTACTGGAGGGACAAAATTTAGTGTAATTTGAGCCAATCGACACTAAAAGAAGAAGTACTAGTACTCACGTACAGAAGTCTTGCTCATGAAATATCTACTCAATGTGGTTAGCGCTATGGTTTAATTTAGCACGCGTCAGAACTCGTCACCTCTTCGTTTAGATACCTAGACATTCATTGCAAGCCAATTTAATTCTTATTACTCTGGACAAACGATTCATGTAACTGAATTTTCCTCTCCCGAGTGGTCGCCGCGTGCTTAGTAATAATCTAGGTATATCGATAACTAAACGAGTGACACAGGCCTGACTATACCAGTCTTTATTGTATGCTATAGTAGAAACGTAAGATGAAGAGTAAAATTCAAAATTCAAATGTTTATTCAGTAATTGGAAATTTACAAGCACTTTTACACGTAAAGGGTAAAGGGTATCACCCATTACACACAGGGCCGGATTACCTATGAGGCCGAGTAAGCTACTGCTCGGGGGACCCTGCATGGACTAAGGGCTCAAGCGATTCCATGCGAATCTGTGAGAAATGAAGAAATGTGGTGTCGTGGGACACCAGGTAGGAACGAAGTTCAAAAGTTCTTGTGTATACGACTGTCGCGCCTGCGCACGTCTCATTTAACGAGGTCATCCTTACGGTTTTACTATCACATTTTTTTCAGTTCGGTCGCGCAGCAAAATCCCTATCTCCTCCAAGCCTGCCGTAAGGAACTTCGTTCCAAAAAACTGAATGTACCAGTATGCTTGTCCCGCGCTAATGTCCAATCCCCCTCCATTTGCTCTACTATGATGCGATCATTATGGATACCAGGATTCGATAATCGACTCGGAATAAAATATTCAAATATGAGCTTTACGTTATATTGAAAATTGATTGGTAATATTTTAATTGGCAAGTATCGTAGCCAGTGGAAATCCATAGTCTCTGCCTACCCCGATGGACAACAGGCTTGAAAATATGTATGTATATACATCGACCAGTAATGGTTCAAGAACCGTACTCTTCTGTCATTCAATGGAGGTTCGACCATAAGGAACACAATATAAAGCCCAAATTTCAATACTCCCCAGTGGCATCGGCTTCGAGTCGTTCTAAAGGCCTCAATAAGTAGTCTTGACTATGGAGCGTATAAACCGAAGCCGAGTTACGTTTTTGAATACTTAAAATAGATCAAGGGGGATAGATTGGGTAGGTTAACAGAAGGTACATTAGGTATAACGCATGTAAAAAATGTAGTTCATACCTACGCTCCAGACAAATCCTACCTTACTCGACAACTAATAAAATAATTTTAAGATTAATATATACAAAGAGAATTTTAAATTTTCATTTTCGTCGTCGCAAAAATACTGTTTTTCTTATGAGCACTAAAATTTGTTCACAACCTTAAAACAAAGCGTAAAAAAATAAAGCCAACATAACGAATACCGTCTACCTAATCCAATCCAAAGGAGCTGAAGAAGATATTTCTTTCTATTTAAATGTTCAAGCAATAAATTATGTTAACTTGCGGTTAGTGTTGTTTTGTCATTTTAATTTTCTTTTTCCCTTATGTTTATAAACACGCCTGTATGCCTCTGTTACATAAACATCTCCTCTCACAGGCTTACTAGAAGAGATCTCTTTTGAGATAAGTAGTGCCTTTGTACAACTTTGATTTTATGTATTCTCTGTGTACATTAATTGGTAAATAAATATTTAAAAATAATAAAATCATTCTTAGAGACAAATAACCTGTAGGCATCGAACTCGTCTTTCATCCCGTCTACTCTGTGCCACCACAAGGGGTAGCCTCCCTGTAAGCACCATCCACAGGTGGTTCCATCGCCCCTCTATCCATTTATAACGCGCCTTCCCAGTTCCGCGAAACGCTCCGTCGATGTTTATAATGCTAAGATCTTTCGGAGAATATTCATGATGAAAGGATTCTTTATTGAGACTTGCTACTGGCGGTTCTTAGAAGGTTTTGAATTTTATCGATGTAAATGAAATTGTCAATGTTTTATAAATGGCTGGAAAAATTATGTGACATTTTGTTTCTTTGCTTATAATTTCTTTGCATAAAGCACATATAAAAGTAAATTTGAAAAAAAAAGTACTCTTATGAATTAAATATGACTTATATGAAAAGCAATAAATATTTTTAAAGCATATTCAACACTTTTTTTGTCTTTGTCGCGTGTGCTGCCATCTCTGTGTCTCACGCTGTATTTACGGGCCCTCCAATCTAAATATATATAACTCAAAGGTGACTGACTGACTGCCATAGTGATCTATCAACGCACAGCCCAAACCACTGGACGGATCGGAATGAAATTTGGCATGCAGGTAGATGTTATGACGTAGGCATCCGCTAAGAAGGGATTTTGATAAATTCTACCCCCAAGGGGATAAAATAGGGGATGAAAGTTTGTATGAAATGATCGGGCTGAGACTTTTCATGCATAAAGCTACTATGACGTAGGCATCCCCTAAGAAAGGATTTTGGTCAATTACACCCGTACGCGAGCGAAGCCGCGGGCAAAAGCTAGTAGTTTATATGGCGTTGGATATCTGTTAAGTTATTAATAAAATGATGTTTGTCGGTTAGGAACGAGTGCAGGGTTGCACTGACCTTGGTCGTGCCTGTCCGGCCTGGCGGGCGGCCGCCGCTCGCCGGCCGCCGCGGCGGGCTGCTTGGGGCTGTTCCTCTTCGACGAGCTGCGCGACAGCACCAGCGACTGCGGTATCTGGGGGGGACATGCCGCGTTAAGCACTTACATTTCAGCTTCAATTTTTATTTTGGAACGAAGTTCCTTACGGCAGGCTTGGAGGAGATAGGGATTTTGCTGCGCGACCGAACTGAAAAAAATGTGATAGTAAAACCGTAAGGATGACCTCGTTAAATAAAACCGTTAAATGAGACGTGTGCAGGCGCGACAGTCGTATACACAATTCTTTTGCAAATTGTGTCGATTCTACATTAGCCGAAGGAACTTCGTTCTTACCTGGTGTCCCACGACACCACATTTCTTTTTATTTATTAGGTACACCAACAAGTTACATGACAAAAACTTACAATAAACATTTAGTTCTGTGTTCTAACATGTAACCCAATTACAGATGAACACAAACTTTCTTAAAATTTGAAAAGTTTCAGCAGCAAGTTATATAAATAAAATATAAATATAAATATGCAAACGTAAATATTGAAATCCAAATTTTATAATCAAACTATATTGAAATATTGAAATTATAATTATTTTATGTTAAGATTTAAAATAGTGAAATTGATTTAACATGCATTTAGATGGCATGACTGTATTGTAGATTTAAATTTTGATTCATTCATCATCATCATCATTTCAGTCGCATAACGTCCACTGCTGGACAAAGGCCTCTCCCTTCCATAACAATCGATCAAGAGCGGCCTGCCTCCAGCTCTTTCCGGCGACCTTGGTCGGTCGTCTGACCACCTTATGGGTAGGTGTCCTACGCTTCGCTTGCCAGTACGTAGTCGCCATTCGTAAACCTTTTTGCCCTATCGGCCTTCGGTCCTTCGCACCCTGTACTGAGATCTTAAATTCATAATCACTAATTGAACACAAGGACTTAAGGGGATACATGAATTTTTCAGGGTCCAGTGCTGCCCCTATAGGAAACGGAGATATCATTTAAAGTTTTGTCTTGATCAGAACTATTCTTTATAATTTAAAGTGAAAACGTGAAGCTTTTCTACACATATTTGCGAAAATCGGCCATTTTTGGCTTATGTGCGAAGAAAAGTTTCACATTCTCACTTAACACTATAAACAGTAATTTATAAAATAATTTGAAGGGTTATCTAGGCGTTGGTCAAAACAACATTTTAAATGAAATCTCCGTTTCCGTTCAAATAATTTATTTCCTATGGAGGCAACACTGAACCCCGAAAAATTCATGTATTCCTTAAGAAAGGAACAACTTATTGTCAAACAATATTTTTTCTAGGTTTCTTAAAATTATGTATTTTTCATTTCACTTAAAGAGTTGCCTTGATTATAGCTAGGTGGTTAAAAATCACCAACGTCACTCCCTCCCCTCCTACACACACACTTTTTTTGTACTAAAAACTAGGTAAGTGCATTGGTAACTGATCGTAATTACTTCTTTTAAATTACTTTTTACTCACAACAATTAGCGCTATATTGGAGTAGAGTCAACTGGCTGAGGTATTTTTTATACTTAAAGCTCCAATTAATATCTATTGCAAAAGTGCCACTTCAAAGAAATTTTGTTTTTATTTTTTTTAACCCGGCATTAGCAACTCACAAGTTTATCCGACCGGTCCCCAGAGGGCAGCCTGGCGATGGTGACGTCAGCGCTGTCTTCCGGCGGGGGAGGCTGCTGCAGCCAGTTGTACTCGCGCTTGTCCACCGGCACCCCGCGCCGCTCGTAGTCTTGCGCCTGCGTCCTGACGGAACGGCCTCATTGCGTATACAATATGTAACAAAAACCCTGTCCGATCCTTGTAGGAGCAACTCAGACCGTCAATATGAACAACTTTTTCTATGGGACCATATTTGAAACTCGAAAAAAAAACGTCATTTTCATACAAAAGTGCTTAGCCGGCCCGGCAATTTGTATGTAAATGTCGATTTTTCCTGAGTTGCTCCTACAAGGATTGGACAGGGTTTTTGTTATATATTGTATAGTCCATTTGGTTAGGTATTTAAATAAATTTAAACAATCTTGACGTGTCTTTTTATTGAAATATTTACTTTACAAATTGATATCTTTACACATTACATATTAAGAGTGTAATTCATAATTTATACATTCATTGGTTTGTAATATGCCAAGGTATTTATTTATATTTATATAAGATATATCAAGATTATTTACCTTTATTAAGTACCTAAACAAATGGACTATAGGTACCTTCACTGTGTCCCGTCATCGGTTTCGAAACCTTTAGGGACACTCGAAAATAAATTTTATCTAATCTCAATTTGGTTTTATATTAGCATTCTTTATAAGCACACAATTAACACTGAATCTCATTATAAAACTCTGATTGGTGTTATAAAGGGATTCAATGATATTATGGCACTCAGAATAGTTATGACTTTATTTTTACAATTACGAAACAGGGCGAATATTTTTAACAGCCGTGGATAAAAGTCATTTTGAGCCCTCTTAAGGAAAAAAAAAAGATTGATGATACTCTTTCAACGAGATCACCAAAGTCAAACATTTTTAGTCAATGTATAATACATTATCTCTTATTGAAGGTCATATTTTTATATTATTTTAATTCAAAAGCTAAAAACTACACCATCAAATATCACAGGGCTAAATAATTAATTATATGGCATTAGAAGTATAATAAAAGTATTGATTTCAATTAAGTACTTATCCGTACCGCTGAATTTCATTACTCTATAGACGTGACGCGCGTGACGCATCGCTGCTGCTAGTTTTTGGAACGCGGTAATTGCTGGATTCGAGCAGTAGCTCGAATCCAGCAATTACCGCGTTCCTCAAAATTGGATCGAAATTACTAAGGAAATAGTAATTTCCTTAGTAATTTCGATCCAATTTTGAGATTAGATAAAATAGAGTATGAAACTGCACATAACTCGGTATTAACACACTCGTGTAATTCTATGCCAAACCGTGTATAATACCTCTCATTATCAAACAGTTTCGTAAACAACTACTAAACTATTGGAATAAAGTGCAAGACGCGAGCGAACTTGTGTATGCTCGCATGGCCTCGAGACTGCGCGAGCATTTTGTTATATTCAAACGTTTATGTACTTTATACCAATTGTTTAAGGTTTTTTTTCGAGTGTCATAAGAAAACATTTTTGTTACTCTCCTCTTGGTCTTAACTGAGCATTTCCCCATTTTAAGTAGATTTTCTATAATACAAGAAAATCTAAGTTTATTTCAAATTGTATTAACTTTAAAACTATCTCAACACCCCCATCGCCTACATACGAGGAACTAGTTATTGCTAGTTGTTACTACTAACCTTAAACTTTCATAACAGTCTAAACATACAACGGCGTAGTCGCCGTTTTCTAATAATAATGAATTTTCAGTCCGCCTTTGCATTAAGAATGGGAATTCCTGGAACAAACACACCATCATCAATAAGGTCTTTTAAAAATATGTGACACTGACACTAGATGGCAGCACAGTGAAGTCAGGTCTATTAATCTGCTGTTATTGGATACATTTGACGATGCCAAAGGAGCTCGATGGCCCGGCGGGCAAGTAAAGCAACACCGGGCATGGTCCGCACTTGGATGGGTGACTACAAGTGACATAAAAAATTTTCGAGCTCCTCCGTGCTTCGGAAGGAGCGTATAAACCGTTGGTTGCCATAATGTAGAGCGGTCGTCAAGCTATGTCAGATGCCTTTAGGCAGCCTGAAAAATCTGACACCAGTGTTGTCCACGAAAAACAACATCGTAGGACTGTGCTGCTATCTGGTGTTACAAATTTTTGAAAACCCTCTTTGATATTAAACAAGGGAACAAACGATTGCATAAAACAAAGATAATTTTTTATTAACAGTAGATTGTACTACAAGTAATATTTTTAAGGCGAGGGCGCTACTTTGAATCCTGAGCGAAACGAAGAATTCTACAATTGAATCACGAGCGTAGCAAGTGATTCTACGCTCCGGATCTCAAGTGCAACGCATCGAGCACTGGGCCATCCTGTGTACTGGAGGCAGTCAAGTATGCTACAGTTCCCAGCTGTGGACGCATAATATGTAACTCGATCGAGGAGTTCGGTGACCTAGGAAAAGTGACATGCCGACCTATTTAGACATGCCTATTTTTTGGAACTCTATGTAAAGCTAAACGAAAAAAAAAAATATGCATCTTCCCTATTGCATGACAGTCGTCAAGCTATGTCAGATGCCTTAAATGTGCCACCAGTGTTGGCTACTAACACACGAAAAACTAACGAACGTAATGTATATTATTATATATGTATGTATATGGAAAATATTATATTATTCGTGGCGTAGTGGTCACCATGCTAGTCCGCCACCCAGAGGTAACGGGTTCGATCCCTGGTCAGGGCAAGTTGGAAAATGGCCTTTTTCAAATTGTCCTGGGTCTTGGATGTTTATCTATTTAAGTATTTGTTATAAAATATAGTATCTTTGAGTTAGTATCCCGTAACACAAGTCTCGAACTTACTTTGGGGCTAGCTCAATCAGTGTTATTTGTCCCTATATATTTATTATTATTTATTGTATTTATCCATATATACTTATTCATTTACATTGTTTTTATGTGCTTTACTTTGGTCTTACAAGTTTTGTAACCCACATTTAGACTATCTGTACATGGGCGTAGCCACGGTGGGGCACGGTGGGGCGCTTGCCCCACCCTGGCTCAGACCTTTAGGTTACCAAACCAAACCTAAAAATTAAATTATCTAGGTACTTACTACAATACTTAATATTCGTAAGAAAGTTCACACTCGACATTTTATATGTAAAAATTAACTGAGGTAAGCGGCGGACCGTGTAGTTTGCTACTTACATATTATTTCAGATTGCTGCCCCGCCCTGAGCCCATGGCTGGCTACGCTTATGTATTTGTATAACCCAAAGGTTGACTGGTAGACAATGCTGTTAGCGTTAAGTTCGCCTATTGTTCTGTACAATTTGTATTTGATGAACAATAAAGATTAACCCTCTTATTCATAGAAATTAGCAACCGTTTGCTAAACCTATTTTGGTTAAAACGTCTTTCGTCCCTTTCTCTCTTTTCAATATTTGAGAACGAGATTAAACACATTTTAACTATAAGAGATTTAGCAAAGGTTTGATAACTTTTATGAATATGGGGTAAATCTATATATATATAAGCGAAAATTACTCATTCACTCATCACGTAATCTCGAAAACTTAGCCAATGAAGATGAAATTTGGCAGGAAGGTAGATTGTGACTAGGAGACGTCCGCTAGGAAAGGATTTTTGGAAATTCCATCCCTAAGGGGGTGAAATCAGGGTTGCCAGTTAGTATGAAACTCGTAATTTTTAAAGTGAGAGAGAAACGATTTTTTTTATTTATTTTAGTAGTTAGTAGAAAATAATAATGCATTCATTAGGTTTTGAAAAAAACATCCCTATAGGGGTAAAATAGGGGTTGCAAGTTTATATGAATTTTCGACATTTTTGAAGCGAGAAACATGACGTGTTTGAGCGGAGCGGAGCGGAAGCGGGAGCGGCAGCGGAAGCGACAGTGAGAGCGAGAGCGGGATCAGGAGCGGGAGCAGGAGCGGGAGCAGGAGCGGGAGCTCGACAAGGTTCGTCGGGTCTGCTCGCTAGGCTTTGGATTGTAACTTTTAACATAATAATTCATATGTCATAACAAAACTATAACGTAAAAAAAAAAACAAATAGAAATCATATTAGAAACATTTTCTAGACTTGTACGCGGACGAAGTCGCCGGTTACAGCTAGTAAATAAATAAATAAAAGCAGTACCTTGATGGGCAGCGCCCGCACCCGCTTGCGGTAGGTCTTGATCCCGCACAGGTGGCAGTGGTAGTCGTGCGTGTTGTACAGACGACGCTCCGCCGGGTACCCGCCCAGCGACTCGTACCTGAGGGGACAGGATAACTACTACCACTCACGTACACAAGTCTTACTCAGAAAACAAATTCAAAGAAATATCTACTCAATGTGGTTAGAGATTAAGGAAGCAATAAAGGATTGAGTATTGAGTATTGAGATTTTAATTAACCGATTTACAAAAAAGGAGGAGGTTATCAATTCGTCGCGTATTTTTTTTTTATGTATGTTCACCGATTATTCAAAGCCTGGACCGATGTAAATAATTATTTTTTTTGTTTGAAAGGGTATACT
Source organism: Acrobasis suavella (assembly GCA_943193695.1). Classification (NCBI taxonomy): domain Eukaryota; kingdom Metazoa; phylum Arthropoda; class Insecta; order Lepidoptera; family Pyralidae; genus Acrobasis; species Acrobasis suavella. Next base: position 13,593,909 of record OW971951.1, read on the forward strand.
TTCCAGGTGGTACTGTGAAAATTTTATCGAAATCGGTTGTGTAGTTTGGGGGGGAAGTCGGTTTTTTATTTTGAAAAATTATTTTATGTACTTAACTTCATTACAAGAAATATAACACGCAAACTTAAGGTCCAGGGCCTTTCTGCCAGTCAACCTACAGGTGATGCCTTTTGGACGACATGGCACATTCTAACGATAATTTTATACAATATGTAACAAAAACCCTGTTCGATCCTTGTAGGAGCAACTCAGACCGTCAATATGAACAACTTTTCCTATGGGACGAAGGCTTGAAACTAAAAAAAATCTACATTTTCATACAAAGGTGTTCATCCTGCCCGGCAATTTGTATAAAAATGGCGATTTTTTTTCAAGTTTCAAGCATTGGTCCCATAGGAAAAGTTGTTCATATTGACGGTCTGAGTTGCTTCTACAAGGATCGGACAGGGTTTTTATTACATATTGTATTTTAGCTCGCGTCAGAACTCCTCACCTCTTCGTTTAGATACCTAGACATCCATTGCAAGCCAATTTTATTCTTATTGCTCTAGACAAACGATTCGTGTAACTAAATTTTCCTCTTTGAAGTGGTCGCCGCGCGCATAGTAATAATGTAGGTGTATATTTTCGATACCTAAACGGAAAGTGACAAAGGCCTGCTGAAGGGGACATTGCAATCATGAGAACCCGTAACCAATTTTGTTATGGAGATACATTAATTTCGCAGGGTCCAAAGCTATTTGAAATAAGTTATTTGATAGGGAACGAAAACTTTAATTTCATTATTTATTTTTAAAGTGAATAAAAAACTAAATATCTAAAAAAAAAAATGATAAATAATACTAAATATCGAGCTAAAATCTACAATAAATCACGTTGATGTATGGGGACCCCATTAAATATTTATTTTAATCTGTTTTTAGTATTTGTTGTTATAGAGCCAACAGAAATACATCATCTGTCAACAGTCTAGCTATCACAGTTCATGAAATGCAGCCTGATGACAGACAGACGGACGGACAACGGAGTCTTAGTAATAGAGTCCCGTGTTTATTCTTTAGGTACGGAACCCTAAAAAGTGTACTCACCGCCGCCACTGGCTGAGCAGCGAGTGGTAACAGAATGTACAGACTAGAGCCGAGCCGTTCTCTCGTAACTGCTCCGCGTTGGGGTGACTCTGTAGACAAACGAACATACATATTATTAATAATAGTAACCACTAAAAATCTTAATTTAATGAATACCAGAGATGGTAAATTTTTAATACAATCGGCCGGACAGGACCATGATCAATGGTTCATGAACATTATTTAGGAGAGCCATTGGTCACAATCCTGTCCTTTAATAAGCTTTTTCCTAGCAGTAGGATAATATTTAAAAATTTGAAAAAAATAGTCAAAATTAACAAGAAAAAAAAACGTGATGAGTAAACGGGGGAAAAGGATGACCTGATAAGTCAGTAAACCAGGAACTAACCTGATGAATCAGTAAACAAGGGGGGGAAAAGTCACTTGATAAGTCGGTAAACAAGAGGGAAAAACTCACCAGATAAGTCAGTAAACAAGGCGGAAAAACTCACCTGATGAGTCAGTAAACAAGGCGGAAAAACTCACCAGATGAGTCAGTAAACAAGGGGGGAAACTCACCTGATGAGTCAATAAACAAGGGAAGTAGGGCGCGTTCCCCTGCGGCTGCCCGTACAGTATCCGCGCTAACGTGAAGTCCGAGTGCAGCCCGCAAAGGAAGCAGTATATACTCGTACACGCTGTAACATAAACAACAAACAAACGTTTTACTTCTTTTCAGTGGCAGGCGTATCTGCCGGCTGAGGCTGGAGCAGAGGGCGGCACATTTTAGAAGAGGGGGGGCGTAGAGTCAAAATTCCTCTACTTTTCAATTCATATCACATTATTTTTAAAATAAAAATTAATAGGAACAAATAACACTGATTGAGCTAGCCCCAAAGTAAGTTCGAGACTTGTGTATCGGGATACTAACTCAACGGTACTATATTTTATAACAAATAAATATATAGATAAACATCCAAGACCCAGTACAATTTGAAAAAAAAAATTTACCAACTTGTCCTGACCGGGGATCGAACCCAGGAGCTCTGGGTGGCGGACTAGCATGGTGACCACTACGTCCGGAGGTTTTTACTTAACTATTTACAGTCTTATTATAAAACAAGGTTTATAGATAGATCGAGTTTTAAAGTCGATCTAAACTATGTAACAAGGAAAATCTTATTATAAAACAAAGTTTATGTTTTGTTCTAAGGACGATCCTCGGCCTAAAGATAAACCAGCTAGGAGGCTAGTTTAAGCTACGATTAACCTCAAAACCGTGACAGAAATCAAAACAAAACATAAAAATTATTGTGAAATTTTAGTAAATCCGAAATTTTACTTGATGGCTGATAATAAATTATTATTATATCCAGGAAATGTGTTAAAACTGCCATGAATATGATATAAAAGTGTTTTTATTGTTTTACAAGTTTCTATGACAAACACAATTTCAACACTTTTGTTCGTTTATTTCCATTCACAACATTAAAAACACGATTTTATATTTATAACACAATACAACACACATATAAAAACAATATTTGTTAAGATTTTTTACAATTTACAAATGTAAACAAAATCATAGGTTAGGCTCCATGACAGTTTATTAAGACGAGTGCCCACAGACTAAATATAGAACTACGTTGTCAAATTTGTCAACTTAGCTTCGTTCCGTTTTTTGATACTGTAATTACTTTATTATTCTTTAATAATTGTTATTTAATAATCAGAGCAATAAATAAGAGGTTATTGATAAAAATATGTACGTTGCATAGTTTTGAATTAATTTTATTTAAACTTATTTCGCTTTTAATTAAAATTTTTTCGACGAAAATATATTATTATAAAAAATGGAACGATTTTCCTACTTCCGGTCAGACTAAGTTGGATCTATCGTATTCTGTGTTTGGTTCAGGTTTTGTAATAAAAGAAAGTCTAAAGTAGATTTATCGCTTGTTACCGTACTAAACCCCGACTTAGATAATACGGGACTAAACCACGATTATGGCCTTTTTTATAATAAGACTGTTAATGTCTTCACGAGAATTAACGCGAAACATATCTTTTTTTTAAATTTACTAGCTGACGTTGCTGTGAAATATCCAACATTCAATTAAAAGCTGCGATAATCGCGAGTGGACCACATATCATATTTTAAAAGGTTTATTGTTCAAGCGTTCAATAACTTTTGAACGGCTAAACCGATTTTCATCAAACATAGCTAAGAAACATATCCACAGACAAGGCTTTGATCAAAATAACCTCCTCCTTTTTAGAAGTCGGCTAAAGAAACCGCATTGAAATCGGTCTATTCGTTTAGACGCTAAAATGCCGCAAACAGACTCAGCGACCCATCAGACTAATGAAACCCTTCATTTTGCATTGGAGGTTAACAATATTCATTTTGTGCTGTATGACACTAGTTCTTATGAAGTGTTAACTTGGCGCTACTGTCACTGAATTTCGGCGCTGTATCAATGTAAACATGTGTCAATCCATTCCAGCATCCAGTATCAAGTACCAGTGCAGCCCTAGCGCTAGTGATGCTTTATTTTATTGATACAGCCTTTAGAGTTGGATCTCACTTTTCATCATGGAACAACACTTTTCTATGCTGCTATTCTTTTCTATCTAGCACCGGCCGTGCTATAGCATTCATTGTTTATTCATTCATTACATTGCATTACATATGATTTGTGCATAAATATTTTGACTCAATACATATGGCAAAAAACCTTGTCAGGCGTTGCAATGCGACAAGAGGGAGCTAGGAATCATGCAGATATTCTGTAACGGAATAGTAGGTCTTATTTATTAGAAATTCTTTTATTACTTTTAAAAACTTTTTGTAATTTTTTTCTTCTTTTATACGTTTAGGCAGTTTATTATATATCTTTATCGACATTAGGTAAGGATTTGAACCAAGTCGTTTGGCTTGCGCGATTTATATCGGCGAGGAATGTCACTATGCTCACAGTATAAACTTGAGTTTTTCCTTACGAATTTGCACAGTTCTAATATGTAAATGCTGGGCAGGGTCAATATATTAAGGTCCGAAAAGTATTGTCTACAGCATTCCGTCGCTCTCTCTCGTACTGGCAACCGACGGTTTTAAGCGACAGAAAAAGATAGCAGCATAGAAACGTGTTGTTCCCTGCTGACAAGGAACTAATTAGTGCTTCTTACTACATCATCATCATCCGAGCGTATTCCCGGTTGCATCCTCAGCAGCAACGCTTCAGAGCCCGGGGTCCGCTACCTAACCAAGGAGATTTGACGAGGTTACTGGTTTTTACACAGAGCGACTGCCGTCTGACCTCCACAACCCAAAGGGTAAACCAGGAACCAATCCTTGGGTAGTTTGATGATCAAACGCTAGGTGGCGTTCGGGAACCACAGTTTTACGTGCCTTCCGAAACACGGAATCATCTTTCTTTTCGGATAATCAGGTGATTCAAGCCTGCAATATCCTATCCAGACTGGAAACAACTTTTCACAAAGTATGGGAATGGAACCCATCACCTCCGGGTCACAAGGATAACTCCTTGACCACTGGACTACGGAGGCAGTCGGCACTAATTAATGCTTCTTACTACAATAGTACATAACTATTGTGCTTAAGTTGACTTATGCTATGTTTCCTACTCCATAGTCATACGAATTATGCTCATCCTATCAAGTATACTATACTTGGTAGGTGACGTTAAGATTATTATTTACCGTTATTACTAGCGACGGTTCTGTCGGAGGTGGTGGAGGGGGGCGTGGGGATCACTCGCTCGCCGTTGACGGACGAGTTCGACGGCAGCGGCGACGGGATGTTATACCTGCGGACAATAATTTTTTAAACTAAATAATTATTTAGAAAGTATTCGTGGTAGCTAAAGTGGCGCCCTCATTTGAAATAAATTGTTTAAAACTGAATATGGTGACAATTAAAAATTTGATTTGTATCACTGTCTAGAAAGACGTTTAAACTATTTTATGAATAACCTTTGAAAGTAATATTGGTAGTCCGCCTTGTTTTAAAACTGTTTTTCGCCAAAAGTGGCCACTTTTGGCGGAAAACAGTTTTAAAACTAGACGGACTATTAGTAATAATTTCAAAGGTTATTCATAAAATAGTTTGAAGGTCTTTCTAAACATTTATACAAATCAAATTTTTAATTATCACCATATTTAGTTTTAAACAATTTATTTCAAATGAGGGCGCCACTTTAGCTACCACTTCGTCTTAAAACAAGCTTTTATGTAAAGAAGAAGAATCAAACGAGCTCAAACTCGATGGGGTTGCGTCGTTTCATTACAGAGTTCCTATAGCCAACTTCCGGCTTCATCATCAGATCAGCTCCATGTAATTATAATATTGCATTGTCACGCGATTTAAGTAACCGTGCAAAATTTCAGCTCAATTAGAAACCGGGATGTGGGTCAAATTTAACTTGCAAGATTTGATTACAGCCAGACAGACCGACAAACAAGCAGCTGCTGCTGTTTCACTGTGAGGACTTTTTTCAATATTTGGCATAGAACGAAGGAGACTGTTACTAGGTTTAAACCAATATCTGCCCAAAAGGAAGTTGACATTGACAGGTGAGATAGAGCAATATTACTAGATGTCAACTTGATTTGGTTGGATAATGGTATAAACATAATAACAAACTTAGTCTGGGGTTAAGGGCTTATGATTAAGGGGGGGGGGGGGAGTGACTGATCGTCGATGCTCTAGCGGCACCTTCTCGGCGTCCATGTGTTCCCAATGCAGCGCTAGCATTATTTTAGTTTAAACATGTTTTGTCCTTTTCTCTCTATTCAATATTTGCCATTGAACGAACGAGACAAATCGTACTTCAAGGGGGGGGGGATTCTTTAGGGGAAGCCTTTGCCTAACGGTGGGACACTATAGGCTTTAAAGAAAAGAAGAAAAAGGAGCTCCTACTGCCGCGCGAGGTGCCACACGCAGCGCGAGCACTATTTAAGTTAAACATGTTTTGTCCTTCTCCCTCCTTTCAATATTTAACATTGAACGAACGAGACAAATTAGTTTAAGTAAAAAACGGTGGGACACTATAGGGTAAGGCACCTCCGTCTCCGCGTCTATGAGCTCCTGTCGCGCGAGATATTATATTTTAAGCAAAAAAGGTTTAGCAAACGTTTTAATTTTTTTGTGATTAAGGGGGGGGTCGTGACTGACCGTCGGTGCTCCAGCGGCACCCGCTCGGCGTCCATGAGCTCCCACTGTCGCGCGAGGTGCCGCACGCAGCGCGAGCACGCCAGCACGCGCCCGCCCCGCGCCGCGCCCGCGCCGCCGCCCGCCAGGCACGGGAAGTGCATCGCGTGCGAGTTCATGTACTCCGCCGTCGTCGACAGCCACTCCATCGACTGCTGGGGGAACAGGCCCGCGCACACGTAACACCTGCAGATACGACTATTACGTATTTATCTATGTCAAAAATATAGTACATTGTGCTACAAGGGGATGAGGTCATATTTCGAAAGCGAGGGCACTACTTTTAGTCCAACGCGAAACGAAAGATTTAACTGTGGAATCCTAAATGAAGCGAGGGATTCATGTATATCGCCCGAGATAAAAATATTACCGTACCCGAGTAGCACACTCTACTTTTCATCTCCATCTATGAGAAAAAGCAAATGCAACACAGAATAAAGAAAAGTTGAACACCTAACCGACTTCAACCAACAATTTAATACTAACCTTTATTATTTTTATACAATAAATACAAAGAAATAGTTTTCGAAAACCACCAACTTACGATAAAATGTTCTCTCATAATTTTGTTTGCATGGTCCTTCATATCTTTTTATAAGTAAACTTGTTACCTAACAAAAAAGTATTCAAATTTACAAAAATAATTACATGTCAATACATATAACCTTAAACTTCTGTAATTACTTGAATCAAACAGAAAAATTGTGCTTTTTTAATTATGCTTATTTCTTTTTCCAAAGCGAAGAACATAAAAATGTTTACCTACATTCATCCATGTTGACAACGATATGTATTCCTAATTTAAAAAATCACGTCTGTGCCCTTTTTTTTGCAGGACTGCCAGCCTTATTTTTGATTCTCCATAGATTACAATCGTGTTCAGTTTTCAAAATGGTTTTTAACCCTATATTTTCTTTTTCACTTTTTAATCCCGAGAAAAAAAGCAGTAACTGAAAGGGAAAATATATAAGGCCATTGTTAGACCTGCCTTGTTATATGGAGCAGAGTGCTGGGCAACGAAAAAACAGGAAGAACATAAGATGCATGTGGCTGAGATGCGTATGTTGAGATGGATGTCTGGGGTTAAATAAAATGGATAAGAACCGCAACGAGTGTATTAGAGGGAGTCTAAAAGTGGCGCCAATAGTGGACAACTTAAAAAGCCATCGACTGACCTGGTCTGGCCACGTAATGAGAAGGGATGCCGAACACCTGGCAAAGAAAATGGTTGATTTGAAAGTAGACGGATATAGAGGAAGGGGAAGGCCGAGGAAGACGTGGGAAGAATGCGTGAGATCGGATGTGGGGGAACGGGGGGTTAGTACAGAGATGGCGAAGGACAGCAAATTATGGAGAGAGTTGACGTACAGAGCCGACCCCAAATAGGGAAAAGGCGAGGAAAGAAGAAGAATAAGCAGTAACTTTAGCTCCAAATGTTTTGGGATGAAAACATAGTTTTTTGAGTAGATGATATGAAAATAAAACGTCACAAAATAAACATTATTGTTATTAAAAATATATTTATTTTTTTACATGTAATCACTGAAGTTGATAAAAGAAATCCTGTTTGTTCTATCGATTGCGATATGACGCAAGCTTTCGACTATGTGCATCATAAAATATTATTAGACAAACTTGAAGCAAATGGACTTGGGGGTAATATCTCAAATTTGATTTAATCTTACTTATTAGGACGCCACCAAGTAACTCTAAATTCGATTTTAAATCAAAAAACAGAAAAGCGTTATACGTCACATGAACGACATGTATCGTATGGAGTACCACAAGGCAGTGTCCTTAGGCCCCTCCTTTTTATTATCTATATCAATGACATCCCATATAATATTAAACATAATATGTCATTAAACTTAATATTGACGGCAATAATTAAATGCCTAGACAATATTTAAAAATAAATCTTAATAAAAGTATCATAATGCATTTTAGTCAACGACCTTAAAAGACAGACAATTTTAATATAGAATTACTAATACATATCAACTTAGAATCAGTAATTACTATTACTGATTCTAAGTTGATATGGAAAGAACATATTGAGTCTTTGTAAAAAAAATACTTTCCGGCCGCTTGAGCAACTATAATAGTACTTCATCCTATGCCCTTTATAGACTAACGAATGAAGTTAATACTGAGGCACTTATAACGGCATACTATGGCCTTTTTAAATCTAATCCTTATTTAATATTGAAAGAGAAAGAAAAATATATTTATTATATTTAAAACTCTTGAGCACGGCACTTACACCCGTAATGGCCGGCCACTTCCGCGAAGGATTGGAAACACACTTCTAAAGGACTTAGAAAACCGACGACATTTATAAATGTCGTCACTTTTGCACCGTCGAGACCCGAGGACATTTATAAATGTCCTCCGTCCGTCAGGCGATTATCATCCTTATCTTGTAATACTTATGGCTCTGTTTGGCTTGTAATTTTTTTGGCAACAAGCTGAATTTAGCAGCAATTCATTCGACAGCCAACCAGAACATTCGTCCAATAAAAACTAACACAATACCACTTCAAAATTTGCCTTTCCCAGTTCGCGGAAGTGACGGCCATTACGGGTGTAAGTGCCGTGCTCAAGAGTTTTAAGTGGGTTCTCAATGATATCCTTGAAAAATCTAAGTGAAGTGCTACTATGTGTTTGTGTTATAGTGTTTTTAGTGTTTAAAAGTACAACACCTGTATTTTGTAGTGTATTTAGTGTATAAATCAACTTTTTCACGTAATGGATACCGCGACTACAGCGCCGCCATTTTTTCATGTACGTATTTTTATGGTTTCTTTTTTCGTTCTTTATTTACTATTATTATAACTACTAAAATTGTCAATAATCACAAGGATAATTATTCCTCAAAACCATTTGTGCACATAACTTTTGTTTTTAGATAACTTTTATCCAATAAATTCGATTTTAAAAACGAACGAACAGCTCGGCGTTTGCATATCTCAGCAACACATATATATGTTCCAGATTTCGATTTGTTTTTCGTTTCTTTTCGAAAGAAGAGACCTATCGAGTTATATATTTTCAGAAAGGTAATTTTATGAAGATAATTAAGATGTTTTTAGAATTTTAAATAATAAATTGTAACATTTTTGTAAATTCTAGTATATAACCGATGCCTTACCATTAACATAGGTCCCGGTTTTTTATTTTCTACCTACCTAAACTTATTATTATATGAAAAAAATATATGTTCTTATATCGTTGAATAACTAAACTATGTAAAAAAAATAACACGACATAGTTAGATGTTATAATCTCCTCATAATAAATTTACAAACATAGGAGCCGAGCGAAAGGAGCAAAAAAAAAATCCCGATTGTATTTGCGTGATTTTATAAAAAAAAAAACTATCGGCGGATACCTATATTTAACCCTCATTATAAAGCTTATATATTGCAGAATATAAATACATAAGGTGTTAATACTTTACGAGTTCTAAATTTGAATTACGATTGTTTATTTCGAACCAATTTTTTTTATCACAATGGCCACTTCAGGCGCCGATAAAATATAATGTAAACATCATAAAGCTGTCCATTTAGCTTAAGTTGATAGTTTATTACAATAACTTCTCACAATTGCCACTCCCGGGCTCTGAAGTGTAAACATCTGGTCTCAATTATGTAAACAATGCGATAACGCGCTGACGCGCTAAAAAAACTGTAAGTGTCAGGTCTGGCGTAATTTGACACCCGAGCGGCGGTCACTCACGAAAAGCGAGCATGAAAGAGGAACATTTAATAAGTTTCTGGTCTGCTATAAACCATTAATATTACCTTACCTAAAATATTTTGCAATTTGGTCGCATAACAAAGTTAGTTTTCCATAAAAACAGTAGTGCTCACCTATAAAGCCCCATGCCATTCTCGCCGGAGACGATTTGACTTGGACTACTGGCGAGGGCATTAGGCGTTCTCTTGTTTGACTGGCTTGAACTCGTGCTTTTCATATCGTAGGGCTTAAATCTGCGAAAGAACGGGAACAATTAGAGATCATTTGTTGTTATGGAGTGCACGTCGTCGGTGCGCCACAAAGTCCGCGAATTTGAAAATGCCGAATAAATTTTAATTTATATACACTCCACAATGTAATATAAGATAGCTGTAATTTCTGTTACTGCTCTGCGATCAATAGGTGACCAACATATAACTAATATTTCCTCTTGAAAAGGTCTGCGAGATCTGGTTTTTCATGCACACTAAAATGTCCAATCCGGTGGTGACATCGCTGGTCAGGTTGTTGGATTCCCTCTAATATGGTTGAGTTTAACGATGGCTGATCCGTGCGTCAACTCGTGAACGGGTGCTGCCGGCAGGGACTTGTCAGCTCGGCTTCGCTTTTTTGACTACTTAATGTAATTTATGTTTGTTTACTTGTTCGCAAGCATTACATGTTATAATGCGTAAACATTGTATTATATAATAAGTATTTTTAAATTAAAAGACAATAATAATAATATGACAACGCCCTTCTGGCGAGTAGGCGACCAATACTGTGAAAATGAGTTTCTTTCGGCGTTTCTTCTCAGCAGTGGTCGTTACGAAGCGCTGGTATCGGTAGCTTTTCTTTTAAAAATAAATAAAATTTTAATATACTTTACACGTTACTTAATTTACACTTATTGACGTGTAAAAGTGCCTGTAAAGGTGTAATTACTGAATAAACATTTGAATTTATGAATCTTTGATACATTGAGGGAAAAGAGGACAGTAGAAATATATGTGCAGTAGGCTAATTAAAAAAAAAAAAGATTATCTAAAATACCATCTAATAATGAGTAGCGGAACTACAGAAGTCGTATCTTTCGACTCTTCATCACTAGATGGATATCCGTAGCGCCATACATTATTTGCTGGAGAAAGCCCTGACTTTCAAGCGTTAACCTCAATAACTTTTAAACGACTCAACATATTTTCATCAAACATAGCTAAAAACAACCGCCAGGAAACTTGCTTTGAAGTAAAAGAAACCGCAACGAAATCGGTCCATCCGTTAGAGCGCTACGATGCGTTAGACATACAGACAGATAGACAGACCGGCAGACGTTAGCGTCAAACTTAGATAACACCCCTCTCTTTTCGTCGGGGGTTAAAAAGAAGAAAAAAGAAAATGATTAAAAGCTTTCACCGCGAACGTCGGATTTATCCGACAAACATTGTCGTGCCCATTCCGCGAGTGTCGGATGTTTCCGCCAAAAAAACCACTCGTATTGTACATAACTTAAGTATCCACATCCCTTTTTGGTTGTAAGTATTTATTTTAGATTTAATACCCCTCGCGCTGGGGGCACAGCAACTGATATAAAGTCTCGCGCTGAAATGGCTTGCTTTTCCCTAGTGACCAGGAAAATATAAAAATAACTCACCGAATATTATTAGAATGGGAATTATTATGTGCAGGGTTGGGTTCCCCATTTTCTCCATACGCCGGATACTTGAGGGGTATACTTTTGTAGCATGACGCGCAGATTTGCACCATACCTGTAAAAAGCACAACTTGTGATGGGTCGAGGGCAAAACAAATCGGGCATTAATGGGCATAAATGGGCGTATTGGGCAAAAAAGAGTTAACGCCCAAATATCACTGGGCATTATTATTTAAGTGTTGTAAAAAGAAAGCAGGAGAACGTATCTGTATTTTGTAAATCATAACTTTAATAAAAGATTGATTTCATTCGCACAATCGTTCAGTCGACTTTTCTTTAATCGAACACGCGACTTTCGCAACTGAGTAAAGTGCCGCCGGACACACTGAAAAGACGTACGTAAGACGTGGAAGGGGCGCAGACAAGTCTCCTCCGCGTCTTTTTCATATAAAATGTATAGAAGCGTCGCGACGCAGAACACACAGGAAAGACAGGGCACCGACGGCACAGATACGGAATGCTTACCCGTCTAGTCTGTGTCCTATGGTACAGAACGGACGGGGCACGGGCGTAAGCGGGCGAAACGGGGTTGCGGGCGAAACAGTGGGGGGATTCTCACGTCGCCAGTGTTGAAAATTGAAATAGATACAGATTTGTTTGTATCTGTCACGTCCGTGCCTCGACTTTTCTATACGTTTTCAAAAGTCGCGACGGCGCCCCGTCTGTGTCTTACGACCCTTGCTCACCTTGAGGACTAATAGGACTGGCGTCCTGATGCGGCTTCAGCGTCGTGATGAACGGGTAGTAGGGCTCCCGCTCGGGGTTGGGGCAGCAGTAGACCAGCCGCAGCTGCGAGCTGGGCGCGCCGACGCCGCACACGTAGCACACGAACGACGCCGTGGAGGGCGGCGCGGCCGGCTGGCTGGCGGGCCGCTCCAGCGACGGCGAGTGCGTGTGCGCCGCCAGCGACTTGTCGCCCGAGCTGGCCAGGCTCAGCGGCGACGGCGGCAGCAGCGACGGCGGCCGCGTGCGCAGCGTGTACACGCGCTCGTTCGCCGGGACGCCTCGCATCTGCGGACAACCGAGAAGCCTCATTTCATTACACGATCGAGTGGACTATGTTACGAAGTATGCAGAACTGCTTTTTACGAGCTTGTACGTATACAAATAGATTAGTTTTTGTTTCATTCAAAAAACCAAGAGGCTATGATTTTATAGACATTTGGAATTGCTTTCACCGCAAACGTGCGAACGTCGGATTTATCCGACAAACATTTTCGTGCCCATTTCGCGAGCGTCGGATATTTCCGACAAAAAACCACAGCTCGTACTGCATATAACTTAAGAGTCACCTTACCCCGGACAGAATCAGACGTTCCCATACAAACGTAGTCTACGTTTTCTTTTGAAACGACGTGGGTAAAATTATGTAATTTTAAAGATATTGCAATTATCTAGGGTTATAATTGGTTTTCGACAATAAATTATGAACTTAAAAGAGAATATAGTGTATTATATCATATTTGTCCATCAGTATGGAAAACTTCTACACCCTTATATTTTCTTTCCAGTTCATAATTTTACTGTAAAAAACCAATTATAAGCCTAGATAATTGCAATTTATTTAAAAATACAAAATTTTACCGAAATCTAACATGTTTCAAAATAAAACGTACACTACGTTTGTATGGAAAAGTCTAGGGTAAGGGGATTCTTAAGTATCCACATTCCTTTTTGGTTGTAAGGATTTATTTTAGAATCACTATGCCTCGCGCTGGGGGACGACAACTAATATAAAGTCTCGCGGTGAGAGAGTTCAAATATAGGCCTGCGTCAAGCGTGTGACGTCATATTCCAACGCCTCTGCTCACGCCTAGATCACACGTCGCACTAACCGGCCCGTCAGTAGAATACGTCACCGCATCAAACGCCGGCCCGGTGGATTCTCGCGTCACGCACTCATTTTATAGTTCCATATCTCGGAAATTAAAGTAGATATCAAAATATTTTTCTCAGAGATATTTTTTATTTTCAACAGAGAACACGATGAGTTAAAATCACAATTAGTGAACACTCTTCATTGTTCGTCAATAAAAAATCCATGGCACACAATTTCATGACAGACAACAAACATCCGCACTTTCGAGACATGCATCAAGCGCCGTTGTGGTCATGGCGAGCAAACCCACGACCCTAAGTTATGATGTCATAATTCCACGATCTATTGAGTTCGATGGGCTGATCGCCCCATGATATTATCAACTGGGACTACGAGTATACATACACTGTACAAAATTTTGATCAGGGCGTCATGTATTTGTTAAGATATCCTTTGTAGACATGAACTAAGTATAGCGATCAAGAGGGAGTTCATACGCGAACTCCGAGACTTCTGTGAGGCTATGACCACAACCTTTTTTGAAAGCTGAATCCCCGCCCGACTCGCGATTTGACTATTTTCATGAGGCTATAAATAAATATATAAATATATAGGGACAAATAACACTGATTGAGCTAGCCCCAAAGTAAGTTCGAGACTTGTGTTATGGGGTACTAACTCAACGATACTATATTTTATAACAAATACATATATAGATAAACATCCAAGACCCAGGACAATTTAAAAAAGGCCATTTTCCAACTTGCCCTGACCGGGGATCGAACCCGGGACCTCTGGGTGGCGGACTAGCATGGTGACCACTACGCCACGGAGGTCGTCAAAATGAACTACGCTATGAACAAAACCATTTTCGAGAGCTGAGTCCACGCCTGCCATGCATCAGTGCACCAGTCATAACGCAATCTTGTATGTCAAGAAAAAATAAACAACTAGATATATGAACTATTTTCCAATTGTCAAATAACAGCGTGTCACCAGACTTTTCAACGGTTATACATATAAAATTGACTGTACTTATTTTTGTAAATTAACACCTTTAGTCTGTTACCACGGCCCATAATGATGGTTTTCTTTTATGTACGGTTTTATTTTGATGACACTTTTGAATGGCGGGTAGATAGTATAATGTTTGTTATAATTATCACTACAATCATACTCGTAAAGAATCTGCGCTTTATAGATTGATAGAGTAAGGCGATGCTGCTGATTAATTAAAGGTTTGGTTTTCTTCTTTTTCTCTGTAAAGGGGGAGGGGCGGGTTTTTTATGAGTTTGTGGACTTGAATTTTAATTTACTACTTTTATCACAACGTTATCACGGACAACTATTAATATTGAATGCGTTTGAGTACGGTATGTGCAATTTTTTACAGCCTGTTTCCTTTAACTAAGATAAATAAAGTATGCCGTAACTAAGCAATTTAAATATATGCCTAGGTAGTGTCTTTAATATTGTAAAATAAAAACCACAAGATACTTATATTAGTACATCATTAGGAAGTATATTTTGTTCCTTGTTTACCTTATTGGTAACATTTAGCTCATGGGGACACCTAAACGAAAGAGGTTAAAATAGATATAGATACTTTATACTATATTGAAGCGTGTTCTTACTATCTAAGTACCTACATGGTGTCTGCTTTTTGTTTAGAATTTTGTTTCCGTAATTAGTTGTCGATCACCTCATTCAACTTTGTAAAAATTAAATATAAATGAGGTTAATGTCGTTGGTGTATCTTTTAGTAATATTTAAGATTTATGAATTCTATTACGTTATTTGTAAAACTACACTGTTTGTTAACCCTACATAAAATAAATAAAAAAAAAATAAAAAAAACATCATAACCGGGCCACCCGCTCGAACTAAATGTGCTTACGCAATAGACTCATAAATCAAAAGCGCGCAGCAAGATTTCATTAGACTGTAATTATTTCTATTGCTTCTTACTATCTTAATGCATACTTATTATCTTAATGCGACAAAACATAAAAAAATATCGGCCATGTCGAACTCGCACATGAGGGTTCCGTACCATTATCTATAAAAAATCAAACCCTCACCATTTCTCTATCGGACTATGAGGCGCGGACAGGGGTTTCACCCCTTTGTCGTTGAAATACCTAAGTCTCGAACTAAACGCTTTGACAATTCCTTTTTGGTTCGAGTAGCTAAGGTGTGGAATGAACTGCCTGCGTCTATATTCCCAGAGAAGTACAGCCCCGGGACATTCAAAAGTAGATTGAATGGGTATCTTTTGGATAGGCATGCTTCATCCTAGTCTTCATCGTCGCTTTCCATCAGGTGAGATTGAGGACAAATGCCTAAACCAATAAATTGTAAAAAAAAAAAAATCACATTTGTTGTATGGGATCCCCACTTAAATATTTACTTTATTCTGTTATAGCAGCAACAGAAATAAATCATCTGTGAAAATTTCAACTGTCTAGCTATCACGGTTCATGAGATACAGCCTGGTGAAAGACAGACACAGGGACGGCGAAATCTTAGTAATAGGGTCCCGTTTTTACCCTTTGGGCACGGACCCTCAAAAATTGTAATCATAATTTTATCGCAAACGCTCTCGGTCCTGGCTTAAAATAATAAATCAATCGGTCGTAAATTGTAGTCGTAAACAAAGCTACTAATTTCGTCCCATATGCATCTACCGTTGGAACGTCGATAAAAGCAAGCAGATGACATGAGATAACGGGTTTTTCAACAAGAACTTTTTTTTCTCAAACAAAGAATTTAGATGACGATAATTCAAATTTTTATTGTAATACGAAGAGAAAAGTTTGGCAATTATGAATGAAAAATGATATCTGGCAACTGTCCACCACGAGCTCGCTGACAGATGTCGATTCTTTCGTCAAAGTTTTTAATCACTTTTTGGCAAAATGGCGGGTCCATTCTGTTAATCACATCACGGGTTTTGAGTTTTAAGGCTGCAATCGATTTGATTGGCTCCGTACAGAGTCTGTCCTTGACATAGCCCCAAAAAAATAATCCAGTGGTGTTAAATCACACGATGTGGCTGGCCACTTAACCTTAACTGTAAGGCTTCAAAGCCAAATCCTTACGCTACGAAATTCAGCGGTTAAGTCGGAGCCAATCGAATCGATTGCAGCCTTAAAACTCAAAATCCGTGATGTGATTAACGAAATAGACCCGCCATTTTGCCAAAAAGTGATTAAAAACTTTGACGAAAGAATCGACAACTGTCAGAGTGCTCGTGGTGGACAGTTGCCAGATATCATTTTTCATTCATAATTGCCAAACTTTTCTCTTCGTATTACAATAAAAATTTGAATCAGCTTCATCTAAATTCATTGTTTTAGAAAAAAAAAGTTCTTGTTGAAAAACCCTTTATATAAGATACGAGATATCGTATCTTATATAAAGGGTTTTTCAACAAGAACTGATAACGCTATCTATCAGTGTTATTTTTATGTTGGTATCGTTATGATAATAACGATACCAACATAAAAATAACACTGATAGATAGCTTTATCAATCAGTTGCGTCAACGCAGTCGCAGACGTCTTTGAGTCGGCCGATTGATACGAGATTATTTTTTTAAGGGGCTATTTGAATTTTTCGGGGTCCAGTGCTGCCCCCATTTGAATTAAATCATTTAAAAGGAACGGAGATATAATGTAAAATTTTGTCTTGACCAGGCTCTAGATAACCCTTTAAACTATTTTATGAACTACTGCTTACAGTTTAAGGTGAGAACGTGAAGCTTTTCCACGCACATACACCAAAAGTGGCCGTTTTTCGCAATTATGCGTAGAAAAGCTTCACGTTTTCACTTTAAACTATAAACAATAGTTTATAAAATAGTTTGAAGCATTATGACGTCTTTGGGACAAATCTATCACTTCGATAACATAAATTACGGATCCTTATCGCCGATAACATGCGTAATTCCTTTCCAGTTGTGTCCACACGTAATGTGTTTTCGTTTGTTTATCGTATTAGATGGCATCAGGTAATTATGATTTCGTGAAACCCTTATCAAGTAATACTGCACGTGTGTAGAATTTTTCTTATCTGTGATAGCAACAACTAATACCTTGGTGAACTGACGCCGGTTCGAACCAGTAACTGCGGAAATATATACTAAAAGGATATTTATTTTTTTCTATTACGTAAATCTCTCCAACTGGACTAGAGTGGCAGAAGATAGACCACAGTGAAACGTTAGGAGGCCTGTGGCAAAAGGCACACCCGAGCATTGTATAAAACACAAAAAAAAAAAAAACTAAAAAAAAAAGCTCGGAAATTAAAGGCTTAATTTTTATAAATCTTTCCAACAAGGTCAGTCCAATACACTATCATCATCAGGTCTTTTTAGTTTCCACTGCAGGAGCATGACCCTCTCTCTGTACTACCAGATCCACACTTGGTTAGAGCAGCCAGAGGATTTGGCCCACACTCTTCACGCTGGCCAGACACGGGTATGAGAGGTTGCCTTCTACGACATCCACGGGAAGACTTGGAGTGGTCATGTTCTACATGTCGGCCAGTATCCGACTCTCTACGTGAGTAACCCGTTAATATACCTGAATTTTCCGGGGTTTTTTTTGAAAAACCCCGGAACCCGGCAAATTATTTGAAAGGAAACGGAGATATCACTTAAACTTTTTTCTTGACCAGGCACTAGATAATCCTTCAAATTACTTTATGAACTACAGTTTACAGTAGTAAGTTAGAATGTGAAGCTTTTGTTATGGGATACTAACTCAACGATATTATATTTGATAACGTATAGATAAACACCCAAGACCCAGGACAATTTTAAAAAGGCCATTTTCCAACTTGCCCTGACCGGGAATCGAACCCAGGACCTCTGGGTGGCGGACAAGCATGGTGACCATTACGCCACGGAGGTCGTCAAATGACGTTTGTATAAAAGCAAACAAGGTAAATCCGACCCAATATATCAGCCTCATAATCCTCAATAGGAGCTGGTTGTAACCCCACACGACATGCGATTATCTGACATTAACTCCGCGATTAGATAACCGTTAGATAACTTTTGGTCATTACGTTTATCGAGCTGAGTAAACACCACCGAGTATCAAACATATGGCTATATGTATCACTTTCGCGGCAAGACGGCTATAGGTTTTTTTCTTTATATAATTATTTTACGGCTCTGGATACTAGTCCTTTAGAGCCAATCTTTATTTTATCACTTCTTTATTCCTAATCCTAACCCTAACTTTACAATCAAAGGTTGGTGTAGGTTCTTTAATTGCTTCAAGGGAGCTTCTGGCAACAAATCTATACGAGTCCACTGGTTTTTATAGCCGAATGAGTGGCGGACGGCGCCTAAAGACGCCCACCACAGTCCGCAAATAAATATCACTACAGCCGCACTATGAGTGTCCGCTTTAACCATTTTACATATTGTCCATGAGCATGATCATTTATAACACTAAACTACACCGATTATATATTATAAAGTCCACTAGAATCAATTTGCAAAATAATTTAAAGCAAAATCCAACTGAACCCCTTGACTTATATCTCTTACACTCCCTATCCGTATCTACGAGTCCAACTGGTTTCTCGAGCTATGAGAGTGGTATAACGAGGTTAGGCATCGCCAAGCTTGACGAACTGAAGACGTACACATACCGGCTATGGTCTGCAAGCGTGATGATGCACTTTCCAAGGTAGACCTCATTCATAAACTCTTGCAGCGTAACCGCTGGCTGGGCGGACACAGAACAGAACAGAACAGAAATCCAACTGAACCCCTTGACTTCCCGCCAAAATCTCCCTATAGGATTTGGACGGCATGGAACTGTCAAAACATTGGACCAGGCTGTCAACGCAGAGGGCATCAGCTAGTTCCATGAAAATACTGCGAAAATGAATTTCTTTCGGCGTTTCTCCTCAGCAGTTGTCTATCGTTACAAATAAATTTCTTGCCCATCCATTTTTAAGACTGGATCCGCGCCTGGATAGTCTCGCAAAGGGCTCAGGTAGACAAGCGACAGTTTACGAGGTCATCAATAGTCACGAAGTAGCCTCAGAAGGTCACTGACGCACGCGCGACGCGAAAGAACACAAACTGTCATATCAAGGGTTAACAATAGGGGTGACGACAGGGTCAGAAAAGTATTATTAGTCCGTATTTTTAGAGTTTCCTAAAAGAAAGAAGAGGACCTATATTTTTCAGTTTAGCAAATAAGTAAAAAATCACAATGATACGGATCATCGAAGTTACAGAGTGTAAGGGGCATCCATATGTAAAAATCGTGCTTAGGCATGACGTCATGCGAAATTAAAATGCACTGTATCTTCGTAATTTTTTTTTATTTAGACAAAAGAAATACTTGTCTAAAATTATTATAATTTATCCGATGCGCCAATAATATTTTGTCCAGTCTCATGCCTATTGCATTTAACCCTAAAGTTTAGGGTTAAATGCAGCACCCCTTTAAGTTAGCAAGAAGTAATAACCAATAATACGTAACACGACGAAATAAAAGAGTCAGCAAGATTAATCAGCCATAGCGCTTTCGCAAGTTAAGCGACACCGGGCGTGATCCGCACTTGGATGGATGACCACAAGCGGCACAAAATTTTCTCGAGCTCCTCCGTGCTTCGGAAGGCACGTATAAGCAGTCGGTCCCGGCTGTCATCATTGTATGGCAGTCGTCAAGCTATGTCAGATGCCTGAAAAATCTGACACCAGTGTTGGCCACTTACATACACGAAAAACCAACAAACAAATCAATCATTCAACTCGCGCTGTCATTCTAACAAAACGTTAAAGTCAACAAGAAGTTACATCTAAAATTAATCCTTTCACTACAATTATCATTCACTATAACCGTCCATGTGGCCTCACCGACCCGTGGGTTATCCGGGGGTTATCACACCACCCAGGCCGAGGGTCAAGCAGGCAGCCGATAGCCCGTGTTTTCTAAATAGCGAACACAAACAACGGTTAATGTGCAGTCTATCAATTTGATTGTGCGGACTAAGATTACACTGTGACTTGCGTTTGACCTCTGCCGGCGATCAGTAGCTGCTTGCCTACTTGCGTTTGTGTGACGGATCTGCTTATTTATCAGTGCGTTGGTTATACAGAGTACAGACACATCTTCATACGTAGCTGGAAAGACAGAGTCCAAGGCCGCAAGACCCAAATGAAACTATAAGCGAGATTACGGGCGTGAAAGAGGAATAACAGCTCGCTTAATTTGTAAATCTTTCATAGCTCTGATACTTTTCCTTTAAGGCGGCCCTTCCCGGCGGCTCTGTCGTCAACGCGAGCATAGTTCGAAAAGCTTGCTTTTTGATCCAGGGCAATGCTAGAAAAACAAAAGCAAACCAAAAGGAGAGAGATAGTGCCTAAGGGCATGGTTTGCATTCTATTAAATGAAATTAGTATTATTATAAACTATCCATTGAACGAATATTAACTATTAATAGGGTGCGGAAATTTCATAATACTTGTTTCAGGATATACGTTTTTGTCAGTAAGCCTTAAAAGTTTGTGAAATAAATGTTTTTTATTTAAAATTTTCATTACATTTGCGAGGTGTCTATCGAAATATTTTTTTATTTTTACAATTTATTAGTACTTTATGTACGGTCAAAGTTCAGCTAAAATTTGTGCAAAAAAGCAGATTTTTGGAGGCGTATACTGAACTTGTTTTTCCAAATATTCATTTTTTATTTCGATAGAAACCTAAAAATAGTGCACAAGATATTTGTTACTTCAAAAGTTTTCAAGAAAGATCAGTTACAACGCCATAACTACGTTCGAGCGTTTTTATGAAAAGTAAGACGGGAAGGCTGCTCTTAAACTTCGGTATATACAGGGTTACTTTAAAAACATCACGGCAGTAGTTAAATTCCAGGGTGAATAAATTCACAGCAGTAGTATACACAGGGTCACTTTTAAAGTACCATGTTTAGTCCATGACAATGAACTACTTTCTAAAATAACAATTATTGAAAAACGAAACAAAAATAAAATCCACTTTTCATACAAATAAGCGTTCAGCCAAATGGATTTTGTATGAAAAGTCGAAATTTTTGTTTCGTTTTTCAATAATTGTTATTATAGAAACTAGTTCTGTGTACACTACTGCCATGATTTTTTTCGCGTGTACATATACAACCGTTTTACAATAAATACACTTGACTTTAACAAAAATTTGCAATACAACCACTACAAAACCAAATATTTCAGAAACGGATCCCGATCGAACAATTGTGTTCAGAATATTTTTAATAGACCTATCCAACGTGACCCCACACGACGGTTAAGGCAAAGGTTAAAAATTGACTCCCACTTTTCATGTATGGGACGGGACTTACAGGAGCTACCGCAAAAAAAGAAACATGATTTTATTTTACCACTTTGTCGGCATGATTATATAATTAATACAATGTGTAACAAATTATTACTCGCATAAACAAATTTTCTTTGGGACCATTGCTTGAAACTCGAAGAAAAAAATTGATATTTTCATACAAATTGCCGGGCCGGCGGAACACTTTTGTATGAAAATGTCGATTTTTATTTCGAGTTTCAAGCATTGGTCCCATAGGAAAAGTTGTTCATATTGACGGTGTGAGTTGCTCCTACAAGGATCGGACAGGGTTTTTATTACATAATGTATACATACCCATCCTAAATAACAGATTTCTAGTACTTAAAGACTGAGTAGAATCATAAATAGACAAACATGGCGAAACTATAAGAATTCGCTTGTCAAGTAATTTGAAAAAACATCTAATTCGCAAACCTTTTCGAGGAATAACCTCTAGGAGAAGCTTTCTCTAATCAGATTTTAAAATAAGGTCTTAATTATTTAGATATTTGCAAAAATCCAAATGACCTTCATTTTCAAGCAAGGTCAAGCTTATTAAGGAAGTGAAGTCACGATGAAGATTGGCAATTTTCGCTTTAAGTACTGTACTGTCTATTTATTACTATTGACGACCTCCGTGGGTGGCGTAGTGGTCACCATGCTAATCCGCAACCCAGAGGTTCCGGGTTCGATCCCCGGTCAAGGCAAGTTGGAAAATGGCCTTTTTCAAATTGTCTTGGGTCTTGGATTTTTATCTATATATGTATTTTCTATAAAATATAGTATCGTTGAGTTAGTATCCCATAACACAAGTCTCGAACTTACTTTGGAGCTAGCTCAATCAGTGTAATTTGTCCATATATATTTATTTATTTATTATTTATACTGTCACTGTCACTGTAATCTCCCTACAACAATATATGTCAAAGGACTACAACCAACACAACAAAAGTAATTTAAACAGGTGGCATTGACAGATGACCGTTGTCATTGTTGTTTTTTTGTGCAGGCATAGGAAAAATGTAATCTTCTATTGCTGTGTGTCGTCACTTCCGGTGTAAAGTTTAAAATTATATAAAAAAATCCTGATAACACTAAGAATTTTTTATTCAAATTATCTTCTTAAAATTGTCTATATTTTCGATTAAAACCATCTACAAAACTTTATATTGTTTAGTTGACAAGCCAATTCCTTGTTTACTACGGAACCCTTAAAAGCGAAACAAAATGGTGATGAGTTGCTAGCTGCGTCGCCTATTGGCACGATTTAGATACTCGTCCACAACTTTGATTGATTTTTACTTGATGAAATAATGCACTTCTGACGCGAACTGAATTAAACCATAGCGCTAACCACATTAAGTAGATATTCCTTTGAATTTATTCACTGAGTAAGACTTCTATACGTGAGTACTAGAAATTATTCTGTGTCACCGTTATGTTTCGCTTTCAAGGGTTCCGTAGTAGACAAGGAATTCTTAATACTTTCGCCATGTCTGTCTGTCCGCGTACAGCTCAATCTGTGTGATTTGTCTGAATATATTTATTTATATATTTTTGATTATGAAAGTACACAAGTCTACAATTCACGCGTGTCAAAAGTTTCACATTTTAAGCAACAAAGACTACACACGTCACGTCTGTCACGCTTGATCTGTAGCTACTTGTGTAGTGATGAAGCATTTCTTTAAGTTAACATTTTCTATCAATTCCTCAAATTTTCTTTGTTTTTTTTACTTCACTGATTTATTTGTAAGCACATATATTTTATGTAATACTAATTGTTAAAATCCTGTAACTGTTACCTGTAATAATTAAGACGCAATAATTTTAACTGTGAGTAACGTAGAGGGTCACTAAATCATTACCACATCTGTTAGATACTGTAACTGTTTGCTGTTGACGACCTCCGTGGCGTAGTGGTCACCATGCTAGTCCGTCACCCAGAGGTCCCGAGTTCGATTCCCGGTCAGGGCAAGTTGGAAAATGGTCTTTTTCAAATTGTCCTGGGTCTTGGGTGTTTATCTATATATGTATTTGTTATAAAATATAGTATCGTTGAGTTAGTATCCCATAACACAAGTTTCGAACTTACTTTGGGGCTAGCCCAATCAGTGTAATTTGTCCCTATATATTTATTTATTATTTATTTATTTATTTTGTTCCTCAATAAATAAAATCTAAGATAATACAAAGATAAAAACAACGATCAAAATAAAATTATTGATCCGAATATCTACACGAGTGTTGACCCAAAAACGGATAAAATTTTAATGATTACATATCAGATTATGATATTAACTAAACATATACTAGATTAGACGAATTACTGAAATAATCTTTCGTGATATACAGCTTAAGATATTGCTTATCTTATATTTCAAGCTTATATTTTATATCGTACAAGATTATTTCATTAAGGGGATACATTAATATTTCGGGGTGCAGTGCTGCCCCCATTTGAAATAAATGATGCGAAAGGAAACGGAGATACAATAACCTTTCAAACTATTTAATGAACTACTGTTTTCAGTTTAAAGTGAGATCATGAAGCTTTTCTACGCACAATAGCCAAAAGAAGCCGTTTTTTGCAAATGTGCGTACAAAAGTTTCACGTTTTTACTTTATAAGTCAACAGTACCAACAGTCAAGCACGTAAATTGTATTGTTATTATTCAACCAATTAAAAAAACAGGTTTCTGAAGTACATGAAACTCATTATACTTATTGACGTGTAAAAGTGCCTGTAAAGGTCTAATTACTGAATAAACATTTGAATCTTTGAATTCACCACTTCGCAATCTAAGAAAACCAATACAACCGGCCCGCGTGACGTCAAAGTGTTATAGACCTAAGGTAATACTGTACGCTATCTCGTACAATGCATACTATGCAAGGATCATTAGTCTTGACCACAATCTTTTTTGGAGGCTGTATCCGCGCTTGTATATCTAAATAAGTATCGAAAAAAGTACATACAACACTTGATGTTTACAACTGTTTGTATCTGCGAACCCGACCTTAGCGGAGCAGTGCCCTCAATAAGTCGATACGCAGTGACCTCCGCCGCGCTGGACTGTCTTATCAGTACATGAGTAATGACGGAGAAAAATGTGGCGGCAGATAAATCAGGGATGGTGTCAAGAGCAGGATTTGTATTCAATTCAATTTCACACCGTCGCCCCATCACATTTGCGAGCGACTGCCCGTCGAGCAGAGGCGCGTATTCAGCTCTAGGTGAGCCGTATATATTTGCGCCTTTCGCCGTGGAGACTTTAGGGCCTTAAGGTGTAGAGGCGCGTCAAATTTTTAAAGAAATCTCCACACGCCTGATCCGACGTTTCTGGGGACCTAAGAGCTGGTGCGCATTTTGGCCAGAGATTAATCTGGCCATACAACGAGGCAATGCTGCTAGTCTCTTAGGCACCCTGCCTTGCGACCGTAGCCATCTGGGATCTATTTTTTATTTAATGTTTTATTTTTAATTAGATATATTTTCGTTTATAGGTGAGTTATGTAGTTTTTAGTTTAATTATTTATTTTATGTATTGTGCTGTTATTTGTTATAAATAAATTTTATTTGCAGTAAATAGGGTTTTTACAAAGATGGTAAAATACACTGTGTCCTGAATCATATAGCATGCAGAATTTATTTATTTTTAATACCCTAAGAAACCTATATGCCTTAATTACTATTTTTATATCGTCCGGACAAATACATGCTTCAAATACTTTATTATTTTACCCTCATACTCATAATTATTAACAACCACTTGCTAAATCTATTTTAGTTAAAACATCTTTTATCTCTTTCCCTCTTTTCAATATTTGACATAGTAACAACGAGACAAAACAAATTTTAACTAAAAGAGGTTCGGCAAAGGTTTGATAACTTTTTTGAATATAGGGGTTAGAATTTAGGATTAAACGACGGACGGAGCAAGTCTTTAAACTACTTTTAAATCTATTAAAAGGTAACATAGGCCAAGTGGTTTCCGGTAGAGTAGAATAAGGCCACTCCAAGTCCTCCCGTGGATGTCGTAGAAGGCGACTTAGCGAATACAAGCTAAACAAAGTTTATATCAATGAGACATATCCAACCCGTCTGGCCAGCGAGAAGATTGTAGGCCAAGTCCTCTGGCTGCTCTGGCCAAGTATGGCTCTAGCAGTACAGAGAGGGTCGTGCTCCTGCAGTGGAAGCAGAAAGACCTGATGATGATGATGAAAAGGTAACACTTTCATTTACTCACAATTATATGATTGTTTTTTATAAACATTGAATAGCAATTTCTTTGAAACTTGCCTGATTGTAACCGAAGATAAAAGACTTGCGTTGTCACCTAACGGGGCAGACAGAGCCTACACCTTGAATTTAAGAAACATATTTTGAGTAAACAAAAGTTAACAATTGAAGCATTTTAAAAATTGTAAAATTTATGTGCTTTTGAATAAATATGTATTATATTGTTTAGTGTTGTAGCGCCACCGACTTAATTTCATTTCCTTTTTTATACTTGTGTTTTATAATTTATCATTATTGTTTTAAATTTGTATGGTACCCGCGGCATGGTACCCGCGGAAGACCAGCGTCGTGGCTCACACCACGGCATATGCTGAGCGGGGACCATTTTGGTGCAAAAATATTGTGTTATGTGCATTATTTTTTTATTTATTTATTTATTCATTTGTATTGTATTAACCAGTTTATGCCACATAAACATTATTCTTTCTTACACTGAGAAAAAGTAAAAGCTGAACCAGTTTTGCTACTTGCAATTTGGTTAGTAGACACCAAACCTTAGTTCTAATTATCAGAACCATGTAGTTGCGAGTCCCAAAATTCCAACTACGCGTACTATACTATCAATGATTATTTAAGAGATAAAAACGCGTGGATACTTCCTAAACATTTTCCATTACACTCCACACATGAAACATAAATAGCTGCATTTTCTGTTACCATAATAAGCTTACTGTAAAAACATTTAAATGCTCTGCGATCAATAAGTGACCAACATATAATTAATATTTTGTCTTGACAAGGTCTGCGAGTTCGGGTTTTTCATGCTCACTAAAATGTCCAATCCGGTGGTGGCGTCGCTGGTCGGGTCGTTGGATTCCGTCTAATATGGTTGAGTTTAACGATGGCTGACCCGTGCGTCAACTCGTGAACGGGTGCTGCCGGGTGGGACTGGTCAGCTCGGCTTCGCTTTTTTTGACTACTTAATATTTTTTATTACGCAATTTATGTTTGTTTACGTGTTCGCAAGCATTACATGTTATAATGTGTCAACATTGTATTATATTATAAGTATTTATTAATTAAAAGACAATTATAATAATATGACAAAGCCCTTCTGGCGAGTAGGCGACCAATACTGTGAAAATGAGTTTCTTTCGGCGTTTCTTCTCAGCAGTGGTCGTTACGAAGCGCTGGTATCGGTAGCTTTTCTTTAAAAATAAATAAATTTTAATATACTTTACACGTAACATAAATTATACTTATTGACGTGTAAAAGTGCCTGTAAAGTTCTAATTACTGAATAAACATTTGAATCTTTGAATCTTTGAACTGTTAGTTAAAACACATTTTGATTACTAGTAGTCCTAAGCTCAGCTGTCACTCGATTTTGGTAACGCGTAAGAAAAATTTTTGCTACTAGCAACCATTTTATTTCTCATTGTAGGTCCTAAGGCCACGTTTAGCGAGATGGTGGGCGTAAACATGGTAAAATGGAATCAAAATTTTTGAGGACCTTTATGGCCTAGTGGTCATTATAGCAGGCTGTCACACTCGAGGTCCCGGGTTCGATCTCCGGCCAGGTCAATGAAAATGATCTTTTTCAAATGACCTGAGTGATGGATATTTATCTATGTATGTATTTGTTATAAAATATAGTATCGCTGAGTTAGTATCCCATATAACACAAGTCTCGAACTTTTTCGGGGGCTAGCTCAATCTGTGTAATTCGTCCGTATATATTTCATTTATTTATTTAGTTTATTTAATATAGTGATGGGTTGCTCGATCGGCTTTTACGATCTACGCGGGAAGAGAAGTAGCTCGTACTTTTCTGTTGCCGCTATAACAAAAAATACTGAAAACAGAACAAAATAAATATTCAAGTGGGGCTTCCATACAAAAAAACGTGATTTTTTTTATAGATGAATGTTTATGAATAGTACGGTTACCCCCTGATTTCACTGCCACATATTTTTAAAAACCCTCGTAGTTTATCGGAAGAATAAAGTTCTTAAAAATGAATAAATTATCAAATATCATCATCATCCGAGCGTATTCCCGGTTGCATCCTCAGCAGTAACGCTTCAGAGCCCGGGGTCCGCTACCTAACCAAGGAGATTTGACGAGGTTGCTGGTTTTTACACGGAGCGACTGCCGTCTGACCTCCACAACCCAAAGGGCAAACCAGGAACCAATCCTTGGATAGGTTGATGATCAAACGCTAGGTGGCGTTTGGGACCCACAGTTTAACGTGTCTTCCGAAACACGGAATCATCTTTCTTTTCGGATAATCAGGTGATTCAAGCCTGCAATATCCTATCCAGACTGGAAACAAATTTTCACAAAGTATGCTTCCCAGTGGGAATCGAACCCATGACCTCCGGGTCACAAGGCGAACGCCTTGACCACTGAACCAAGGAGGCAGTCAATAAATTATCAAATATCTTCGAGATAAACTCTCCGAAATAGTGATAATGCGATTGACATATCAACACCACTTACGGCAGAAATTGATGCTCTGATAAGTGCACTTAATCTCAAGTGATCCAGATAAAAGATAACACATCGACAAGACTGATTATTACTGGCTTCACATTGAATGTTGGGCAAACTTCCCCTTATCATCAGTGAATAAGCGTTACGTTTTTGATCTTTCAATAGACTGTATGATTTATTTCATTAAAAATCATTTATTAAAAAATGCTTATTATTATGTAAATAAATAAATAAATATATAGGGACAGATTACACTGATTGAGCTAGCCCCAAAGTAAGTTCGAGACTTGTGTTATGGGATACTAACTCAACGATACTATATTTTATAACAAATACATATTTAGATAAACATCCAATACCCAGGACAATTTGAAAAAGGCCATTTTCCAACTCTCCCTGACCGGGGATCGAACCCGGGACCTCTGGGTGGCGGACTAGCATGGTGACCACTACGCCACGGAGGTCGTCACGGTAAATGACTATTTATCAAAATTCTTGAAAATAGTTGACTGCAAATTTTAATTGTATTGTAATGTATACTGAGTTTGAGTGTAAATCTGTATTGTAACTGTAACATAGCCCATCAGGCTGGGTAGGGACCAATACTGAACTGGGTTTCTTTCGGCGTAATCTTCCCAGCAGTGGTCGTTCCGAAACGTAGTAGTTTCTAGCTTTTGTACTAAAATAATATTTAAAAAAATTACATTCAATAATTTATCCTACATTGAATATTTTTTTTTTTTACTTTGACTTTGACTTTATTTATTATCATCTACTTTTACTTCGTTATTGAATAAAATATCTTTTGTAACTTTCTTGTTTATTCACTTGACACAGGTTTTCACAAATTTAATATACAAGGTGGAAGGGACATACCCGTAGTAAATCGAACCACAGGCTATACTAGATCACTATAGTATAATGAAAATAAAATAACAACCAAGAACCATAAAAAATTGACATATCCATACAAATTATCGGGCGGCTGCACACTTTTGTATGGAAAAGGGGATTATTTTTTTGTGTTTTGGCTGTTATATCAATTTCATTATACTATTGTGATCTAGTATAGCCCTTGGTTTCGTGTCCCTTCCATGTTGTTATTATGTAGCAACATTCAATATGGGTGACGACAGGGTTAGAAAAGTATAATTGTAATTAGTCCGTCTTTTAGATTATCCAAAAATAATACACCCATATTTTTCAGTATGCCAAAAAAGTAAAAATTCACAAAGATACGAAGCATCAAAGTTCCGGAGTGGGGGCTTGGGACGTCACCTCTATAAAAAAATCGTACGTAGCCGTGACGTCATGCGAAATTTCAATGCGCTGTATCTTTGTCATTTTTTGTTTCTCAGAAAAAAGAAAAAATACGTGTACAGTATTTTTTAATGATCTAACCGATGCAGCGATGCGCTCAAATTATTTTTCCATTCGACATACCTATTACTCAAAGATTCAAATGGTTATTCAGTAATTAGACCTTTACAGGCACTTTTACACGTCAATAAATATAATTTATGTTACGTGTAAAGTATATTAAAATTTAATTTATTTTTAAAGAAAAGCTACCGATACCAGCGCTTCGTAACGACCACTGCTGAGAAGAAACGCCGAAAGAAACTCATTTTCGCAGTATTGGTCGCCTACTCGCCAGAAGGGCTTTGTGTGGTCGTTTAAGACCCGCTATTCACGGTCGTTTTCTTTTAATTTAAATCTTATTTTAAATCTAATAAATATTATACACAATAAAATATATAGGTATAATAAAAAAAATTGACAATTATATTACATTAAGCATGCGAAATTATTCAGTGACATTGTCTCGTCGACATCGCGACCTGCTCTTAAGAGAAAATGTTTAACATAAGTTCAAACTTCGTTGTGTAAGGTCATGAACGTGACCTTTACGAATTGAAAAGTAACTATGCGGTATAATTTAACTTTTAGCACGCCAGCACTTGTATACGTGGGGCAATAATTCTCAAGGAACTTAACATTGACCAGAGGCTTCTAAGCACCTGTCTCCATAGAGCAGGGTTGGGTAAAATGTAATTAAACTACTAATTACTAACTACAATTACATTTTGTAGTTAGTATTCGCAACTACATTATTACAAAAAGTAATTGAAAAAGTAGTTGAACTATAAACTACAAAAAGTAGTTGTAATCACAATTACAAACTACTTTTTGAAACTACATATTTTATAAAGATTTACGTACTTATAAATTTTCGTTTCTTGCTAACAAGTTTTACACTTACAATTTCGAAATACAACACCTTTAGCACACGCCCGCGGTAATAAATTCTTATTGTAATTTGTAGTTATAACTACTTAATTACAATTACAAATTACAACTACAGTAGTTTCAATTGTTGTAGTTAAATTTAATGTAATTTCAACTACTTGTAGTTAACTACATGTCATTGTAATTTGTAATCAAACTACACAATAGTAGTTAACTACGTCCAACTCTGCCATAGAGTACTTCAATGCTTTGGTCATATAACCAGAAAACCATCCGATAACTTTGAGAAACTAATAGTGACCCGTAGAACGGTTAAGGAAAAAGATCAAGTCTTATCGAATAAAAGAACACCTAAACACTAAGATCTCCAAGGCACTAGCGCAGGCAAAATATCGTAACAAAATAATAAATAAATATATAGGGACTAAAAACACAAACTGAGCTAGCCCCAAAGTAAGTTCGAGACTTGTGTTATGGGATACTAACTCAACGATACTATATTTTAAAGCAAATACATATATAGATAAAAATCCAAAACCAAGGACAATTTGAAAAAGGCTATTTTCCAACTTGCCCTGACCGGGAACCGAACCCGGGACCTCTGCGTGGCGGACTAGCATGGTGACCATTACGCCGCGGAAGTCGTCAATCAAAAACAAGTGGAGGGAGATCGTAAAAAAGTTAGGTCGGGCCCATCACTAGCAGATGACTGAAGGCGGAGTTGTCATGAAACTGAAGTCTTAACAAATATTTCGTGACGACACTGGGCAGGTCACCTGGCACGCCGGAGTTATGGCCGGTGGAGTAAGGCACTAACAGAATGGTGCCCTAGGACGGGTAAAAGAAGCGTCGGACGTCCAGCAATGAGATGGGTTGATGATATAGTCAAGGTGTCATACGTCAAACTAAAATTTTAAAGAGCCCGAAATTTCAAAATTGCTTTTTAACTGCTACGTCCGTAGTTTGTTGGAATATTGTAGTCCTGTTTGGAACCCATCGTATGCTACACACATTAATAGAATCGAGTGTCCAGAAGAGGTTCCTGTACCATTTGACTTATTCTCAGAATAAATGCCATCAGTTGGAATCTTACCAATCAAGACTCGAATACTTCCACATTGTCTCACTTCAACATCGCCGTTCAGCTGCTGATATTATACTTCTGCATAAAATTGTCAGTGCTAAAATTGATAGCCCTGATCTTCTAAGTAGGATATCATTTTCTGTCCCTAGAACCAGTAGTCGTCTGCATAATCGAATTACCTTTTGTTTGCCTTCGTGTCGTACAAATTACCGTCATCATTCGCCACTGATTCGCATGTGTTCTCAATATAATAAAATTTGCCACGATATGGATATCTTTAGTGCATCGCCCAATATAATTAAAAGGTTCTTTTTTATTCATACTTTATAATGTTAGTTTACTATATATACATATATGTGTTTTTTTAAGAAGCCATTCATAATTATATTTTTTTTTACATTGTTACTGCGAGCCAATATATTCTATGTGCATGCTGTGTTCGCTCCTAGAAGGTTGTACATTATATGCCATGCATATTTCACTTGAACAGTTTATATGATTGTAACAACCAGTTTGCGAACAGAATAAAAAAAAAAAAAAAAAAGGTCGCGGGTCGCACCTGGATGAGAGCAGCACAGGACCGAGAGTGGTGGCCAGTGTTTGGAAAACCCATTCATAACGGTAAACCGGTTATATCGGTTAACCCTTTTTCGTTTAAACCTTTGATTCGGTTAACCCACACAATAAGGGTAACAGTTACCGTTATCTGAATAGGTTAATTAGGTTTTCGGGGATGCACAGCCGTTTGGTTGAGTCATGCAACCGCTTTTGTAGGAATAGGTACAGTGACCATGTGACGAGGAATGAAAAACGTGTAGTATCATGCAGAAATCTATACGTCGATTCGGTTAAAGTTAACCGCAATTATAGGTTAACAGGCTATTTCGGTTAACCAAAATATATGTTAATCAATTTCCAACTGGATTAACAACAGATTATTTCGGTTAGGTTAACCTAAACCGTCTAAACCCTGGTGGTGGCGTAGACGAAGGGAGGCCTATGCTCAGCAGTGGGCGGAAGAAGGGCTGACATGATGATGATGATGACACACACATGTAACAGCGACTACCGTGTTTATCGCCCAATATTGTGAAGCGGTACATGAATTACATCAATCGGAATTAGCACTGGCTATTTAAGGCTTCGATTGAGTTTACAAAGATGTCGCATCGCATTACTTACAAGTAATAACAAAGTACAGGAAGGGTTCCGTACCATTGTCTATAAAAAATCACGTTTGCTGTATGGGAGCCCCACTTAAATATTTATTTTATTCTGTTTTTAATATTTGTTGTTATAGCGGCAACAGAAATACATCATTTGTTAAAATTTCAACTTTTGATGAATTTTCTTTAAAAATAAAATAAATTTTAATATACTTTAAACGTAACGTAAATTATACTTATTGACGTGTAAAAGTGCCTGTAAAGGTCTAATTACTGAATAAACATTTAAATCTTTGAATCAACTGTTTATCTATCACGGTTCATGAGAAACTAATAGTGACCGGTGACAGACGGACGTACGGACGGACGGAAAGCGAAGTATTAGTAAAAGGGTCCCAGTTTTTACCCGTTGGGTACGGAACCCTAAAAACTATTTCGACGCAGTTTCATAAGTAGATGCTCTAAATTCTTCGGAATCTGTGCGAAACCGAGACAAGCTGGTACTTTTAAAACAAAACGAAAACACAAAACTTAAACAACGTGACGCGTACTTATTTTATCCAAGTATGTTATACACCATCTGTGTTTGCAGACAGGTGGTACCTTCGGTTCGGCAGTATTTGTAGAACAACAAAGCCAACCCGACACAACCACTACATTACGTTCGGCTTCATTGTGGCATTGGCAGTTGTGCCGATCGGGTTGTTCCTGCGGGTCTGATCGGCACAATTCGGTTTTCAACCCATACATGAAATCTTCATTGCCAAAAGCCAACCGGCATAATGCGGCAGTTGCAAAGCCGAGTGATTATGTGCGTCAGCCGGGCGGTTCGTGATTCCCGAACATTCATTTACTATATTCGATTTTACCGCCCGGCTGTGCTGATTTATGCCGGCCCGAATAAGTGTGTAGCAACTCTAAGGGCCGGAACAGACGGGGCGCATATTGCGCCGCGTAACAGCTAGAGATGGGCGGTGCATAATTACTCAATCAACCCATTTGAATATTTACTCAGTAGATTGAGTAAATACCCAATAAATAACCGTATTTATCCATTTGGCGAGTAGGTTGATTTATATGAGTTGTGACTCATATTTATATTCATATTCATTATTTGTTGTTTTCATGTCAATTTTGAAACTTAAATCTAGTTTACACTTGCAATTCTTGTCGGAAAGTATGTGCATACGCTATAATATGTTTAAAATGTAGGTGAACGTCAAATGTGACGCTAAAATATATGAAAATATAATCACTCCTGAAAGCAGGCTTCTTTGACTTATATCATTTTCTTGTTGGGACGTGTGAAAAGACGTAATCATAAATAAGTAGACAGACATCAAATGCGATGTCAATATATGAGCACGCTCTATTTACTCTATTTATTAAATCTAGTGAGTAAATACTCCAATGGATAGATTGAGTTCTACCCACAATACAATGCAAATCAACTTTATTGCACCACAATAGACACACAAAAATAACAAAACAACAAGAAGCAATATAGGCACAAAGGCGGACTTATCGCTATAAATGCAATCTCTTCCAGCCAACCTTTGGGTGGAGGAAAAATTTATTTGAAACAAGGTGGGCGCAGTACTAATTCTATTTTACCTACTTACATATGAATATATACCTAAATATGTACATATATACGCATATATAATACATAATAAATATATATATATATATATACATGCACATAAATATACATATACATAACCATAAATAATACATACTTATATGATACATAAAAATACCCACTACCCATTTCTAGCTGTTACGCGACGCAACTTGCATCCCGTCTGTTACGTCACTAATAGAACAAATTGTGCTACAGTCCCGAACGCTCGTGTTCCTCGAACAATCGGAAGACACCTATGCAAACAGCAACGCGTGCGTCATATGGTACAATAGCGTCACCTGAACACATAACGTCACCGAACTCTATTGCAAGCATTTTTGTAATAATAAAATAACCGGAGCTCGGTGGCTCAGTGGGAGTGCGCTTTTCTAACGCTCTCGCAAGTAAAGCGACACCGGGCGTGGTCCGCACTTAGATGGGTGACCGCAAGTGGTATAAAAATTACTCGAGCTCCTCCGTGCGTATAAGCTTTTGGTCCCGGCTGTCATTATTGTATGGCAGGCGTCAAGCTATGTCAGATGCCTTTAGGCAGCCTGAAAAATCTGACACCACTGTTGGCCACTTACACACACGAAAAACAAAACAAACTCGCGCACGAAGGGTTCTGTAAGGGATTGTTGTATGGTAGGGCCCTACTTAAATATTTATTTTATTGTTATAGCGGCAGCAGAAATACATCATCTGTGAAAATTTCAACAGTTTAGCTATCACGATACGTGAGATACAGCCTAGGACAGACGGACAGCAGAGTCTTAGTAATAGGGTCCGATTTTTACCCTTTGGATACGGAACCCTAAAAAACCAATCTCTTGGCAGTATATAGAATGAAACATCAACAATGACAATTTTCGCCTTTTATAACAGACGGATTTCGAGATATTATTTTTAAATAATGTTTTAGTTTTCAAAAGATCCCCGTTTAGGTATCGAAAATATGCCTACTTTATTACTGTGCGCGCGGCAACCACTCCGGAGGGGTAAATTTAGTTACGTGAATCGTTTGTCAAGAGTAATAAGAATGAAATTGGCATGCAATGGATGTCTAGGTATCTAAACGAAGATGTGAGGAGTTCTGACGCGAGCTAAATGAAACCATAGCGCTAACCACATTGAGTAGATATTTCTTTGAATTTCTTTTCTGAGTATGACTTCTGTACGTGAGTATTAGTACTTATTCTGTGCTACTAGTAACAACAAGTCATAGTTAATGTATTTGCATAGCAGCGAAAACCCATGCCGACGAAGGCCAACCGTAATCAAACTCCAACATCCAATTATATATGCGTAGATTAGCGAAACCACGGCAAATCGTGATTCGCGTAAAGAAGGGCGTGTCCGCGCCCAGACCTGCCTCTAGCGTTGACGTATTGCGTCCGAGATGTCAACACGAGTGCCGCTAACATCAAAGCAAACGTCTGTGTTCGTGTAACCTAGAATATACACGCGGACATGGACACTTGGGAATGGAGCGAGGTTACATTTTCTATTGCCCTTTCTTTAGTACTGGAGGAGCTCAATAGCAAGTATTTTACAAGTGCTTACGCATGTTGTAGCTTAAGGGGTTGGTAAGTAAGGTTGGGTAAGTTGTAGCTACCTGAATTTTTCGAGGTCCAGTGCTGCCCGCTTTTGAAATAAATCATTTGAAAAGAAACGGAGATATGATTTAAAATTTGGTTTTGATATAACCCTTCCAACTATTTAATAAACTACTGTTTATATTTCAAAGTGAGAACGTGAAGCTTTTTATAATATTTTTGCTAAAAGTGGCCGTTTTCGCAAAAATTCTATAAAAAGCTACACGTTCTCACTTTAAAACATAAACAGTAGGTCTTAAACTAGTAAAAAGGCTTATCTAGAATTTTATCAAAGCCAAATTTTAAATAATATCTCCGTTTCTTTTCTAATGATTTATTTCAAATGGGGGTAGCACTAGACCCCGGAAATTCAGGTAGCCCAATTAAGCACCCTGGGCTTGGTTTGAACTACGATTAAAGATCACAAGTGGCCAAAAATATAAACAATAGATAAATATGCATAATCGATTGGCATGCCACCATTCAGCCGTTTGCGTACCCTGCTAATGTGTCCCGTCTTGGTGCAAGAAATAAAATACTATATAACAATCATCTTATTATTCTAGTCTACTAATTAGGTACAAACGTCTAAATATTTTTCAATATTTAGTACATCAGTAAGATTATCTATAACCCATTGTGTGACGTCCATTAAATCTTGTTTAAGAGTTTCACTTCACTACTGCTACTGTTTATGATTTTCTGGCATAAATCCGGCGCCGGCCGAAAGCCGAGACTCGTGAACACGACGTGTTTGATAAGATAACGAATTGGTAAAATTTGATAACACGCACAGATGAAGTGCTACGTCACTGTTCGCACATTAGAGATTGGAAAACCCAGTTAGGGGATTGTGTTATTAAGAATTTTGTAAAGTAAATGTGTTACATAACCTAGTTAAGGGTAGCTTGATCGAGAGAAATTCCAAGTTCACACATCATCATCTTCATTATTTTCTTAGCCTTCTTCTTATTTTGGGACGGCGGTGTGTCAACTCCCGGCGTCATTTTCTATTATTTACCATCTTTCCTCCTTGTTCTTACTCCTTTATTTCCCACTTTACACATTCTCTCCACGTCTTTCCAGGTCGTCCTTTGTTACTGTAGCCACCTTCAACCCCTTTATAAGCCAGATGTATGTTTTGCATCCCTCCTCTTTGTCATGACCGACCGTGCCATGTTAACCAGTGTTACCCAGTAAGTTATTTTTGTCTTGCATCATGTTGTTAAGTGTGGTTACTACATAAAAGATAAAGACGCAATAGCATGAATGGCTTGCTTTATACTCGTAATGGATATCACACATATTTAATCTAATTTTATAACAATTAAATGTTTAATAAGCAAAATTGTACGAAATGATGTGATTGCAACCATACAAATGTTGCATTATCACTATCTTTCGTCCGTTATCGACCGTATTATCATTTGGCTACAACATAGATAAACACGAAAGAAATTTAATTTATTTGTAAAAAAACCAAACGTAACAAATGAATTAACACACAAGGAATATTTTTAAGCTCATGGCCGTCAGTCAACATCATTTTAGTTTCGAAGTGATCATAAATAATAGCTATTACTCTATTCCCTTAATGTATAATTAATATATCAAAACAAAAGAATGTACCTTAAAGTCGAGAGGTGAAGATTCCTCTTTTCCACACATCCGCGCCAACATCCCATCACTTTTGCAATCCAAAATAAAGGGAACACAGCACTGTATTATTTCAGCACTATTCTTATTCAAATTCAGCAGATCACAACACTTTTTCACATAAAAACAATATTCAGCACTATTCAATTCAAATCCAGGGAATCAAAGCACGTTTCCACGCTATTATTCATCAATATACATGACACAATTTTCCGTTGATCAACAAATCACTAAGATGCGACATTACACTCCGATGGATTTCACGAACCGCTATTATCAGATAAGGCATACAGACAGAGACGTACTAACGTACGTATGTTCCGCACGCGACTGAATAGACACTTCAATACAGCGTAGAATATGGAATAACGAAGCGATAGCGATTCTGGGTCAGCCAGCTTTTCACTCAAATCTGTTCGTCAAACAATTTGTTCAAATCACGACATTTGTTTACATAGATGACACGATGGTGAAAGTTGACAAACATTGAGCCACGCGGCGCGTTTGAGTTGCTGATCTTTAGTATTCATTTTATGTCTGGGGTCACGGCTCTTACGTTGTTATTCGTATGTTAAGTGGGTGTTAAATTTATAGTTATGGTAATTTAAGTATTTAAAGTTTCGACCTTTGAATTATGGAAAACTTGTTTGCAAACTACTGACGGATATGACATATTTTGATTAACAAATTAGTGTACAAATATTTTTCGGTCGTGAGAATATTTATTTATTATAAAAATACAGAACATATTTGTGTCCAAAAAAAAGGTAATCAATTCGTGGCGATCTTTTTTAATGTATGTTCACCGATTGTTTAACGACGCATGGACCGATTTGGAAAATTATTTTTTTGTTTAAAAGGCATACTTGTCAAGTGGTCCCATATAAGTTTTATCAAAATCGGTTTTGTAGTTTGGGGGTGAAGTCGATTTTTAGGTTTTAAAAAGTTATTACATGCTTGAGGTCGAACGGGGTATCCGAGTAACATTCTCGCCGTATCCGGCTTTGATCTGCACGACCCGCAGATAAACTATAGATATTTATTTATGCTAGAGTGACCTCCGAGTGCCATACAATGACGCACAGTCCTCATGTTTAATGATAGTGGTTGACATACCACAGAGACGTGCTCAACAATTTTTTAACGGGGTAGGCGTTTATAATACCTTAATTACAAGAACGGCTCCATAACCAAAAAAATACATTTCTCGCTAGTATCCGACATTTTATTAGGGTGGACACTTGGACAGGATAGATAAAGTCTACGTGTCTGTATGAAATGCACGCTACTGACTTACCAGAGCTTAGTGCTCCAATCAATGCATTTTATGTTTTCAACACATTTAATGCTGACTTTGTCTAGATAATATTTTAGATCTAGACGAAAAAAAAACACTAATTTAAAGATGATTTTAACAAATTTAATGCTGACTTTGTCTAGATGGTATTTTAGATCTAGACGGAATAAAAACACTGGATTTAAAGATTTAACTAGTTTAAAAAATAAAGAAATGCTATAAAAACTTGACTAAACCTAACCGAAGTTGGAGGTTTCTTCATAAATATAATTTATTTATATCAATGAGCGTTTTCAAAAATATGGGACACCAGATGGCAGCACAGGACGTCAGGTCCAATAAGCCGCTGTTATTGAATACATTTGACGGAGCAAAAGAACCTGTCAACTGATGGTCCAATCACAACAGTTATTTGGATCTGACATCACTGTGCTGCAATCTAGTGTCCCATATTTTGAGAACCCTCAATGTGAATCTAGAATTGTTTACTATGTTATATCTATTATTGTGACATATTTTAAAGTTACTTCAGTACAAATCAAAACTTAAAGCGAACACAATTGTTCTACTTCATACCGTCACGACTTCGTAGTTTTTTAAAATAAATAATGTCAACATTACCAATATTATAACATCGGCAACTTCTCTTTAAATGAAATGGCAACAATGATATTTGCTGCCTTTCTGACGTAACGAATAAGTAGTGGGGACGGACATCTGGTTAAACCCCGGCAGATGGTGGTGGGGTAATTTGTCGGCTATCTTCCTTAGCTTTAGCACGTTGTCTGGTCTGTGTTAATGATTATATTTTAAATGTTCTAATTATGCAATGAAGTGAAGTGGTGTACTGAAAATTAAGTGAATATATAAACATATAGTTTTATACGGAAATGGCGGTTTTATTACAATACCAGTTCTGACATCTAGCAAAAATCATTGTCTTCAGTAATTTCAGTCACTTTTTTATCCAAAATCAATCGAAGTGTCACACCGGCCAATACTAGCCTAACGTGCTTTACTAATCTTAAAACCAACGTACTACACACAAACATTTCTATATTTATGGAGAGCACCGGCATATCGCGTGATAAAGGTAATGATGTCAACATGACTGATGATATTTGTAGTGTATGTACTGATAAATTTAATATGTATACAACTATAGAAGAAAGAATTATGAAATATTATTACAATTACAAACACAATTTAAAGATTTTCACTGTTTGCTTTGACCTAAATAAAAACGGAAACAATATTTTGTTTATCGTCAATAAATAAGTTTGAGAACTATAGGTTCTTGTGGGTCGAGTATTTTCCATGACTTCATATTTTCGGCTTGACTTTCTTGTACAACACGACTTTTGCCTTTTTTTTACTTCATCAATGAACGACCTTCTTGGTATTCCTTATAGAAAAAAACGTGTGGCACTCAGAGACTGTCGCGGTAAAGCTATTGCATAGCATTTTTATCAATTATGCAATTATAATTATTTTTTATTTATGCTTATGCAGTTTTAATATTGATTCATGTTACACTTTTTGAGCGTGGTGACCGATAAGAAAACTATTTTTTTCATTATTTAATGAGAAGTTAATATCGTTTAAAATATTTTTATTATCTACAATACATGTAGGTTATTCAGGATTTTTTATTATAAGCAGTTAGCAGCTAGTCTACACGCATACGTCTAGTCGCACGCACACACAGACCGTGCCGAAGTCTGCCGAACTGAAACGTCGTTAGACGATGCACGGCTTTCAACGCCGCACCGCTGTGCCGGTCGTCGGTTGCCGAGAAACGTTTAGGCGGAGTGGGGGGTGTTAGGTTTTATTTTCGTTACGGAATTTCTTGATTCGGTCGCCGTGCTCAAACCCGCGATAAAAGATATGCAATAGCTTAAAAATGTTTATCATTGACATATCAATATTTGAGACGATATTTTGATTGACCTAGTTGGTAGATGATGATAGGTCGCTAGCCGCATCGCTTCAGATTCTCGCCTATTCCCTCGATTGGATTTTATGATCTGCATTGGCATTGAGCAACAGAAACATTCTATATTTACAAATCCTTTACACGGGTTACTTAACGTAGAGTCAGCTACTGGCCGGCATGTTTCTACCTCATCCGGAGGTCTTCATTAGGGCAAATGTGACGCGCTTACACGAAGTCGCAACGCGACACGCTCTCTTTGTGAATAACGCGTGCTTGTTAACAATATTTCAGTCTTTCTTCTTTTAATTTTTTTTTATAAACCCCGTGTGGCGACCTCTACGGCCACTACGAGGACAACCGACAATATAGTTCACAAGAAGCATATGAGATGGCGCCAGCAGAATCTTACATCTCGATCTCAGAGTTCGCCCGATTCGCTGCATGTATACAACTTCCGACGATACACCGTCGGAGCCGCGGTTCCCCAGGCGCAACAACATGCCTGGCGGGAAGATCTTTCATTTGTGGCGGTCGAGCATATCACCTCGCTCCTGCTACAACCTCATTATTTTAAGAAGACGAATCAAAAATTTTTTTTTGTGCTTACACGTTTTTCGGTAGTAGGTAAAATAAAGGTTGACTCACATGATAAGTGTTCCACTGCTGCAGCAGATGGTGGTGGCAGGCCGCGCACGCCCGGACCGTGCCCTGCGCGTCCTTGGGCCGCGAGCGCGGCGGCCGCGGGTGCTGCTCGCCGAAGATCGGGAAGTAGGGCTGTTTGTTCTGGAAGGGAGTGCACACGTATATGTTAGTCAAAGTCAAAAGTCAAAAATCATTCATTTATCTTATATCACTTGATAATTGTGTATTTCCCAGTGTCAAAAATAAATAATTTTGTACTGATAAGAAAATTAAACGTCGCAAAATAATGTCACTTGTCTTTGAACATATCGATTTTAACGTGATTTTAGATTTATTATTGAAACGACGACGTCATCTACCTGTATTTCATACAAATCCCATAGAATATGTGTGTTTTGACGTTTAGAAAAGAGTATCTGATTTGACTTGTTGGAAAAAAGCGGATTCGTTTTTCATTTAATTTCACAGTAGGTAGTTGTTGACGTCAGATCGTTTACTTACAGCTAAGTTTACTGCCGCTTCCTAAGCGCAAGAACAGAATAAGCGGTAACAAACTTTATGCAGCATTTTCTCCGAAAGCGTCAACTTACAAGTATACTGATATTTAAATTAGATATGTGGACTGTAAACACATGTCATAATTATTAATTATGTAAAATTTGAAATTAATGTCAAACAGTGTCACAGAATAAGTGTTACATACAGAATGGAAACGCTTAGGATCCCACGCAAAATGCGTCCCCGTTTCCTGTCCCCGCACCTCTCCCCCGTTGTCGCGTGTGTTGACGGACGAAACACACACATTGCCGTGTGCACGGATGTATAGTTTTGTTTGTAGTAGCAGTAGGCATAAATGATATTCCGCTTCTATGTATTGTCATACCTGTGTCAGTGTTCAAGTTGCGTAGGGGGTTTTCGGCCAGTTAGTAGACATGTTTCTGCCTTGATAATTTACCGATCAAAATAGAGTCGTGTCACATCCATAATTCCCAATTAACCACTTGAAACGTATAAACGACACACCCTCATGTGTCAAAATAGAAAATTAAGACCAATTTGCACTATCCCATTAACCAGTGCCTCGTTTCAGTCATACTCTAGTCAATACTAGCGTCACGTTTTCGTTCGCGAACACGCGATGTGAATTGTGAAATACAGCTAAGAGTTTGTGTCAATACAACAATATCGATTTTATTTCTAGGAAAACGTCGGCGGGGTTATAACGTATTTATTTACTATTGTGGTCAGTGTTAAAATCGGAGTCATTTATTTATCTTTGGATATTTTTACCACTTGACTATCGTAAATACAAAGATTTAGAATATACAAGTAGTATAGATTTATAGTATAGTAATAGATAATATAGTATCGTCGCAAAGTAGCCTGCTTATCGGTTTTCTATAGGATACATTTTGGAGAGTGTTCGAAGGCTCTTTTTGATCTCGTGAAACCCTCACCATTTCTCCATCGGACTACGAGGCGCGGATTTCACCCCTTTGTCGTTGAAATACCTAAGTCTCGAACTAAACGCTTTGACAATTCCTTTTTGGTTCGAGTAGCTAAGGTGTGGAATGAACTGCCTGCGTCTATATTCCCAGAGAAATACAGCCCCGGGACATTCGAAAGTAGATTTAATGGGTATCTTTTGGATAGGCATGCTACATCCTAGTCTTCATCGTCGCTTTCCATCAGGTGAGATTGAGGGCAAATGCCTAAACCAATGTATTGTAAAAAAAAAAAGATTTGCCACCGATTGTCGATAATTAGAATATACAAGTAGTATAGAGCGTCCAGGGGTAAGAGAAAGACATATTAATGATACTATGTATATTTTTTTCATGGTCGGGTTATAGGCACACTTTAACCCTCAAATTCATAAAAAATAACAACCGTTTGCTAAACCTGTTTTAGTTAAAAGTTGTTTTGTCCCTTTTCCTCTTTTGAATATTTGACATTGAAAGAATGAGACAAAACATATTTTAACTAAAATAGATTTAGCGAACGTTTGTATTTTATTATGAAAGGGGGTTAGTATATGCAATTTGAAGTGTGCCTATAACACGACCATGAAAAAATGTTC
The DNA here is from genome assembly GCA_943193695.1 of Acrobasis suavella. Taxonomy (NCBI): domain Eukaryota; kingdom Metazoa; phylum Arthropoda; class Insecta; order Lepidoptera; family Pyralidae; genus Acrobasis; species Acrobasis suavella. The sequence goes on from OW971951.1 coordinate 13,637,918, forward strand.
GGTCGGTGATAGAGACAAAACACGGCACTCTTTTCTTTTCTTCTTTTAGAAATCTCAATAAGACTATCTCGCTCTATCAAAGCGTGTCAGGAGGCCCTTGCGTAAATACAATACAATACAATTGCTTAGCGATAAGGCCGCCTTTTGCGCATTTCCTAGTTTTTAAGATAATTATGTCCTGATTTATTTATTTTGTGCAATAAAGGGTACTGTATTGTACAAATACTCAAATACTCTTTATTGCAAATTAAAAGGAAATACAAAAAAAGAAGACAGAATTATGATACAAAGGCGAAATTTTGGATATTATCATCATATTTGTTGTCGTCAGACCAATAACTTACCAAAAACCTAATTTATTTCTTTTCACATACGTTTACTCGGTGTCTAATTAAATTAACACCCCATCTACAATTTGTATTCAAAAAATTTCAAATTTTCTATATTTATCGGATAACAAGATCCATTTGTTACAAAGTTATGATACTAACAATTATTTTAGTTGTAAAATTTTGTTTTGATTGTGTTTTTGTAGTAGTACAAATGATACAACTTTGTATCATTTGTACTACCAGTTGTACCTTTCGGTAGTACTTCTGACACGGAGGGCATCTTTTCTGCTAGGTCCCATAGATAAACTGGTAAACAGTACTTAGCATTAAGTCGTACCTTTGGTACTATAATCTTAAGATTTTAAGTGCAATAAATGAAATAAATACATAAGGTAAATTTTTGGTGTCATTTTAATATATTTACTAACATCAATACTTCAATGTCAAGGGATAATAACACTGATTGAGCTAGCCCCAAAGTAAGTTCAAGACTTGTGTTGTGGGATATTAACTCAACGATACCATATTTTATAACAAATACTTAAATAGATAAACATCCAAGACCCAGGACAATTTGAAAAAGGCCATTTTTCAACTTGCCCTGACCGGGGATCGAACCCGGGATCTCTGGGTGGCGGACTAGCATGGTGAACACTACGCCACCGAGGTCACCAAAGATAAGGTCAATTTCTGGTGACATTTTAATATATTTACTAACATCAACCAGACATGTCGTCACCCTGGTCGCATACAGTCGCCAACTGTCGCGCGACAATTGGGTATTTTCCTAGGTCGAAATTAAATTATTTTGTTCTGATAGAAAAATAATGTCACTTGTCTTTGAACATATCCATTTTGACGCAATTTTAGATTTATTATTGCAGAAAAACAATTGGTAATAAGAGCGATATTTGACTCCAAGAAACTGTGACGTCATTACCCAATATTTCATACCAATCCCATAAAAACTCTTTGTTTTGACGTTTTGCAAAAAGTATCTAATTTGACTTGTTGGAAAATAGCGGATTCATCAACTGTCGCGGAGTGTCGGTCGTCTGTAAAACCACTTAGAAATAATATATACGTGTCGACACCCACGGACCGCCAGAGGTCGCTACGGGTCACGTTACAGATAAGAATGACGTGAGAATATTGTTGATGCAGTCTTATTATAGTCGATAATTATAACGAGTGTTTGAGAAACGAGTCTACATCTTCGTGAAAGGCCGGCAACGCTTCTGTTACACCCCTGGTGTTGCAGTTGTCCAATTCCATGGGCAGCGGTGATCACTTACCATCAGGTGACCCGCTTGTTCGTTTGCCGCCCTATAACAAACGGGAACTACAAAAAGACTACAAACACTTTGTTTTATTTGCCTTATAACATCTATAAATCGATGCGGATGTAACCAGTATAAACCGTTCCAAGTATTGGTTCTGGGTAAACCTTTGGGTTGTGGAGGTCAGACGGCAGTCGCTCTTTTTAAAAACCAGTAACTTCGTCAAATCTCCTTGGTTAGGTAGCGGACCCCGGGCGCTGAAGCGTTACTGCTGAGGATGCAACCGGGAATACGCTCGGATGATGATAATGTATTTTCATCTCATCTACTCAAAAAACGATGTTTTCATCCCAAAACATTTGGAGCTAAAGTTACTGGTTATTCTCTCGGGACTAAAACGTGAAAAAAAAGATCTCTAGGGATTAAAACCAATTTGAAAACAGAACTCGAGTTTAATCTATGTAGAATCAAAAATAATGTTGGCAGTCCAGCAAAAAAAAAGAAGAATTTTGTTTTAAAATAAAAAATAATTGGCAAAGAATTCGTGATTTTTTAAATTTGGAATACATATCGTCAACATGGATGAATGTAGGTTAATTGTATTTAAATATAATTATTTATGTGAATATGAATACTTTTTCGTGGGTTTAAGCCAACAGTGAATAGTTATCAAGTTTACGTATTAAAATAAAAAGATATGAAGGACCACGCAAACAAAGTCATGAGTGAACATTTTATCTTAAGTTGGTGGTCTTCGTAAAAATATTTCTTATTATTTATTGTATGAAAACGACACCAAACAAAAATTAGTATTCAATCGTCGGTTGAACTCTGTTAGGTATTGTAGGTATTTTATATGTTATGTGCTAGTTTTTCTCAAAGATGAAGATGAAAATTAACAAACGGTAATATTTTTATCTCGGGCGATAAACTTGAATCCCTCGCTACACTCAGGATTCCACCGTAGAATCACTCGCTCCGCTCGTGATTCAACTGTGGAATCCTTCGTTTCGCTCTGGATTCAAAGTAGCGCCCTCGCCTTCAAAATATTACCTTATCCCCTTGTAGCACAATCTACTATTAACAGTGTGTTTAACCGTTAACAACAAATACTAAACACAAAATAAAACAAAATATTTAAGTGGGACTCCCATACAACGTGATTCTTAGGGTCAGTAAAAAAAACGGAACCCTTATAGGATCACTCGTGCGTCTGTCTGCCCGTGCGTATGTCACAGCAAATTTGCTCTGAATCCATTCGACCAAATCAGGTGAATTTTGGTAGGATGGTGTAATTCTATGACCCAAACACAGATGTGCATTGAGCAAAGTAAATATTATTTTTTTTCAAAATAAGTGTCATTTAGGGACAATTTGGAAATTAAAAAAAAATGTGGTGTCGTGGGACACCAGGTAGGAACGAAGTTCCTTCGGCTAATGTAGAATCGACACAATTTGCAAAAGAATTGTGTATACGACTGTCGCGCCTGCACACGTCTCATTTAACGGTTTTATTTAACGAGGTCATCCTTACGGTTTTACTATCACATTTTTTTCAGTTCGGTCGCGCAGCAAAATCCCTATCTCCTCCAAGCCTGCCGTAAGGAACTTCGTTCCAAAAATTGTTTTGCACACCTTATTTATTAATTAAATCTTTATTGACCAAAAAGGTACTAAAGGTGAACTTAATGCTAATGAAATCTCTACCAGTCAGCCTTAATAAAACAGAAATATATTTATGAGCTATAGGCGCTTAAAGATATACAATATTATAAACATTCTGTGTTATATATCAAATGAAAGGGATCGTTATGAGGATCTCAAATATATTTTTGTTATTATTGTAAAATTGGCCATTCCCCTGATTTCCGAAACTACTTAACCTAAATTTTGAAATAAAAAATACGAAATACAGTTAATTATTCGTAGATTACAGGAAAAATAAGTAAAATAATATTTCTTTTTTAAGTAAGGGTCATTTTCGAGGTAAAAATAGGAAATTAAAAAAAAAAGTTTTGTAAACTCACCAGTGTCTTATATCAAATGAAAGGGTTCTTTATGAGGATCTCAAATATATTTATTTTATTATTGTCAAATAAATAGTATTGATTTTATTTATGATAAAAGACGAAAATTGACCATTCAGTTGCTGTTCCGAGCCTTGTTAAGCTATATAATCAAGAAGTAATAAATATCCTATTTACCAGATATAAATCATGTAAATAGCTAAACATTGTCTTTATCAGTGAAAACCAACACAATGACCAATAAGTAACATCGGTTATTGTAAAACATACAATCTAAAACCGGATCTAAGTAGTACAAACCGCGTTGACTCGCTCAAGAAGCATGCGTCAACTAAAATATACCCTTAGTTGATTTGTACAATTAAGGTTGAAGTAGTCGATCCTTTTAGGAACGATGTTCCTTATCGCGCGTTGCGAAAGGGGGCTAGACGGAAAAAAATAAGACCGAAAGCTGTAACGACACTTTTTGTTCATTCAAATTTATGAAGATAATAAAAAATTGATTTTAGAACGCTGAAAAGAGTTTGAATGTAATTTAGACCTATTTATATTTCACTTCGTTCCATCCGGGTGTGCCTTGACACCTCTCAGGTTTTTTCTATACAAATTTCGAAGGGCATTTCCTTTGCTTGATAATGATTGCTAATTCTCTTTCAGCTACTCATGGATACGCACGAAGAACAAATACGATGAGTGGATCAACGGGATTCGAACTTTGCTAGGAATGGTCGCCGCGCAGATCGCGGGGATTTTCTCTACTGTTTGACATTGTACATTCAAAGTTTACCATGATATCGTTTTGTCTCATTACAAATTGTGTCTGTACGGATACAGAATAGTTAAATAAAAAGCCATCAAAAAGTTATGACGAGTCATCAAAGATTAATTTTTGCCTATTTTTACGCAACTTTCAGCGTATATAAGCAATAAAGATCTCCAAAACAAAGTCCACACCGACACGGCTTATTATCGAAGATTTTAATAAACTTTATTTGTAATCGATTAATGCAGAAGTTTTTGCTTAAAACCCCTTTTCCCAAGGGACTTTACGTATTTTTTACGCGCTCGGTTTACTATGAATTTATAGTGCATTTTATATCACTGCTTCGCCCGAACACAATGTTAGGTGAGACAGCATGTTTTTAAGCCGCGCCCACCTGTGAGTTCGAGCCCGCGACTAGTTCAACCTTAACAAACAAGATAAGAGAATGATAAATTGATTGTTTGCGTCGTTCAAGTTAGACTATACAACGTACAAACATACGTACTTAAACATATGTCCATGATGGGGCAGACAGAGAACAGGGCCGCCAGAATCAAAGGCCATTTTATCGTGATGGTGGGCGAAAAAGTGAAAAAGGAATCAATAGTATGGGCTTTCCATGATTCGCATTTTCGCCCCGTCCTTCGAGCGGCTTCTACAATCAGCGCGGGAAAAGAAGCAGCTGGTACATTCTACGTTTTTTCTTTTCTTCCAGACCAGCATGGAAGCGTGTAGTGTAGAGCTTATTCAACGTGTAAGTGACATATGCGGAATTAAATAAACCACGAGCTAGATGACTATAGTATAATGATATTATAATATTAGTCAATAACCGGCCAATGTGCCGGCGTGTCGGGCCACGCGCAGTGTAGGGTTCCGTAGTTGCGAATGCCCACTTTGAGTTCACGCCACTAAAAACGTCTTAAAACTAATTTTCTATTGAATTCGTATGCACTTTTCCTTTTCCGAGTACATTTGATAAGTTCAGTCCAGTCGCTTCTAATTTTTTAATTTGTAATCCCTACTTAGCTCTGATAGTTTTCCTTTAAACTTCGTTATATATACTACTGCTGCGAATTTTTTCACATGACCATATATAACCGTTCAATAGACAGAGGGGGGGGACACTTGACTCTAACAAAAATTTGTAATATAAAACCAAATATTTCAGAAACGGATCCCTAAATCGAAAAATGATGTTCACAAGCTCACAATATTTTTGAAAGACTTATTTATCTAACGATACCACACACGATGGGGTACCTGAGAAAAAGAAATGACTCTTTCTTTCCTTGTAGGTATGGGAGTTACACTAAAAAAATTTCAATATTATATTTTACCACATTTTTCACATGGTTAATTTACAAACCTACACCAAATTACAGATTTCTAGTACTTATAGTCTCCGAGTAGAACCGCGGACGGACAGACAGACAGACATAGCGACACTATAAGGGTTCTTTGTAGGTACTACGGAACCATAATAAACAAAAAATAATAATTTTCCAAACAATTTTCCAAATTGATCCAGGCGTCTCCGAAACGGTGAACATACATGAAAAAAAAAGGCAATAAAAGATACCGACGAATTGATAACCTCCTCCTTTTTTGATGTCGGTTAAAAGTCAAACTCAAAACATATATTTTTTTATTCAATGTAGGATAAATGTGTCTCTGAAGGTAATTTTTTTAATATTATTTTAAGTGTGCAAAAGCTAAAAACTACCATCGTTTCGGAACGACCACTGTTGGGAAAATTACGCCGAAAGAAACCCAGTTCAGTATTGGTCTCTAACTCTCTACCCAGCCTGATGATGTTTCAGTTACAATACAGATTTACACTTAAGCTCAGTAATTCAGTATACATTATATTATACATCTAAATAATACAATTAAAATGTGCAGTCATATATTTTGCAGTTAAAAACTCCCACAATAGGTAATATTAAGACGTTATATTAACGTCTTCACAAGTAGCTACTTCAAGATTGAAGTACCACGCCTACACATCACACAGATAAGAGCGGTACTCAGTACACAGATAAGCAAATAAGTTTATTTTATAAAACAAAAACACGTAATTGACGCCATGAGGGTAACGACTGTTCGTATAGCGGCTGATGTGCACGGCAGTGCTGCCGCCAAGGAAGAAAACTCTGCTTTTTATAAGTATTACTCCTTTTTTGAAAAAGAATGGCTGATCACGTCTGAGGACCACGAAAGATGGAAACAGAGAGAGAGAGAGAGAAGGTTTTTCCTAGCAATGAGACATTAAAGCTTTCAATCTAACGTTGACTGGAAGAGATCAATATCTGGGAAAAAAAGTCCGCCTTCGTACTGTGCTTGTTATCTTAAATTGTATTTTTGTATTTATGTGTGTACAATAAAGCTTTAACAAACAAAAACAGAAAAACTAATAGCGCCATCAGCGCAATATTTTACATGACTCATATTCAAACTTGATCCTTCGAGTTTTACTTGTTGAATTTTCTTATATTATACAGTCCATCAAATTCATGCAAGTTTTTCTTAAATATTTTACTACATCTTGCAAGTCCAATGCCAAAACTTAAGTCTATTAGATCTCTTACGACGGGCAGACGACGTGCCAAAGACAGAAACGAAACCGCTTTCTTCTATAATTAAGCTATTGTCATGCATGATCGTCGATCGTAGTAGCATACAATAGATTCAAAATTATGGGCACAGATATGTATAATTCTATATTTTACACTTGGTTTGACAAATGCGTACATGAGAAACGACATTTTAGGTACATGCGTACATGAGAAAGGTACACCTCCAATCAAAAATCGAATTGGCCAAAACCGTGTACCGTACTCCGTACTGCTTTTCGTGATATTGCAGTTATTTTGGCCATTTAACCCATTCAACGTTGGATTTATCCGAAAAAACTTAAAAAAAAACCCTTGCACTTATTGCACATAGTATAAGTAATTCCTTTTTGTAAAGTCTCGTGGTGAAAAGGTTAAAAAATGAATCTTTAAGAAATATTGCGCAGACTTAGCTGCTCCACAGCCGTGCACACCAACGTCCAGAGCAGATAACCCCGGATCGCAAGGTTTGTCCATATTTTCCACTGCGATAGCCGCGACCCGACCTGCGACACGCGACCTCGCGCGATATCAACATATACATATATTCAATTCCTGTGTTCCCAGACTCGACTCGTGATGCTGCAGTTTTAGTAGACTTTTTAAAGATAAAATGTGGCTAAGGTTGGCTAGGTTATCGTCTAGACTATACGCGTTGAATTTTTAGTGCCACAAAATGAATATAAGTACTACTTTAGAACGTCTTTAGCAGCAGTTTATACTTTAAAAGGACTACATACAGAACAGAAGCTCACCCCTTCAAAGAAATGACGTTTCTGATCCTGAATGTCCCCTGCAAAATCGGTATACAATGGATCGTTATGAAATAAGGTTTGTCTCTACGAATATGACAGCTTCACAACACGTACGGCTATACAGCAATGACAGACAGAACAAAATAAACTTGAGCAAAATGATTCTATCTATGACAGGACAGCCATACGTTTCACGTACACACGGATACGTGTGCACGAACCTTGAACAGATTATTTCCAGACGTTATCATCATTTAATTTTACGTCAAGCAATCAGAATTTCACATGCCAGCATTAACTATTTGAATGACGCAAATAACAAAAGGCAACAAAAATTAATATATTTTATGTTGCATGAAATCAAATCGGTATTTCCAGAAGACTTGTATGATGTTTATTAACCTAGTTTTGTTTTCTTCTAGTTAGCTTAAATTTGTGAAAATATTCTTTTTTTAAACTTGAAATTTAGTTATTTTATATATACTTTGAAGTGTTATTCATAAAAAAAAAATTGTAATTAGTCAGTTTTATGTTGCAAATTTAAGTTGCACGTTTGACTATAAAACAAAAATTGATTTATGTTCCCACCTTTTCTTTTTTCAAAGGTATGTAAAGTTTAATTTGCTATGCCAATAAAAAAATTAAAATACAAATAGTATGGGGAAATTTAGTCTTCAGAAAATCTTCATTATCTCCTTACTGACATTAAATTGGCTAATGATTGGAACGCTGTAGCAAAGAGCAAGGCTTTTACTGTATCACACGCGTATTTATGAAACAATCATTTAAACAATTTTTTTTTAAAGGAGGTAATCATTGTTTGAAAATTATAAAATTTGCAATTTTCTACATCAAATATCATAAAATTGAGAGCTGTTAGGCATATTTTAGTACTGGGTTCGTATTATACATACTGAGTTCAGTAATGAACAGCTTTTAGTTTCATTGCAACAAAAACCTTGTTGCCCTGTGTAATTGTTGTTAGCGCCAGACATTTGAAAACATCGTGCGGCGATCGGCAACATCGCTTTGTAGCTGGCAACCCGAGCAGAGGAGTGGCGGTGACGCCCGGTCGCCGCGTACGGTTGTGTCAATCCATATATAGTAACTTATTACTAAATTTATACATCATAGATTATTATTGTTTGAAATAATTGAAGTAATAATTAGATATTTCACAAAGTACTAGTGATCATTGTGTGACATCGCGCGGGCTCCAGCACTCCTCCGCCCCTCTTCGGCGCAGCGGGGGGGGCCCATGCCCATATATAAGGCGCGGCGGCCGGCGCTCGTCTCTCTTTTTCTTCGGCTGCATCTCAAGCTAAGTAGTTCTTCTACCTAGAAGGGCTACTCAACGGATCTAGTGCCTATAACTCACGACCCTGACTACCTAATCTGTACCTAGTGTTCTTGTGAATCTTTGTAACTAATGTAATGTAATAGTTGTTCATTATACCTATCTCATTTGCCAATATCTAGTCTTTCCTTTATCTCATCTATCCTCCTAGATCCTAAATCTAGGTTTTACTAACCAAAACGGTACAATTGTATTAGCCTAACAGTTTAACTAGCAAAAATAAATATGTATTATGTATAACGGTGTCTCATATTTATTTTTCTGATATTGTTTACTTTTTTTTAAATAATATAACAAAATCACTTTCAATACCGATATAGTCAAACAGCATACCGACAATAATTCAATATTGCCATAGAAATATTGCTATTTGTCAATTTTGCTCAAAATGTATCCAAGTTATACCGATTTGCGGGGTACACTCAGGATTAGAAACTCTATCTATCTGGAGGGGTGAGGTCAAAGTCAAAAATATTTTTTATATATCTTTGGATATTTATATCATTTGATTTATCATTTTTTTTCTTTCAATTTCTCAATAGGTAGTTGTTGACGTCAGATCATTTACTTCCAACTAAGTTTACTGCCGCCTCCTAAGCGCAAGTACAGAAGAAGCGGTAACAAACTGTACTGCAGGATTTTCTCCAAAAACGTCAACCTTACAATTATACTGATATTAAAGTTCAAAGATTTGAATATACAAGTAGTGTAGATTTGTCACCGAGCGTCCAGGGGTAAGAGAAAGATATATTAATGATACTACGTATATTTTTTTCACAGTCGGGTTATAGGTACACTTTAATTATATGCAATTTGAAGTGTGCCTATAACCCGACCATGAAAAAATGTTCGGTCGGTGATAGAGACAACACACGGCACTCTTTTCTTTTTAATCTTTTAGAAATCTCAATAAGACTATCTCGCTCTATGAAACATTGTTATGTCATGTCATAACAAAAGAGCTTCCCTTCTGAGCGTTAGTACTTATACTAATTATGTGGCCCGTGATTTTCCTCAATCCTAATCTGTATCTTAATAGTGCGAGCGCCATTGAGACATCAATTTCTTCATGGTAGTAGTAAGCTTACTCAGATATTTACATATTATCCCTTTATTTTTATTTTTAGTAAACTTAAAATTGGTGGACTCGTAGAAATAACCGCCATTTACTCATATATGTATTGTAATAAAGTTAAATAAATAAAAACCACATACCTCATTTAAATAGATCATTCATTAAATCACAAATCACAAACTACACTACAGTTATAGTACCCCCTATCCTATACAAACATATTAATAGTTTATTAATTGAATTAATTGTTCAGTACCATTAAGCGAGTGCAAATGTTCAAATATAATTTATCGTACACAATGTTAAGCTGTATTCAAACCATAGGAGAGGAGACCTGGCGTCCTGAAACACAGACGTTCGGTCTAGTTTAGACACGTCTCTCACAATATTTATTGATCAACTGTGTGTACACTGAGAATTGTTTAGCTCATAAGAATATTGTATTGAAAAAAAAAACATAATTTAAACATCATTATGAAATAAAATCATCATTTAAAAAATAAATACCTCATTAAAATCGCGCGATTATACATACATACTTAACCTTTTTAATTAGGTTAAAACATTGTAAAGGAATCCTATCTGCTACCGCAGCTATCGCCGCTTAACCTCAGACTTGTGATCATTATTCTAATTATTGTGTAATTAAAAAAGAGATAATATAAATAATGGACCTGACGCAAGCTGTCGATGTTTTGTGTAATATTGTGGTATCGGGCCTTAATATTGTATAAACCAAAGATAAGCCGTGAGGATGCATTTTGATAAAGTTTGACACGCCTACTATTACTTAAATAAATATATAGGGACAAATTACACTGATTGAGCTAGCCCCAAAGTAAGTTCGAGACTTGCGTTATGGGATACTAACTCAACGATACTATATTTTATAACAAAAACATATATAGATAAACGCCCAAGACCTCCTGGGTCAATTTGAAAAACACCATTTTCCAACTTGCCCTGACCGAACCGAACCCGGAACCTCTGGGTGGCGGACTAGCATTAAAAAAATCATTTAAAAAATCACTTTTTAAACAAGGACGAGGTTATTAATTCGTCGGAATCTTTCTTTTTTTTGTGTATGTTCACCGATTAATCTAAAACGCTTGAACCAATTTGGAAAATTCTTTTTTGTTTGAATGGGCATACTTGTCAGGTCGTCCTATAGGAATTTTATCAAAATCGATTGTGTGGTTTGGTGTTGAAGTCGAGTTTAAGGTATTGAAAAATTAAATAACCTTATTAATTTTAGCGTAGTGGTGACCACTACCCTGCCCTGACTTTCAAGCGTAACATCAATTACTTTCAAACGGCTCAACCAATTTTCCTTAAACAGCGAAGCCGCATCGCAACTACCACCGAAAAAAACCGCATTGAAATCGGTCCATCCATTCGAGCGCTACGATGCCACAGACAGACAGACATTAGCGTCAAACTTTTTAACACCCCTCTTGTTTCTTCGGGGGTTAAAAACAGACCAGGGGGTTACTCCAAAAGCGGTACGCAAGGCGGAAGTTACTGCGTATCCGCATGCGCATTTCAGTGTCAAGCGACATTGAGCTTTAACGTATAATGATAAAGTCTAATTTGGTTTGACATAGAAGTAGGACGTAACTATCGTAGGACTTACGTATTATTTTATGGAGTAACCCCCCAGCATTAAGGGAACGATGACGTAAGGTCTTATGTCACATCACAAGATTTGGGTTTAGCAGGTCACGGTTACACGAGCTATTGCGAAGAAGGCGCGTGTTCAAATTGCCAGATAATAGTACTAATTATCCGAAATATTGATACGGATAATGTCAAAAGTCAAAAAAAAAACGTACCATATTAATTGGCATTAGTGGCAAATGCGAAAATAAATATCACATATTGTGAACTTTGTTCCTCGAAAAATACGTGATTTACATGATTGTGTGCAGTTTCTGTTTGTTACCGATAAGTAACACCCTCTTGAGTACCACTGTTACTCAAGGGGAAAAATCTCCTCGGTGAGTTCTAGTGTTACTCATTGCAACTAACATTCTTCCCAATAAGTACCACTGTGTATTAACGGCTCTTTGACACTTAAGACACTGTGTTACTTGAGGGGAATAGAGCACTCCGTATTCTCGTTGAGTAACAGTAACGTAATTAAATATTAAATTACGGGGTGGTCAACAAAAGATAAGCGTCATACTTATAGTAGCTAGATGTCAACTTTTTGGAAATATTAACGACTCTATTTAATTATACCTACCTTATTAAATATAACCTAACTTTTAAGTATTTTAATTTAACCTTTAAGTACTTTATTACGTTAATGTTACTCAACGGGAATGGTGAGTGCTGTATTCCCGTCAAGTAACAGTAAATAATAAAAAATAAATAAATAAATATAGAGGGACAAATAACACTGTTTGAGCTAGCCCCAAAGTAAGTTCGAGACTTGTGTTATGGGATACTAACTCAACGATACTATATTTTATAACAAATACATATATAGATAAACATCCAAGACCCAAGACAATTTGAAAAAGTCCATTTTCCAACTTGCCCTGACCGGGGATCGAACCCGAGACCTCTGGGTGGCGGACTAGCATGGTGACCACTACGCCACGGAGGTCGTCAACAGTGTCTTAAGTGGTACTTGACGGGAAAACGGCGCACCGTTAGAGAGAGATAGCTCAACGAATCGCAGAAAAGGCCATTTTTAACGAACCAGAGCGGGAGTGGGGACTCCCGCCACGGCCAAAATGGCCAATGCTATCCAGCGCGGTAACGCGGCAAGCGTTCTGGGCACCTTTGCACCGGAAACGCTAAGGGGCAGGTTGTAATTTTATTTTGTATGTTTTATTTTAATGTATATTACTTAACAATATTGAAAATACAGTGGTAAATATATAAAATTATATAGATTGTGAACATACATACACATAAATTAAATATTTAAAATTCAAAAGAGATAGAGATCAATACGTCGCCTGATGCCGTATCTCTGTCACACGCACGCGGGAACGTGTTACAATATAGCGCAGAGGTTCCCAAACTTATTTTGTCAAACGCCCACTTTAAAAAATCAGTTATTTTGTAGCGCCCCCCATTTTTTTCACCATAAAAACCTGAATCACATATTTGTCTTGCCTGTAGTTTAATTCAACCTATATTCTAAACTAGACTTACAAGAGAGAGCAATAATAATACATACACCAGTACATTAGAGTATCTTTTATAAAAAAATAACAATAATCAACATTGTTAATTTTAAATAAAAAAATAGCAATAATAATACAATTTTACAATAATAAAGAATATCGGAAGTGGGGAAATTTTTTCAGTGTTTGATTCCTTTTACGATATAAATAGCGTTGTGAACGCATTAAAATAATAAATATTAATTATATTTTTAGTTTATATTTGTACAATAAAAAAGGATATAAATATGAACTAATAAATGGATGTTGTGTAGTAAGAGGATTTTAATTTCAGTGAATTTTAAAATATGAAATAGCTGAAGTTATAAATCACTCATTGCTTAAATCACATCAGCGCCCCCCAACTTTATTCTGGGCCCGTTAGCGCCCCCCTTAAAGCCTCCAGCGCCCACAAGGGGGCGTTATCGCCCACTTTGGGAAAGACTGATATAGAAGATCACGTCATCCGGACACATAATGAAACATCATTAACTTTAAAAAACTTAGCGTCCGGGTCACACCCGTCGAATGTGAATGGGTCACTCTCATTACACCCGCGACTTTTGGCCTCGCGATAAACACTAATTGGCTAAAACTTTATCTGCGTAGTATTAGGTTGAGGTCGAAGATGCAGTTCAACTCAGATTGGTGATAATCGAATTTTATAGATTGCCTTTGGGCACAGGTATGGCACTTAAAAGAAAAGGAGCATATTTTTTGCCTACACTACTACAAACGAAACTATATAACCATGCACACGGCAATGTGTGTGTTCGCCCGCAGACGCCCGCTACAAGGCGAGAACGGGAGAGAGGTGTGAGGACATCGAACGGGGACGCATATTGCGTGGGACCTTGGGAGATTCCGCTCTGTATGTTATACGTATATTCATTTTGTGTTTTGGGTCATCGGTGTGACACGTATTTTTTAAGCGACTCCTTCTCAATTAAAAGTAAAAACGACATATTCATACAAACTGCCGGGCCGGCCGAACACTTTTGTATGAAAATTTCGATTTCTTTTTCGAGTTTCAAGCATTGGTCTCATAGGAAAAGTTGTTCATATTGACTTTCTGAGTTGCTCCCACAAGGATCGGACAGGGTTTTTGTTACATATCGTATTTTTATTTTATTTACTAGCTTTTGCTCGCGGCTTCGCTCGCGTAGGGGTGTAATTTATCAAAATCCTTTCTTAGGGGATGCCTACGTCATAGTAGCTTTATGCATGCAAAGTCTCAGCCCGATCGGTTTAAAATTGACAAAGTTTCATACAAACTTTCATCCCCTATTTTATCCCCTTGGGGGTAGACTTGATCAAAATCCTTTCTTAGCGGATGCCTACGTCATAACATCTACCTGCATGCCAAATTTCAGCCCGATCCGTCCAGTGGTTTGGGCTGTGCGTTGATAGATCACTAAATCAGTCAGTCAGTCACCTTTGAGTTATTTATATTTAAGATATTAAGATTGTACCGTTTAGGTTAGTAAAACCTAGATTTAGGATCTAGGAGGATAGATGAGATAAAGGAAAGACTAGATATTGGCAAATGAGATAGGTATAATGAACATTACATTAGTTACAAAGATTCACAAGAACACTAGGTACAGATTAGGTAGTCAGGGTCGTGAGTTATAGGCACTAGATCCGTTGAGTAGCCCTTCTAGGTAGAAGGACTACTTAGCTGGAGATGCAGCCGAAGAAAAGGGGGACGAGCGCCGGCCGCCGCGCCTTATATATGGGCATGCCCCCCCCCCCCCCCCCCCCCGCTGCGCCGAAGAGGGGCGGAGGAGTGCTGGAGCCCGCGCGATGTCACAAGATATAAGATATTCGCCAATAACTTTTCACCGGTTCTCAAAAGCTAATACCCATGAGGAGTTTTAAAGTAGGTACATAGTAAAATTATCCGTATAATTATCGTAATAACATTTCAATTTGTATTTGACATATGTCTAGATCTACTTATATCATTATAATTACTAACCCTCTTATTCATAAAAATTAGCAACCGTTTGCTAAACCTATTTTAGTTAAAACATCTTTTGTCCCTTTCCCTCTTTTCAATATTTGACATAGTAAGAACGAGACAAAAGACATTTGAACTAAAAGAGGTTTAGCAAAGGTTTGATAACTTTTATGAATATGGGGGTTAGTCTCTGCCTACGCCCTGTGGGAAATAAGCGTGATATTATGTACCTATCTATGTATTTATATCATTTATTTAGAATTTCGTATGGACATAGTATACGACCATGTTGAGATGTCAAAAAAACACTTCTTTTACAACTGTGGGAAATAAGCGTGATATTATGTACCTATCTATGTATTTATATCATTTATTTAGAATTTCGTATGGACATAGTATACGACCATGTTGAGATGTCAAAAAAACACTTCTTTTACAACTGTGGGAAATAAGCGTGATATTATGTACCTATCTATGTATTTATATCATTTATTTAGAATTTCGTATGGACATAGTATACGACCATGTTGAGATGTCAAAAAAACACTTCTTTTACAACTGTGGGAAATAAGCGTGATATTATGTACCTATCTATGTATTTATATCATTTATTTAGAATTTCGTATGGACATAGTATACGACCATGTTGAGATGTCAAAAAAACACTTCTTTTACAATTGCCGACATTGGCAGACTTCATATCCGTGAATTTTTTTATCATAGAAAACAAATCAAATTACTTTTACTCTTTGCTTAGAACATGTGTTGATCTAAGAGTTGAAGAAATTCAAAAATAGAATGATACATACAGACAGACAGGCAGACAGACGGACATAAGAACAAAATGCGGATAAAAACACAAAAGATCTAAACGCCTGTGTTTATCAAAGCAATGTTATTCTTCCACACCGTTGCTACTGCTTTGTACATAATCAAAATAATAATAAAAAAATCTTTTGTCATTTAAAACTTGAAACCGCCTTCTTTATATTACAGCCTATATCCACTGCTGGACTAAAGGCTACTCCCAATAAAGGGATGATTTGCCTATAATCACCACTCTAGGCAGACAGTTGGTGATCGAAGTAAATTGTATGAGTACAAAGTCTTTGCACTGCGGACGCTAAGCCAGTTTTCGGTCATATTATTTGCCTTGATCGTATCGAACGATACCCTTGGGAGAAAAAGGGGTGGTGACAAATTGTATTCTACTCTGACGTCACCACACGCCCACCTTTTTAGGGTTCCGTAGTAAACAAGGAACCCTTAGTCAATTTTTTTTTCTCGACTAACCAATCATGTTGGGTATCGTTGAATAGGTCTTTTAAAAATATTGTGAGTTTGTGAACACCTTTTTTCAATTTTGGGATGCGTTTCTGAAATATTTGCTTTTAAAGTGAAAAAAAATTGTTAAAGTCACGTGTTTGTCCCCCCCCCCCCCCCCCCCCCCTCTATCTGCTTAAGGATTATATATGGACACGTGACAAAATTCACAGCTATAGGATATATAGCGAAATTTAAAGGAAAACTATCAGAGCTAAGTAGAGTTTACAAATTAAAAAGTTATAGGCGATTAACTTATAAAATATACTCGGAAAAGGAAAATTTTATTCAAATTAAAAAAAAAATTCGTTTTTAGACGTTTTTAGTGCCATGAACTCAAAGTTGGCGTTCGTAACTACGGAACCGTTCGTAACAAAGGATTTGAGATTCAATATGAAAAAATCCCGCGCTCCGTACGTGAATCCTACTGTCCAGAACGATGGAACTTAAACTATATCTACTCGTATCTTGACTAACAGACCAATGGTAATATACAGGTAGATACTATGAACCTCCACTTGCTACGACCCTGACAGATCTCTGAGCAATGGTAACAGATTACCGAATAACATCCATTTAACATACATTCCAGAATAGTTCAGCACTTCAGTTGCGGGCAATTTAACTAACGAATAAAAGCAAATTAAACAGAGTTGTAGACCAGTATGTCTACCTAGGTCAATTGATCCAGGCAGGAAGTTCCAGCTTCGAGGAAGAAGTCTTTCGGCGAATCCGACTCGGCTGGGCAGCGTTCGGGAAATTACGCAGTGTTTTATCGTCTAAAATACCTCAGTGCCTCAAGACGAAAGTGTTTAATCAATGTGTGTTACCAGTGATGACTTATGGCTCTGAAACGTGGTCCCTTACTATGGGTCTCATAAGAAGGCTCAAGGCCGCTCAGCGGGCTATGGAGAGGACTATGCTCGGTGTTTCTCTACGCGATCGAATCAGAAATGAGGAGATTCGTAGGAGAACGAAGATCACCGACATAGCCAGGCGGATTAGCTCATTGAAGTGGCAGTGGGCGGGGCACATAGCGCGAAGAACCCAAGGCCGATGGGGCAGAAAGGTTCTCGAATGGCGGCCACGTACCGGCAAGCGCAGCGTAGGACACCCACCTGCTAGATGGTCAGATGATCTGAGCAAGGTTGCAGGGAGGCGCTGGATGCAGGCCGCTTCCGATCGGTCATTATGGAAATCCTTGGGGGAGGCCTATGTCCAGCAGTTGATTTCCTGTGGCTCTTATGATGATGATGATGATGATGAACAAATTTTGATGGATTTGCTTACCGTCTTATCCTTCGGCTCCTTAGTATGCAGATTATAAAGGGTCCCTCGTTTGTACTCGTCCCCGCACACGTAGCACACCTCTGTCATGGAGTTCTTGTCCGGCATCGAGAGGTCCAGGATGTCGCGGTCCGAGCTCGAATTAGAGTTGCCCGAGTACACCGACACTGTTGATCTGGAAACATTACGCAAATTAATTAGTTAACTATTATAAAAGGTAGATAATAGAACTCGAGGGGCCGGCTGGAGTATGATTTTAGTAGAACAAACACGCTTGTCATCTTATAACTTCAGTCACCCTTTCAGACAGTGGATCACATAGCCGATATAACTAGGGGTAGGTTGGTTCGGATCGAGATCACGCAACGACAAGCGCATTATCAGGAGTTTTAGGATACAGTAACCTCTTGCCATTAAGTGTAAGCAAAAGGACGTTTCCCTACTTTGTTGTATAAAAATATCCGCGTATTAGAAAAGCGCAGCGTTGAATCAAAGTCGTAGGAACACGCGCATACGTAGGTTATGCTGATGATGTGGTTTACATAACCCGCGGGCTCGGAAGCTTCAGAAGCCTGCGACCACTGATATGACGGACTGATCTCTCTGGCAGAGCCCAAGTACGCCTAGCTCTGCTGCTATTGATGGTAAGTTACGCTCACGTCAGCATGAATTACCGTTGCGATGTTATACTGATGATGTGGCTGACATACCTAACAGCGTCCAGGTACCCCGCCGGTTCAGACACTCCGGAATGCTGCGAACCCACTGATATGACGGACTGATCTCTCTGGCAGAGCCCAAGTACGCCTAGCTCTGCTGCTATTGATGGTAAGTTACGCTCACGTCAGCATGAATTACCGTTGCGATGTTATACTGATGATGTGGCTGACATACCTAACAGCGTCCAGGTACCCCGCCGGTTCAGACACTCCGGAATGCTGCGAACCCACTGATATGACGGACGGATCTCTCTGGCAGAGCCCAAGTACGCCTAGCTCTGCTGCTATTGATGGTAAGTTACGCTCACGTCAGCATGAATTACCGTTGCGATGTTATACTGATGATGTGGCTGACATACCTAACAGCGTCCAGGTACCCCGCCGGTTCAGACACTCCGGAATGCTGCGAACCCACTGATATGACGGACGGATCTCTCTGGCAGAGCCCAAGTACGCCTAGCTCTGCTGCTATTGATGGTAAGTTACGCTCACGTCAGCATGAATTACCGTTGCGATGTTATACTGATGATGTGGCTGACATACCTAACAGCGTCCAGGTACCCCGCCGGTTCAGACACTCCGGAATGCTGCGAACCCACTGATATGACGGACTGATCTCTCTGGCAGAGCCCAAGTACGCCTAGCTCTGCTGCTATTGATGGTAAGTTACGCTCACGTCAGCATGAATTACCGTTGCGATGTTATACTGATGATGTGGCTGACATACCTAACAGCGTCCAGGTACCCCGCCGGTTCAGACACTCCGGAATGCTGCGAACCCACTGATATGACGGACGGATCTCTCGCGCGGAGGTCGAGCACGCCTTCCTCTTCCCCACCAGCGTTGTTATACCGTTGCTGGAAGTAGACAAATATAGTGTTATTTGGTGTAGGAAAAACATATAATTACCGAAATTCTTTACAGATAGCTAAGAAGCGAGACTAAATTAAAGTAATTAAACGTTAGATGGTTTTCTTTCTCCGGAGGTGGGGGCTGGTGTGAGAAACCAGATTCTGTAAAGACCAGCGTACGAGAAGCAGGCCTCAAGTTGAGGCGAGGCGAGATAGGAACACCTTCCCTTGGCCGAGGACTTAAGCGAAATAATCGCATTTAAAAGACATGTAGGCCCCTGTGTTGCTTCGGAGGATTTAATTGACCCAAAGCCAGGGCAACGAGTTGGGGTAAGTCGGGGAGGTTGTTATTACTCCAGAGAAGTTGATTTTACTTCACAAAACTTACATTAACGTTATTGAACTTCGGCTGATGGTTCTCCTTCTCCGGCGGAGCAGGGGTGGGGGCTGGTGTCTCAGAGAAAAGCGCACGAGAGGCAGGCCGCGAGTTGGGGCGAGGCGAGGCGGGGGCAGCTTCACCAGGAAGACCGAGGACTTGAGCCGCGTACTCGCCTTGGAAGGACATGTCGGCTCCTGTGAATAGAGTTTTTAAATTATTTTTGTAAAAGTCAGAATTCGAGGTTCCAAAAGTGAATGAATACCATTGTTATCATAAGCTTTCAAAAACTCACTGCTGGGCATAATACAAATACAACACAATATAAATGCGTTTATTTAACGAACTCCTTAAACTAGTGATGTTTACTGGTGGCCCCACACTAGGCAACAATGCCTGTCCTGTGGAAGTCTTTATTAACATTTATTATAATTGGGAATAACTTATTATCAGAAAATAAGCCTCCCTTTGTCTGCGCCATCCTGTTCTGTCCCTAGTCGGGTCGATGCGATCCAGGTCTTTGTATTTATTTCCTGGCTATAAGGAACGATGACAGGTGGAATAAGTCACCGATGTGACCCAGAAATGCCAAGCGGAGTGCGGGACATCCGGGGGGAACTATAAATTACTGGAATGGCTATACCCAAATGTCTCAAATTACATGATTCTAATCGATGTCTAAAAGCACATAGTTGTATGGATTGTTAGTTGGATTTACGAATAGTTTGGGAGACATCTTTGGTCAGTACTGTTCTGTTCTGTTCTGAGTCCTCCCAGCCAGCAGTTACGCTGCAAGAGCTTATGAATGAGGTTTACCTTGGAGAGTACGTCATCACGCTTGCAGACCAAAGCCGATGCATGTATATCGTCCTCAGTCCCTAGAACATGGCGACGCCAAACCTCGTTATACCACTCTCATGGCTCGAGAAACCAGTTAGACTCGTAGATAGGGATAAAGGAGTGTAGGAGATATTCGCAGTCAGGGAGTAGGGGAGAGAGAGGGAGTTGAAAAAAAGAGTTGGGAGACATCTTTGGTCAGTACATTACTAAAATATTACCATGACTAACGGGTGCAAGCTGTATGGACTAAAGAGTACCACACAATAACGAATATTTTCTTTTCGTACCACTTGCTTAAAAAAAGGCACATTCTATGGCACAAAAAGCGAACATAATAATAGTCATTATTAATCTGTTAAAAACAGGGAAAGAAAGTTGTACTGAATTTCATTCATCCTCTAGAGGGAGAATGTGGTTTAAGTTTGAAATACTTACCGCAATTTATACTGAACTCAAATTATTTCTATATTGTTAAGCGTAAAAAAATAACTTTTGAATCGACAACATGTATCTGCAAAATCTACAAAACCACTTATATTTCATAAAATTTTAAATCAAGTTATGTCATTGTTTGTTTACACCAGCTGTTTAGTTTTCCAAAAAGAAAAAGCAAAGGGTCGTTTGCGTCTCACACATACAGCCAAGTTTTCTGCGTACCTATATTTATTTACAACGTAAAACATTTTGTATTCTTAATGTAACTGGATAAAAATGTTATATGTCTTTATTTTTTCGCAAATGGTACGAAAAGTAGAGTATTTTCCTCGGTGATAAAGCTGTCTTAGTCTTGGGTGAACTTAAATCCGTCGCTAAACTCAGGACTCAACCTGAATCCCTCGCTTCGCTCGTGATTTAAGTATTAACACCCTCGCTCCGCTCTGGAGTAAACCTCGAGTCCTTCGTTGCGCTCGCGATTTAAGTCGTCACCCGCGACAGTTGACACAGCTTTATCCCCTTGGTTAATAATCTACTATTTCGACTTCAATGAATACACAACTTACTAAATTGCATAAAACAGCTGATATGACTCATCATAGCCCCTAATTTCTCGACAGCCCACGTAAACGCCACGAATGAATAAATGAGCAGTGGGCGCTACAATAACCCTTGTAGCGCGGTGCGTTTGTCTTAGCGTGTGTCTAGCTATGCGTTAGCGGTGTGTCTTCATCCCAACACGTGGGTCAATGGATCAAGGCAACACTTTCACTGCGGGTAGAGGTCGTAAGCGACTAG
The DNA here is from genome assembly GCA_943193695.1 of Acrobasis suavella. Taxonomy (NCBI): domain Eukaryota; kingdom Metazoa; phylum Arthropoda; class Insecta; order Lepidoptera; family Pyralidae; genus Acrobasis; species Acrobasis suavella. Next base: position 13,659,894 of record OW971951.1, read on the forward strand.
ACATAACAATACAGCTGAGGAGGCAACTGGGAATACAACGAGTTGAGAGGGAGAGTAAGGCACAGTTACAGGATCATTGCAAAGCGAAATGCAAACTAATTCGTTCTCAGTAATTAAATTAAAAAAAAATGTTTATATTTCGACCAACAAGGATCATAATTTACATGTTGTGTTATTATTATTATTATTTATTCATTAGCACACTTAACAGATTACAAACACAAAAAGAGAAATAAATTAATCATACAAATATAAGAGCCGGTCTAGTCTGCAATCCTAAAACAAGTATGCCTAAAAGCTACATTAGTATCAGAATCAGAAGCTAGGGTACACTATAAATACAAGAATAAAAAGTGATATAGTAAGTAGAGTATACTATAACCAAAACTAAAGGTCTTTCGTTTTTCAGTCTATGAATCATTGAGCAGTGATTCACATACTGGAAATCAAACCTATTTGCCAACGTTTTAAGAGGCTTTTCCACATTCGGTTGGCTGTCTCGCTCGCACAATCAAATATTTTTAAAGATTATTTGAAAATGAGACTCATTTGAAGAAAAGTGTTTCATAAAACTTTCAATATGTTAGATATTGTAGACATGTTTTTTTTTATTGTTTATGCGTGTGTGTATCGAGAATAAGGTCATCAAAAATTTAAAATTTTGATGACCTTAATTTCAATGTAGTCAATATCTACACAATATACAAACATGTCTAAAATATCCACAATATAATGATCTTCAAAAATGTTTGATTGTGCGAGCGAGTCACCCAACCAAATGTGAAAAGCCTCCTAAGGATGCTGTTGGCACTGGCCCGGATCATGCCCGCCAGGAAGGATTAAAGAACGACGCAAGAAGTTTGGTGTCCTGTAACGATGCAAAAGTTTGGTTTCCTAAAGAGTTGGTATAAGCATAATGTGTGTGTTTGTGTGTGAGTCAACTCATTTACGTAGCTCGGTTCGCGACCTCGACCCGAACAGTGAAAGTGCCACCTTGATCCATTGACCGCTGGAAGATACTAGTTTTGTTGTAAGGCGATGCGCGTGCTCCTACTGATAGTTATACTTATTCATGGCATGGCAAGCACTCGGTTGATGAGGAGCTCGGTGGTACGGCGGGAGTATTCATTACTAGCCCTTATGCAAGTTAAGCAACACTCCCTTTCACCGCGAGACTTTATATCAGTTGTCGTGCTCCCAGCGCGAGGCCCAGCAAATCGAAATTAAATACCTACAACCAAGAAGAGTGGATACTTAAGTTAAGTGCAATTCGAGCAGTGGTTTTTGTCGGAAATATCCGATGCTCACGAATTGGGTACGAAAATGTTTGTCGGATAAATCCGACGTACGCGGTGAAAGGGTTGCATTTCTCTGTTTCTTCAATAATATCGGGGAGAGAGTCTCTCTTCCATGCTGGTCTAGGAGAGAAGAAAATCCTGAGAACCAGTTGCTTCTGTTCTCGTAAAAGCCCATAAGAGGGAATAGGTGAAAAAATCAGGTTAAAAGACGATACGGCTAGCGATCCATCACTATTTTGATCCCGTTTTTCCACGTTCACGCTAACAGTGGCCTTTTAGGTCTTGCAGCCTTAGGCTCCGTCTACCCCGTATGGGATAAAGACGCGATAGTTTCTTAGTCTGCCGCAAAAAAGTAGGTACAATAGCCGACTGCAACGCAATCGGTTGTTTGCCGAGGATAATTCACCCGTCAGGGTTGTCACAATGCGAATATTTGATAAGTAATTATTACATAACAGATTGCCGTGCGGTTTTTGGCCTAGAATAGGACGTTTACGCTTAAACGGCACCACGGACGTACTTTTTAGTGCCAAGCAACATTGAGTATTAAGAGGAAATCATTCGTGTTTCCATACAAACCGGAAAGTGACAGTACAGCAATTTTTTTAAATAAAATCTTTGTATATATAAGAATGTCCCTATGTCTTAGTTTCTTTTTTTTTTCATAATTTTATTATTAAAAGAAATACGAACCTCCACAAACCTGAAAAATGAATGAGATTTTCTACTATGTTCCAACATTTAGCAAACAAATATTAATATAACGAGATTATATTAAAAAAAAAAAGAAAAACAGGTATACAACCATAGCTTTTCTTCAATTAAAACAATAAATAAATAAATAAAATCTGTTAAGTTTTGTAGGAGAAATTAGGGAGGGGACTACAAAACGTTAAATTTGTGTATTTACCCGACTGCGCCAGAAGGAGGGTTATGTTTTTCGATAGTATGTATGTATAATTGTTTGGCACGCTCTGCAGCCTGAACGGCTCGATGGATTTTACCTTGAGAGGTGCGGTTAGATTCGTTTTTACTGTGAAAGTGACACTAAGTTTATCCAAATAAAAAAAAAAACAAAATGGCGGATTTATGGCGCCAAATTCAAATGTTTGGCACGCTCTGCAGCCTGAACGGCTCAATGGATTTTACCTTGAGAGATGCGGTTAGATTCGTTTTTACTGTGAAAGTGACACTGAGTTTATCCAAATAAAAAAATAAAAATGGCGGATTTATGGCGCCAAATTCAAATGTTTGGCACGCTCTGCAGCCTGAACGGCTCGATGGATTTTACCTTGAGAGGTGCGGTTAGATTCGTTTTTACTGTGAAAGTGACACTGAGTTTATCCAAATAAAAAAATAAAAATGGCGGATTTATGGCGCCAAATTCAAATGTTTGGCACGCTCTGCAGCCTGAACGGCTCGATGGATTTTACCTTGAGAGGTGCGGTTAGATTCGTTTTTACTGTGAAAGTGACACTGAGTTTATCCAAATAAAAAAATAAAAATGGCGGATTTATGGCGCCAAATTCAAATGTTTGGCACGCTCTGCAGCCTGAACGGCTCGATGGATTTTACCTTGAGAGGTGCGGTTAGATTCGTTTTTACTGTGAAAGTGACACTGAGTTTATCCAAATAAAAAAATAAAAATGGCGGATTTATGGCGCCAAATTCAAATGTTTGGCACGCTCTGCAGCCTGAACGGCTCGATGGATTTTACCTTGAGAGGTGCGGTTAGATTCGTTTTTACTGTGAAAGTGACACTGAGTTTATCCAAATAAAAAAATAAAAATGGCGGATTTATGGCGCCAAATTCAAATGTTTGGCACGCTCTGCAGCCTGAACGGCTCGATGGATTTTACCTTGAGAGGTGCGGTTAGATTCGTTTTTACTGTGAAAGTGACACTGAGTTTATCCAAATAAAAAAATAAAAATGGCGGATTTATGGCGCCAAATTCAAATGTTTGGCACGCTCTGCAGCCTGAACGGCTCGATGGATTTTACCTTGAGAGGTGCGGTTAGATTCGTTTTTATTGTGAAAGTGACACTGAGTTTATCCAAATAAAAAAAAAATGGCGAATTTATGGCGCCAAATTCAAATGTTTGGCACGCTCTGCAGCCTGAAGGGCTCGATGGATTTTAGCTTGAGAGGTGTCGTTAGATTTGTATTTACTGTGAGAGTGACGCTGGGTATATAAAAATAAAAATAAAAATAAAGAAACAAATAAATAAAAAAAACAGAGAGGCAGGCGGGTTTTTTGTTTTCATAAGTATTTTCGGTTCGAACTGCAGTTGTCTCTATCCCACATCGCGACAGGTGGTTCGTTTTAATACATTTTACAAATACCTATTTCTCAATTCTCTCGGCCTTAGTTTTCCCTCTTAAGCAATGATAAAGTTTGGTTTGACAAAGAAGAAGATGGAGTAACGGTCCAGGGCCACTCTTTCTCTTCCTGTGGATGTTTGAGGAAGCGACTAAGGAGTAAGCATCTCGTTCTACGTCTGCATTTCCCAGGAGTGTCATCGTCGGGCGGCAGCCAGTCGTTGACAATAGCCCAGATAGTCTTAATTCGCTTTCACTCTTCATGTGTGAAGGTTTCGCCCCCAAACTGGTGTCAGATTTTTCCAGCTGCCTAAAGGCGTCTGATATAGCTTGAAGACTGCCATACAATGATGACAGCCGGGACCAAAGGCTTATACGTGCCTTCCGAAGCACGGAGGAGCTCGAGTAATATTCATGCCACTTGCGGTCACCCATCCAAGTGCGGACCACGCCCGGTGTCGCTTTACTTGCGAAAGCGTTAGAAATGCGCACTTCCACTGGGCCACCGAGCTCCGGTTATTTTTATTACGTTTGTTTTGTTTTGTTTTTCGTGTGTTTAAGTGGCCAACACTGGTGTCAGATTTTTCAGGCTGCCTAAAGGCATCTGACATAGCTTGACAACGGCCATACAATGATGACAGCCGGTACCAATATACGTGCCTTACGAAGCACAGAGGAACTTGAGAAATGTTTATGCCACTTGTGGCCACCCATCCAAGTGCGAACCACGTCAGGGGTCACAAGAGCGCTACTTAATAGCTCCAGCTTTTTTTCTTGTACTTTTTTTCCGTTTTATAATAAGACTTTCCATATGTCTCGGTCCCTTGATATCACCCTGCGGTTCTTTTCAGACTGGGTCAAATCATCCGCCCATCTTTTCCTTTGCTGTCCCGGTTTTCTTCGGTCATTTAACATTTAGTTTAGAACTCTTTTCCCTCTAGTCATTAGATTCCGTACATGCGCACTCGCACCTGACAGGCCGTAGCTGAAAATCAGTCAGCTACTCTCTGAGCAGCACTGAGATATGACCTATTTGTATTGCTGTGGCACACAGATGCAGGGATATTGATATATGTTCTCAGTGCGATGTTTTATCATGTGTTATTTTGGAATTTTGTATATATTTCTTCTGTATGTGTGTGACTATAGCAACGAATAAACATCTTATCTATCTATCTTATCATTTGGTATCCAATTTGTGGTAATGTGTGCCCATCTTTAGGGGTGCATGCGGCAGACGTGACCCGCCCAGTTCCACTTCAATTTGGCTGCTTTTACTCCTTCATCGCGACTTAAGAATCCCCTTACCCTAGACTTTTCCATACAAACGTAGTCTACGTTTTATTTTGAAACGACATGTCAGATTTCGGTAAAAATTGTAATCGCAATTATCTAGGGTTATAATTGGTTTCCGACGATAATATTATAAACTGGAAAGAAATTATAATGATGGTCAAATATGATATAATACACTATATTCTCTTTTAAGTTCATAATTTCACTCTAGGAAACCAATTATAACCCTAGATAATTGCAATTTCTTTGAAATGACGTAATTGTGCCCATATCCGACATGTCGTTTCCAATAAAGCGTAGACTACGTTTGTATGGGAAAGTCTGATTCTGTACAGGGTAAGGGGACTCTTAAATGGCTAATTTTAAAGACTTTGGTTAAAACTAGGTTGGAGAAGCACATGGTAAAAAAGTTTATTTGCCAGACAAATTTAAAAAAAACCTACTTTCAACAACTTGCGCCTACAGACTAAAATACATGAAAAATATTCGTTTAAATTTTTTCATACAAAACGGCAATTTCATAGATAAAGACCTAATATTATTTTTTCGTGTTCACGTGACCGCCTGCCGTTTTCATGTCCGAATGCTTGCGTGTCACACGGCGCGCCTAATAACGGTCGTAATAGGCAACATTTTATTTTAAAGTACACATCAGTACATCACGTTCTAAATGTGTTGCCGAATAATACCGCGACGCGACCAATATCCTTGTGACATGCAAATGTTGCACTGGATGTGCGGAGTCTCGCGGAGAGACAGCAGCGAGAGGAACACCCGCGGCCTGCGGCAGCTTTCTTGCGTCCGTGTCAAGACTGTCAAGCCCGTCACAGACAAAGCTATGATATATACAACGTGTAACGGAAAGAGGGTATCAACCCGTGGCGTAGTGGTCACCATGCTAGTCCGCCACCCAGAGGTTCTGGGTTCGATTCCCGGTCAGGGCAAGTTGGAAAATGGCCTTTTTCAAATTGTCCTGGGTCTTGGGTGTTTATCTATATATGTATTTGTTATAAAATATAGTATCGTTGAGTTAGTATCCCATAACACAAGTCTCGAACTTACTTTGGGGCTAGCTCGATCAGTGTAATATGTCCCTATATATTTATTATATATTTATACTAATCAATGTGAACAGCTTTTATTATGGGACCATTCCTGAAATGGTAAAAAAAAATCTTCATCTCCATACAAAGTTAAATACCTACCGTGCCAAAAATTTCTCGATCTCCTCCGTGCTTCGGAAGGCACGTATAAACCGTTGGTCCCGGCTGTCATCATTGTATGGCAGTCGTCAATCTATGTCAGATGCCTTTAGGCAGCCTGAAAAATCTGACACCAGTGTTGGCCACTTACACACACGAAAAACAAAACCGTGCTAAAATGTATGGAACTCGCAAATTTTTATTTTACTTTTTCAGATATGGTCCCATTGTAAAAGTTGTTCACATTGATTAGATATTTACTCCCTTTCGAGTTGATATCCCCTATCCGTTACTCGTTGTATTATTATATCGTGCTATATATTATAGCAGGCTACCACACACGGTAGCTACTATTATATATGTATATTCTCCTTCATTTAGTTCTGCGGTAAAATATATATGAATATTTGTTCACATATTTTAGTGACGTCCTAAAAATATATAATATAGCTCCGTCAGCAGTCGCTCGGAGATTACTATGGAAAATATATCGTTATATCTTGCTATAAAAACATAACTTACATATCTTATATAACTTTTAGTTTTGGCAGTCCTCTCGTGATGTTAACCTGACACTGCCTAAAGAATTCTGAAGAGACCGAAACAGGTGGAAATCTGAAGGTGCCAGGTCAGGACTATACGGCGGATGCATTAACAACTCCCAGCCAAACTCTCTTAATTTTTGCTGAGTGGTTAAAGATGTGTGTGGTCTAGCGTTATCATGATTAAAAACCACACCCCTTCTGTGGATTAATTCCGGCCGCTTTCTCTCAAGTTCTTGCTTTAATCTTATCAGTTGTTCGCAATAGAGTTCTGAATCGATGGCCCTGCCTGGTAGTAACAGCTCATAATGAATAATGCCCTTCCAATCCCACCACACACACAGCATCGCCTTGTTGCGAGTTAACCCGGGTTTCGCCACAGTCTGTGAAGCCTGACCGGCCTTTGACCATGACCTTTTTCGCACGTTCTTGTCGTACGTGATCCACTTTTCATCACCAGTTATCAATTTCTTCAAAAATGGTTCGGTCTCATTACGTCGTAATAAAGAATCACATATGAGTACACGGTTCATTAGGATTCTTCCAGAGAGCTCGTGAGGTACTCAAATATCGAGCTTATTTGTGTACCTATTTTTTTTCAAATGCGCCAAAACTGTATTGTGGTCAATTCCCAGTTTATCAGCTACGTCGTAACTACTGACACGCCGATCTTGCTCCACTTTTTCAAAAATAGCATCCGACATCGCAAATTTTTTTCGCGGCTTGCGTTGCATTTTTACTTTTTTAGTAGTAAAATTTTAAATTTGAAAATCACGCATTTTCCTAATTTGAATTTGGAATTATCTTCTTTAATATTTAAACTTTTAAATGATACCAAAACCAGCCAGGTACAAATAGTGGTTTTATTACAACTGCTGACCCGGCAAACGTTGTTTTGCCAAAATTGAGGATTGTATGTATTTTTGTATGTTGGATCATAAAAAAATAGAAATTAAAAATTTTGTCTAAAAAATAAAAATAAAAATTTAGGGGTGGACTACCCCTAACATTTAGGGGGATGAAAAATAGATGTTGGCCGATTCTCATAGATACCGGATAAGCACAAAAAATTTCATCAAAATCGGTCAAGCCGTTTCGGAGGAGTATGGCAACGAAAACTGTGACACGAGAATTTTATATATTAGATAGCTCTGTCTACGGTTGCTGGAAAATTACTATGGAAAATATATCGTTATATAAATTGCTATAAAATATATTAATATATATTATAGCTAAGGCGCCGGACACACATCTCCTCCGCGTCTTTTTCATACAAAATGTATAGAAGCATCACAAAGAATAGAATGTATCTTAATATAGATACGTCTGCGCCCCATCCACGTCTTACGTCTTTTCTGTTTGTCCAGCGCTTGAGTCTGTTGTGGGAGAAAAATTGCAAGAGCGTCGTCTACGCTGGTACGCTCATGGTTTACTGAAACCGGAAAGTTGCGTGAGAACAAATGCCGCCTCAGCCGGGCGGCAGACGCGTTAGACCTAAGATAGGCTGGCTGGCTTCACGTCGTCAAGTATGATATGCGTGCCAATGGTTTTACAAGCAATATCAAGAATACTCAATGATTCAATTGCAAAAAGCAGATTCTACCCCTAAGAGAACAAATACGTGATGGTATGTATGGTTTCACTACAGCCGACAACGCGACGACAAATGATTTAAATAAAAATACTTCATATACACATCAAGCCGCTGAAAAGTTTCTTAAAACACAAATACGGAATTGTAAACAAATGTTTTTATTGTGATAATGATGGAGCGTCCGTGACCTGAACCTAGTTTACAACACAAACATGATGAAGACAAATAAATGTGTACTATGAGTACCTACATACATTAAATTATTTCATTTATATGGATCCGTAAGAGACGATGAAAAATAAAGAACTATTTCTTCGTATGAAACCGAGAAATGAAGGAAGAATATTTATTTCTTTAAACATAGCTGGCAATGTACAAAGAACGAATATTTCTTAGTACATTATCCGGTTTTGTGCATAAATATTTTTTCCGCGTACATTGCTGGTAACGCAACTAAGTAATGTACGAGTAACAAGGCGACTTATCGCGTATCGCAATAGAAAACCGAATACACCAAACGCTTTAAAATCGAAAACCAAAAAAAAACGTCAGTAAGTACATACAAATAACACAAACCAACAAAAAAGTAAAACCAATTTTCACAGAAATTAATGTCAATACGAACATAACGTTTACATGACAGACAGACAGCCCTGTGGGTGTTATTCGCGGGTCCCGCCCGCTCTAAATATACTCTGGAGTAATCCGGACATCAAAGGAAAGCCGCGGATGCGTGCACTCGCGGCCACAACACTGTGATGTGATGACTAATAACTGAGGAACGGAAGCGTCCTGCATCCAACATTCTTATGTTTGCTCAAGTCATCTGACCACCTAGTGAGTGCCTTAGTGAGCAGCGTTAACGATGTTACTGGCGGGTCCCACCCGTTCTAAATAAACTATGTAATAATGCGAGTATAAAAGGCAAGGTCGCGTGTGGCGACCTCTACGCCACCACGAGGAACTACAACCACAAACAATGAAGCTACAACCGACAACATACTTCAATAGATCAATATGAGATGGCGCCATCCAGCAGTATCCTACATCTCGGTATCAGAGTTCTGGCTGCAACTTTACAAATATAGAGCCCGTTATCTTGTCGCACTGATGTCACTTTTTCGGAGAGATTTAAACTTTTAATTCATTGACCCTCTCTACATCGATGTTTGTAGTTAAAATATATGATTTTTCGCCTCGATCTAAATATCTTCTAGAATAACCTCCTCTGATTGACGAGGATTATTCTAGAAGATATTACCTCCTTTATATTACTATATATACCTCCGTGGCGTAGTGGTCACCATGCTAGTCCGCCACCCAGAGGTCCCGGGTTCGATCCCCGGTCAGGGTAAGTTTGAAAATGGCCTTTTTCAAGTTGTCCTGGGTCTTGGATGTTTATCTATACATGTATTTGTTATAATATATAGTATTGTTGAGTTAGTATCTCATAACACAAGTTTCTAACTTACTTTGGGGCTAGCTCAATCAGTGTTATTTGTCCCTATATATTTATTTTATTTATATTTATTTATTTAATCCGAGTATCAAAACAAGGAAGCGGCCTGCGTACAGCATTCTTGCAAGTATGCCCAGGTTATCTGACCACTGTCTCTTTCATCCTGTATCGGTCTAAAGCTTGACCAAACGCCTCTTTCAGCAAAGGGAGGATTTGCCCATAATCAACCCGCTGTGCAGGCGGGTTGATCACAGTATTTGGCAGTATTTTCGTAGAGGACGCTGCTACTGGTTCTCTTTTACCTCGGCCTTCCTTAGTCTCGCCTCTAACGACACACGTGGGAGACGAAAGGGGTGGGATGAAAAATCGTATTCTACTCTGCCGTCACACTTATGCCGTCACGACAATGTCGACACCACGCATTTTACCACTAAGTAGTAGGTAGGTATCCTTAGGTTTCCTTACTGGACATCATAATATCAAATTATCGATATGTATTATTTTAACAACTACGAGTACACCCTGATCCATTCACAACTAGTATTGAACCATTACAACAGGGAGGGACTGGTCAGCTTGGAGTCGATTTTTTGACTACTTAGTATTTCTTCTTATGACGTAATTTATGTTTGGTAACTCGTTCGCAAGCATTACATGTTATAATGTATCAACATTGTATTATATTAAAATTATTTATTATTTAAAAAAAGACAATAATAATATGACAAAGCCCTTCTGGCGAGTAGGCGACCAATACTGTGAAAATGATTTTCTTTCGGCGTTTCATCTCAGCAGTGGTCGTTACGAAGCTCTGGTATCGGTAGATTTTCTTTAAAATAAATTAAATTTCAATATAAACTACACGTTATGTAAATTATATTTATTGACATGTAAAAGTGCCTGTCAAGGTCTAATTACTGAATAAACATTTGAATTATTGAATTCAGCCTCACCATATTTCCCGCAAAGCAAACTGACAAATCACCGCAATCAAAGCTCACGACACACAAACAAGCCTGAGCATCGAGATCATCAATCAGGGCGTTCAGACATGAATGGGCTCATTATATAAATACGGCTTGCGTCACTTAACCCGGTGACCTGCGCGGGAGTCGAACCGAGACGCGCGTTCGTGGCGTTGCGAAAACTGCGCCGCTGGGAATATGGGCTAGACTAGACGTGACGTCACTATAGCTATGTAAGACTGGCTATGAGGTGCAAACCAGAAATGACTTAAAGCGAGGGCTTTGGGAGTCTTGGCAACAGACCTTTTTAGATATGTAAGGACTTGCTGTGAGCAATCCAAACAAATCTATGACAAGAGCAAAGGTTTTACCTTTTCAACAATTGTAGCGTTACAGTTATTTACGTGCTAACTACAGTCTATTGGATAAACAATATATACAGATTATCTCAATTGTTTCCCACAGGGGTAGGCAGATAGACTATGGACCTCTACTTGCTTCGATCCTAATAGACCTCTCTTTCATCCATCATCTACACTCATCGCTCTCTTCATGCATGCCCGCCGGTTACGGATATTGAGTGCGCATTACTAACGCTTCCGCAAGTAAAGCGACACCGGGCGTGGTCCGCACTTGGATGGGTGACCACAAGTGGCATGAAAATTTCTCGAGCTCTTCCGTGCTTCGGAAGGTACGTATAAGCTGTTGGTCCCGGCTGTCATCATCGTATGGCAGTCGTCAAGCTATGTCAGATGCCTTTAGGCAGTGTGAAAAAAACTGACACTGGTTTTGGCCACTTACACACACGAAAAGCAAAAGCAAAGTAATCTTCTATCTAATCTAGTTGTCGAGGACGACCCTGACCCTGACGGATATGCAATAATCCCAAAAACAAATAAAATAAATAAATATATACGGACAAATCACACAGATTGAGCTAGTTCCAAAGTAAGTTCGAGACTTGTGTTATGGGATACTAACTCAACGATACTATATTTTATAACAAATTCATATATTATTATGTATAGATAATCAATCATCCAAGGCCCATGTCAATCTGTAAAATATAATTTTCCGTCTTGACCTGACCGGGGATCAAACCCAGACCTCCAGTGTGACTGCTCCTGGCATGATGACCACTGAGACACAGAGGCCGTCAATGATTTAAAAATTTAAAAAGATTTCGTTCTGGTTTTACGCCTGCCTGACGATGACGTCAAGCTTCAACAATTGGAAATTGCAAAAAGAACTTCCTATCAAGCAAATCAACCTATCAAATAAAACATTATACAAGTATACCACAAAGTGTCGAAATATTACATTATTCTGTAAAATACCCATGAGGTCAGCACCACTTTGAAATGCATGAAGAGCAAACTGCGGAATGAAGATTCCTACAACAAAGGGTGTAAAATTACAATAACATGTGCGAATCAACAGCTAATGGACGCTATTTTTGGAACGAAGTTCCTTATCGCGCGTTGCGAAAGGGGGCTAGACGGAAAAAATTAAGACCAAAAGTTGTAACGACACTTTTTGTTCATTCAAATTTATGAAGATAATAAAAACTTGATTTTAGAACGCAGAAAAGATTTGAATGTAATTTAGACCTATTTATATTTTACTTCGTTCCATCCGGGTGTCCCATAACACCTCTCCAGTTTTTATTTATTTATTTAAGTTTATTGCACACAATCTTATGATGGATTGATTACGATGGGTCAAACTTAAGCTAATGCATTATTTACCTACCAGTTTGCCTTTGGGACAAGGTGAGAGATTGGATTAGGGTAGGGGTGCAAGTGTGCCCCCCCCCCCCCAATGGGTTCCCGGTTTGTCGTACCGGGGGGGCTCAGTACCGGTGGTAGTCGGTGGCCACGGGGAAGCTAAGAGGAACCCGCAAAGGGGCGCTCCTGCTGGCGTGCACCAGCAGAGAGCGCCCACATTGGGGCGGCGGGGGAGTGGGAAGTTCTCCCCCCACCCGAGGAGGGGCGCTCCCGCGGGCTCGGCTTCGGCCTTGAGCCTGTAGGGATGCGCCCAATGGGGCGGCGGGGGAGTGGGAAGTTCTCCCCCCACCCGAGGAGGGGCGCTCCCGCGGGCTCGGCTTCGGCCTTGAGCCTGTAGGGATGCGCCCAATGGGGCGGCGGGGGAGTGGGAAGTTCTCCCCCCACCCGGGGTGGGGCCGCCGGGAGGGGAATGTTTCATTGCCCTCCCGGCGCTTCAGGCGGGGCCACACCGCCGTGGCTGTGGTGGGAGATCGGTCGCGGAGGAGGAGGAGTGTCGGTGTTACGTTGCCGCTCTCCCTATCCTCCGCGACCAAGCGGTGCCGCACCGTGTTTGCGGCGAGGGGCAAGCGGCGGAGCCTTTCATCTTCTCCGCCGCTGGGAGCCGGTTTATCTGGCTCCCATGGGTCCACAGGCGGTAGACTGCGTGGGAGTTTGCCGCCTCTCAATTGGGCCGAGGAGGTACGGCGCGTCCGTGAGTTCCGGACGCGCCGACTTGGTGAGTGGGGGGGGCGCTGTGACGCCCCCGAGGAGGGGCCGCTTTGGCGGCCAGCCGCGCCGGGGTTCGCGGATGTATTTCCGTTCCCGTGTCCCCGGCAAAAGCGGTTGAGATGGAACTCCGGAGGTTTTTTAGTGGGTAGGCACGTCGCTCTGGCGTGGAGTCCCACATAACCCGACAGCCTCCCCCGCAGGCTGACGGGTATCCGTAACAGGGATCTTTCCTCCGAAAAAAAAAAAGGGGTGCAAGTGTGCCAAGCCAACTTGTATTATGTTATACTTATTTGTGGTTATTATCATAAACATACATTAATAAATATAAGCCATTGCCAAGCTTTGACATTGCAAGAGAATATACATAAACTTATACAGTCTTATTATAAAACCCAGACTAAGTTTGTTACTAAGTTTAAACCATTATCCGACCAAATCAAGTTGACATCTAGTTATATTTCATTATCATCTGTCAATGTCAACTTCATTTTTGGCGGATAATGGTTTAAACCTAGTAACAAAGTTAGTCCTGTTTTTATAATAAGACGGATAGAGATTAAATAATACACGAAAACAATTTAAACCCGATATCTACATCTACCGATATCTCACAGAAAGCAAATCAATTAACGCATTACTTAAGTATATGGACGTTATTTAAAAAAGCGCCATATCTTGTTTCAAGCTACCTAAAGATATAGCTTGCCAACTGCCATGAAAGATGACAGCCGGAATCAACAGCTCAAACTGCCTTCCGAAGCACGAAACAGCTCAAGATAATTTATATACAACTTGTGGTATATTTTTTTTTTTCAGGAATTAGGCGTCATTGTTGAGCAAAAGTCTCCCTTCTTTCTTGGGGTATAATATGCGCAATACTCGTAATTAAAAATATCCTTGTATAATTGTTGGACGTCGGCGTCCTGGAAGACCTAGGCGCAGATGGCGTGACGATCTAGACGCCTATTCGAAGAAATGGCACGAGAAAGGACAAAACAGGGATAAATGGAGAGCCTAGAGGGAGGCCTTTGCCCAACAATGGGATCTAGTGGGCTCTTTACAACTTTAAATAATTCTTATATTAACTTCTTCCGAGGACAAACTTTTCTGCAGTTTGGTCCGCATCATCGGGACCAATTTTGTGTTAGTTTTTAAACCAACCCAACTAATGCAGGACCTAGGACGGCTGCTGGCGCCCTGCACGCTTCTGCCATGGTACCCCGGTGTTCCAGAAACCTGTTGATGTGTGCGACACCATTGCACTCGGGGAGGAGATGTTTCGCAGTTTCTTCAGCCTCCACACAAGCACTAGATGGCTGTTAGTATTATAAGTTGATTTACTTGCTCTTCGTCTCCTATCTCCAGTCTGTTTCAACAGAACCATGACCAGGCCTGTGCCACTTCCCGTTTAGGTATCAAATACCTGTGTGAAAGGTATGGGAAATTCAGTTATGTGAATCGTTTTTCCAGAGTAATATGAATGAAATTGCCGTATCTAAACGAAACGATCCTGAGTTCAGATGCGAGCTAAATTAAACCATATCGCTGACCACATTGAGTAGATTATTCTTTGAATTTCTTTGCTGAGTGAGACTTCTGTACGTGAGTACTTTCTGTGCCATGACCGGAGCGCCGTCGGCGCAGTGAGGTGTTTCTAGGAACGTCATTGTTCCACGCTCCACAATGGCACTGTTTTGTTTTCGATAGCGTAACAGATACGCTAACACTGCATTTGATATGATATGCCTTGATAAGATTCGATTGTTATACATAGCTTAGAATAGTCTTAAAACTCTTAAATTTGGACATTTATCACAACACAGATGTCAGGGTCAGATAGTATTATTCTTAATTAGTCCGCCTTTTAGATTATCCAAAAATAATAGACCCATATTTTTCAGTTTATCAAAAAAATAAAAATTCACAAAGATACGGAGCATCTAAGTTCAAGAGTGCGGGCTTGCGACGTCACCACTATGTAAAAATCGTGCTTCAGAGTGACGGCATGCGAAATTTCAATGCGCTGTATCATCGTAATTGTTTTGTTTTTTAAGAGAAAAGAAAAAATACGTGTACAATATTTAGTAATAATCGAACAGATGGGTCAAATGTAATTTTCCAGTCGTCATGCTGAACTCCGAATTTTAAAATATCAATGTACGGAACTTCGAAAGTTTCTTCGTAGCAAATTCCGAAGTTGAATACAGAAACTTTCGAAGTTCCGTACTTTGATATTTCAAAAGTCGGAGTTCAGTATGACTGTCGTCATACCCTACCTATACTATTAAGTTGGTTTTTTTGCTCTTCGATTCGTCTCCAGTCTGTTTCAAGTGTTTCAACAGAACCAGGGGGGTTACTCCAAAAGCGCTACGCAAGACGGACGTTACTGCGTAACCGTGTTTCAGTGTCAAGCAACATTGATCCCTATAGTTTGATGATAAAGTCTTATGTGGTTTGAAATTGAAATAAGACGTCACTTACGTACGAAAGACGTATTATTTTATGGAGTAACCCCCCAGTTGCGATCGGAGCGCAGTCTGCGCAGTGAGCTGCGCATGTTTCTAGGAACGTCATTGTTCAACGCTCGACAATGGCGCCTGTTTTGTTTTCGATAGCGTAACAGATACGTGCTGACTACGGTCTATTGGATCCTACTGAAAACATGAATGTGAAAATGGGAGCCAAGTTCAATATTATGATATAGTGTGGCATGTCGACTTTACCGGCGAAAGATTTGATTCGATATCTAAATGCGTGCCAGGTTCTTATAAACAATTTGGAAATTGATTTTTAAGTTTTAAAATACTATAATAACTTGTATTGTTCTGCTAGCATATTGTTACTTTTTAAAAATATGACTTTTCAAGTTTGAATGGTCAAATTATTTACACAAGCTACTGATATACTGATTTGACATAGCAATGTATTCTCAGTCCACACATCTAATTTTAATATCAGTATAATTGTAAAGTTGACGTTCTTGGAGAAAATGTTGCAGTACAGTTTGTTACCGCTTCTTCTGTACTTGCGCTTTGGAGGCGGCAGTAAACTTAGTTGTAAGTAAATGATCTGACGTCAACAACTAACTATTAAGAAATCGAAAGAAAAAAGAAATGACAATTATCAAGTGATATAAATATCCAAACAATGATTTTTGACTTTTATGACTTTATATCAAACCTCAACATTGTGTATTTTTAGCAACTTATTTTGTATGTTTATGTTAAATAGAGTTTAGAGTTAAGAGATCAAAAGTGGCTCCAAATGGTTCATGTAATATAACAAACATATGCTGTTTCGACTTTCTTGCCTTAAACTTGGCTTGACACGCTCCTGCGTGTCTAGATAACCCTTTGCCGCAACTGCTTGAATTGTTATGACTTACAATGCCGTACTAAGAATCGTGCAGCTCGTCGAGTCTAGCATTTAAGCTGTTGGTTTGAATAAAACAGAGCAGAAAATAATTTAAACTAGACATAGCTCCTTTTTATTTTCATGATTGCCTAATTCAAGGTTCTTCTTTGAAAAACTGATCTTTTTAACAATGAAACTGACGATTTTATTTCACAATCAGGTGCATTTACCTTCCTTTTAGGCCTTACATCTAAGATTTGAGCACGAGATCGCTCAAGCGCCATTTCATTCAAAATTTTGTTTTTTTTTTTTCATTGTATCTGAAGGCTTTCCAGACCCTACATATGACAGTCAGACGCTGCATGGATCTATCAAAACAGACGAGCCGCTGGCAGTTTTTGTCCGGCACACTCGTGTTACGATTGTGTAAGTTCAAATCGGTAGATTGCTATATTGTTCAACACTAGTACCTAGTTCGTTCAGGACTGTTTGAAAAGTATATTGTCTAAAAAGTGTGTTGACTAAATCCGTCCAGGGGGCATTCTGTCTGCGACCTCGAAAAATGTAACAACTGTTCGAAGCTTTACACAAAACAAAAAAGTCCCTTTTCTATGGATAGATCATGTGTTCAAAGTTAATTTAAAAAACAAAGCTTATAAGCCATCCTACTACATAGCCATAGCCAACTACTCAACTGGCCAATACGGTATCTTAATCAATTATTTTTATTATTCCTATCATTAAGTAACATAATCTAAAACCATAAACAAAACTATTTTTTTAATCTGCCTGACATAAGTAAGTTAAAAACTTTTAAAATGTGATGATGGTAAGGGAAACTGTGAAATGGAAACACGTACAGCGCTCTTGAAGTCACCGCTATTAGCTCTCGCGCGTACGAAAGAGATAGAGAGATGTCCCCGTCACCAACACGCTCCGACTTATTTGAAATGCTAGTTGCGATTACCCATTTTCTCGCTGTTTTCAAAACAAATGTTTCATTTTAATTGTTTTTTTTGGTTTTATATAAAATAATAATAACCACAAACATACACAGTAAAATAGCCTACTCAACTCGACCAATTTGAAATCCGCTCTCCCATCACACACACGCGTTTCCGATCCTATTGATTTTCGTTCTATTTGCTTTTATACTGACGTCTATCATTTTTCGTCCGGGCACGATGGGCTCCGATGGCTAAAATCAATTACCAAATTGAGTTTCACGACAAAACATTTTTGAGCCTGCGGGGCGGTCGGGCTTTGTGCAGCGTTGGATTCGGTTTTTGGTTATTTTGCGTTGGAAGTGAATTATATGGAGAATAAGGTTAATTTGTATTGTATATTATTTAGAACGATAAATTTCCTTCCGGACCACTTGTCCATTGATGGTACAAACAATAAAATTTGGCGTATGTATAAACTAGCTGACGCCCAAAGCGTTGCCGGCGAGTTCAAATTTTTCAAAAATTGACGGAGTTTTATACAGACTTTCAACCCTTCTTTTAAACCCTCCGGGAATGCATTGTCTCTTAGGCGCCGGACACACTGAAAAGACTTAAGACGTGGACGGAGCGCAGACATGTCTCCGTTTCATACAAAAGCGCGGCAGTTCTTGACTTTGGTATTACTTATAATGATTCTGTGACTCTGGCCTCTTAACCATCGCCGACCTAGTCTCGACAGATGATATTAGTGTTGGAAATCCAACATGTATATTTTATCTGTGTAAAGTTTGTATGTTGGCAACTGGTTGTCAGTTCAATTTGCCATCTCATCCTCCGCAAGAAAACAATTCTGTCTCCGATTAATTCTGTGCTACGGTGTGTAATTGTGTAGATCCAACCAATAAACGTCTCATCAGTGCTCGGTGTATCAATTTATCAGCCCAACCAACAACGAAACTACGGTCCACTGCCCACTACTGGGTCAAGAACTCTTTCAATTAGAATACGATTATGTTAGACTGCGAATACTTACTGCAGACATACATTCATACAAACAAACACGTTCTGTCTGCCAGTGGACCGCAAAACTTGATACCGTTCTCCATGACCTAACACACGTGACGTGGCGACAGCTCCGGCTCCATCCACGCCTATATTTAGCGAGTTATTGTGCAACATTATACTGTTTATTACATTATGTCGTAGTACGATGTGCTGTAATACCGTTACTATAGTACTTTGGAGCTTAATGGCGTGGCGGAAATAGGCATTAGGCACATTAGGGAGCTCGCAAACGAGCGATATTGTGCCAGTGTCAGTTCGTGACCCTTTCCAACAAGTCAAAAAAGATACATTTTCTAAACGTCAAAACAAACATTTTGTATGGGATTTGTATGAAATATGTGATGACGATATAGATGGAGTCAAATACCGCTCTACCTGAATTTTCCGGGGTCTAGTGCTGCCCCCATTTGAAATAAATCATTCGAAAGGAAACGGAGAAATCATTTAAAATTTTGTCTTAATCAGACCCTAGATAACCTTTTTAGTAAACAATTTTTTGAACTGTTTATAGTTTCAAGTGAGAACGTGAAGCTTTTTTACGCCCATTTGCGAAAAACGGCCACTTTTGGCCAATGTGGGTAGAAAATCTTCACGTTCTCACTTTAAACTGTAAACAGTAGTACATAAAATAGATTGAAGGGTTATCTAGGGTCTGATCAAGACAAAATTTTAAATGATATCTCCATTTCCTTTAGAATGATTTATTTCAATTGGAGCAGCACTGGACCCAGAAAATTCAGGTAGCCCCTTAATATTTATAGTTTTTCTGCAATAATAAATAAATATATAGGGACAAATAACACAGATTGAGCTAGCCAAAGTAAGTTTGAGACTTGTGTTATGGGACTCAAACTTAACGATACAATATTTTATAACAAATACATATATAGATAAACATCCAAGAACAAGGACAGTTTGAAAAAAAAAAAATATTAATAATTAATCTAAAATCACATTTAAAATGGATATATGATAGATGAAGGGTGACCCCAAGTGGCATAAAATTTCTCAAGCTCCTCCGTGCTTCGGAAGGCACGTATAAGCCGTTGGTCCCGGCTGTCATCATTGTAAGGCAGTCGTCAAGTTATGTCAGATGCCTTAAGGCAGCCTGAAAAATTTGACACCAGTGTTGGCCGAACATATGCGAAAAACAAACAAACCTGGTTAACGATAAAACCGTGATATATCTTAAACTGTAAAAATTTAGAAAATAAATCCACAATCAACAAAGTTTCATGTTGTCCCTGCAAAATGAGACATCAAAAATATTCCACGGCACCGATGCTATTTAGAATTCAGCTCGAACGGAATTGCGAAATAAAATGGTGGAAATTGTAAAAATGTATAAAAAACATACATAGGGTCGGTCATGGCCGGCGGCAGGGACAGACTACGTCGAGCAGATATCTCTTTGCAAATACACTTAGTTATTTTATATAACATCGGTGGTACTTTTTAGGGTTCCGTACCCAAAGGATAAAAACGGGACCCTGTTAGTGAGACTCCGCTGTCCGTCCGTGCATCCGTCTGCCTGTCTGTCACCAGGCTGTATCTCATGACCCGTGTTAGCTAGACAGTTGAAATTTTTACAGATGATGTATTTTTGTTGCCGCTTTGACAACAAACACTAAAAACAGAATGAAATAAATATTAAAGGGGGGGTCCCACACAACCGTTGTTTTTTTGCGTGGTTTTTTTTTTGCTCGATTTTAATAACGGCAACAGGTAAACGCTTGAAATACTCACAGAATATTTCGTTATGTACTCACTTGAAAAATAAATAATTAAAATAAAATAAAATAAATATTTACGGGGGCTCTCCTACAACAAACGTGATTTTTAGGGTTCCGTAGTAAACAAGGAACCCTTATAGTTTCGCCATGTCTGTCTGTCAGTCTGTCCGTCCGCAGTTTTACTCAGCGACTATAAGTACTAGAAAGCTTTAATTTGGTATAGGTATGTATATTAATTATGCGAAAAAGTGGTAAAATAAAATTATTAAAAAAAAATTTTTAATGTAGCTCCCATACAAGTAAAGTCAAAAGTTAATTTTACTTTGTCGACTAACCAATCATGTGGGGTATCGTTGATTTCAAAAATATTATGAGCTTGTGAACACCGTTTTTCGATTTAGGGATCCGTTTCTGAAGTATTTGGTTTTAAAGTGAAAATTTTTGTTATAGTCAAGTGTCCCCCCGCCCCTCTATCTGCTAAACGGTTATATATGGACACGTGAAAAAATTCACAGCTATAGTTAATATAACGAAATTTAAAGGAAAACTATCAGAGCTAAGTAGGGTTTACAAATTAAAAAGTTATAGGCGATCAACACGCAATACACACTCTGAATTTGATCGCGGGCAGGATAGACATCTTCCAGTGTACTCTGTGTGAATTTACAAAGGTTGCCGTGTGTATAATAAGTTATAAATAATGTAAATAATCGAAAAATGTGGAATGTGTTGCTATTCTATTGTATTGGGTACAAACCTGTAAAAAAAAAAAACTGGAGAATAAATAAATACTAAATACTAACTTATAAAATGTACTCGCCAGAGGAAAATTTCATATTTAATAAATTCAATAGAAAATTAGTTTTTAGACGTTTTTAATGGCATGAACTCAAAGTTGGCGTTCGTAACTACGGAACCCTACACTGCGCGTGGCCCGACACGCTCTTGGCCAATTATTTATAGTACGGAACCCTTCGTGCGCAAGTCCGACTCGCACGTGATCGGTTTATATTTTTATCCTGTCACTAGCGGCTCGTCTAAGCTTTGCATGGGTGTGTATTTAGCTGGCATGCCGGAGTGATGGCCATAGGTAACGATCAACAGAATATCCTAGGACGGAAAAAAGAACGAAGCGACGGACGTCCTGTAATGAGATGGGTAAATTGATAAAGCGCGGGTCGCACCTGAATGAGACCAGCACAGGACAGATATTGTTGGCGTGGACTAAAAGTGGCCTATGCTCAGCAGTGGGCGGGAGAAGGGCTGAGAAGATGATGAAAAATTGAAAGAAAAAGATAAAACTTGGTGTCGGTTACGGTTACAGTAACAGTGTCGCGAGTTCAACGGTTTTTCTCATAATTCAAAAAATGCGCCTACAATCTTTTCACTATAAAAAAATTAAGAAAAATAAACAATCGGTCAGGTGCTGCGACGCAGCACAGAATTAATAAAAGTATCTATTGGTCTATGTCGTTGCGCAAATACTCAATTCGTTATTTATTATAATATTCGTTATATAATCAACATCATCCGAGCGTATTCCCGGTTGCATCCTCAGCAGTAACGCTTCAGAGCCCGGGGTCCGCTACCTAACCAAGGAGATTTGACGAGGTTACTGGTTTTTACACAGAGCGACTGCCGTCTGACCTCCACAACCCAAAGGGGCAAACCAGGAACCATCCTTGGATAGTTTGATGATCAAACGCTAGGTGGCGTTCGGGACCCACAGTTTTACGTGCCTTCCGAAACACGGAATCATCTTTCTTTTCGGATAATCAGGTGATTCAAGCCTGCGATATCCTATCCAGACTGGAAACAATTTTTCACAAAGTATGCTTCCCAGTGGGAATCGAACCCATGACCTCCGGGTCACAACGCGAACGCCTTGACCGCTGGACCACGGAGGCAGTCGTTATTTGATATAATACGCTAGGTTAATATATACTCCCTTTGTTATCTGATATCATTCGCTAGATTATTCGTGTACAATAAAATATTACTTAAATTAGGTTTGTTACAGTCAAGGATTAAAAAAAAAAAGAAATTGAAGATGTAAACAAATAAAAAAAAAATTGTACCAACGACTTAAGAGTACATTCCTGCTCAGGTTGTAAAATTCAACCAAACGTATGGACATGAGTCAGGTGAATTATACTAACAAACAAGTGAAGAACCTTAGGATAGGCCTGTGTTAAGCATTGGACTTCTTGTGGCTGATATGATAGTTAATGATGAGTGAGTGTAGTAGTCTAGCTCAAATAGGCCGGGAACCCCACGACAAAGATCTACCAATTGCCATTTATTCCACTCAAACTGTCTCATGTATCAAATCTTCATCTCTAATGGGGCCGCAGAGCATTTTTGGTCTAGCGGCTCTAAGCAGACAGAGCCCAGGGCCGCAAGACTCAAAGGCCACTTTTAGCATGACGGTGGGCGAGAAGGAAAAAAGAACCTTAATAGTGATCGGTGGCTAGCCGCGCACCTATTAACATGATTCGCATTTTCGCCCAATACCTCGATCGGCTTCTACGATCTGCAGTACATTCTAAGTTTTTCTTTTCTTCCAGACCAGAATGGAAGGAAATGTATTCATGTTTGCAGTTTATGCATCCTCCGCTTTTCAGCATTCAAGAGCGTCTTCAATCGACGCCTGCTGATTCATTAGGCTGTCTGTCTCGAGTGTTGCAGGTCTACTAATGCAGGGAGAAATAAACCTTACAAACTGTCGATGGTTCATTTTCTCGGTAGGAAGCTTTCTGTTGCAGTTAAAGGTCGAGATTTTGTCACTGGATAATTGGACATCAATCAAAATAAAACAATAGATGTACGAGTACGATGTGTGATTGGAGAACATATCCAAACTATGTTTCACTTTCAGGAGTGTCCCTCGTTTTCTTCAACATTGCTATTAAGAACTTTATGCAGACGATAACAAATTTAATGGCCCTTGGCCACCAACACGTAGGAGATGCGAAGTAAACTGGCCTCGCATGTGGAATTCGTGAAAGCCTTGTGACCACTCGGAGTCATATCAAGAATCTTAGGAGCAAATCTTGCTATAAAAATTCTGCCTGGTGAGCCTGAAAGTCACTCAACCTAGGGACTCAGTTGGGGCGCTGCAGAAGCAATATACAAAAATGGGGTTTTAACAACAGGGAAAACTGTAACACTGCAACTCGCAGAAACCAATGCAGACAATGGCACAGCATTGCTGGTGTTCTTCATGTCTTGCTTCAGTGCACAGACAATGCTGTTGCTATAGCCCCTTACTAGTTAGAAATAAATTTCTGTCATCGACACTACGAAGTGTCGAAGAAGTACGACCTAATGTGACTAACTTCTTCTTTGTCGTAGCACTTTCCCATTTCATGCTGAGTCGGCTCTCTTAGTTACTCGGCGCCAGGTCAGTAAGTCCGGGGTTGTCGGGTCCACCAGGTAGCAGGTGTGTGACCTGGCCTTTTTCGTTCAGGCAGACATAGAGCTAATTTAACTACATGTATTCATCTGTCCGGACTACATGGCATGGCATTCGCATGACTGTGTCCTGCATTTGCCTAGTTCACAGTATGCTAAAATGCAGATGAAAAAAGACTTACCAATGAAAGGCTTCCCGTCGAGCCGCTTCATCCAGTAGAACCTCTGGCTGTGAGGCTTGTTCTCCCGGTCGTACTGCTCCCACTGCTGCCGCAGAAAGGTGTAGCACACGCAGCAGCAGCGGACCGTGCCCTCCTCGTCGCCCTCCCCCCGGTAGCCCGTGGGCGGAGCGTGCGCGCCCAGGAATGGAAAGTAGGGCTCCGAGCTCTGTGGACAAGGTTGCAAATATAAAAGATTGCACCAATCAGTTATAAATTATGCGTCGCAATGTCTTACAACTAAGGATACTAGACCGTGCGAAGTGGAGAACCGGAAAGCGGACCTCAGTCTTCACAGCATTACAGCTGAGAGTGCAACTTGGAATAAAATACTTTTACCTGAAACGTCTAAAAGTAGACGTAAGTGAATTTAATAAAGAAATGTTTAAATTTTATAGTTATCGTACCAAACAACTCATAAAAGAAGCCTATCATAGACGTGTTAAAAAACCCAGGAAGAGCTAGTGGAAAACCCGTCAAAATTTTGGCAATATGTAAAAAATAAAAGGAAAAGTCGACAAAACTCTGATAGTTTCACATATAAAGGATGTGAATTATCAGGACAAGAGGCCGTGGATGGATTTGCAGATTATTTTAGTTCAGTTTTTAGAATAGAATCACCCAAGCTTGACGTAGCCGATGCTGAACACCAAGCCTCCAGCTCAAGTTGCTCAAAACGCGTAGACATATCAAGAGTAGATGATAAAGATATATCTGTGGCTGTAAGGAACCTAAAGGCTCATTCTTCTCCAGGTCCTGACGGTATTCCAGCCTATATAGTTAAGGACTGTTTGGAAGCTTTAAAATCCCCACTCTTATATATCTTCAATTTAGCTTTAGGAAAATCTACTTATCCGAATACATGGAAAACTAGTAGTGTCACGCCCGTTCCTAAAGCAGGTGCTACAAATGAGGTCACAAAAGGTTTACACTAAAAATTATACGAAAAATGCTCCTACGGTGAGAGCCCTGCAACCGCTTGGGGACATGCTCGTTACACACATTGACCTGGATGTATTTAGTGACTCACCAAATGTATTTATAAACAATTTATTGACATATCTCAATTCAATCAATTATATAATTTGACATATTGTTAGTATAGAACTCATTGAAATTGTTTATTTCTAATTTTATATAAATATCGATTGATGTGCATGCTGTGTATGTTTTTATGTTGTTTAACCATATTGACTATTAACATGTGATATTATTGTACATATTTGTTGACTACAGTGCAGATGCTTTGGTGAATAACTGTTAATCTATATGTGATTTATGAATAAAATAATAAAAAAATAATACGAGGAGATGAGCTAGAGCACCAATTACTTATGAAATAGCTGTTTTTTGTTCGTTTCGTTTTTTGTGTTTGTAAACAAACACTGGTGTCAGATTCTTCAAGCCGCCTTCAGGAATCCGACATGAATTAACGACTGCTTTACAATAATGTCACTTGATTAAGGGCTTAAACTGCCTTCAAGAGCGTGGAGGAGCTTTCTTTGTTATATCCCTTATGGTCATCCATCCACGTGCTGACCACGCCGGGGTTGCTTAGCTTGAGAAAGTGTTATAACCGCGCATTCCGCCATCAAGCTCATCAAATGATATGGTAAACGACAACATGAACAGTGAGCATTTTCTGAATAAATCACGCTTTTGTCCGCATTGTGACGGCGGGATGAGCCTCTATTGTGTGCCTGTGTCAGTCTCCCATGATTCCCGCCGCTAATCGCGTCGGACCGATACTTCCCATATCATAATTCCCATGGATTATGTTGTATGAAAGCTTGAGATACTAAGTTGCTGTGAAATGTTTTATATCTTCTGCGCTATGACTTTGTTGGAAACAAATGAAACTAGCTTTGGGCGCGATGACCCGTCGGCCAAGGGCAGCTGTAGAAATACCTTACAGATATACTATCCCGACAACCCTATTGAGTCAGAAAGAGCATTTTGGGTCATACGGCTATAAGCAGACATTCAGGGCTGCTAAAGAATATGTTAACATTACGGGCTATAGCAGGCTTGTCATTCCCCATTTAGGTATCGAAAATATACCTACATTATTACTATGCGCAGGGCGACCACTCCGGAGGTAAAAATTTGTTGACAGTTATATCAAAAGTTTGTCCAGGGTAATAAGAATGAAATTAGCTTGTAATTGATGTCTAGGTATCTAAACGAAGGGGTGCTGAGTTCTGACGCGAGCTAAATTAAACCCCCTATCCACATTGAGTAGATATTACTTTGAATTTCTTTTCTGAGAGAGACTTCTGAACGTGCGTTCTAGTACTTATTTTGTGGGTATAGTTAGTTGTTGCTAGTGATCCCAATTTAGAATACTGACCCTGTAACTGTCCCAAAAAAAAATTCACGCTTTTTTGAAAAGCCTACAGAATGTACAAGTATTTGGTAAAAGCCGATTAAATGACACCTTCAGAAATTATTTAAGTTTTCTTAAAGTTTTGGTCTTGCCACTTCTTTTTCCTACAGAGTCTCAAATAATGTTCAGAACTTCAGACATCACCTCAAAATAATGATTTCTCTGTTTATAACTACCATAAAAGGCGCTCGGTTGGTTACCACACTAACCACTGTCTTGATCGTTGCAGCCAAGTTAGCAAAAAAGGTTCTGAAATGCTTTCCATACAATGGGCGACTTTCGTGCCTGTCAATAATTAAGATTGACATGTCAATGTCTCGGAGAATGGCGGAATGCGACGACTGGTTGGACCAGGTGGATGGGAGTAATGAGTATGTCGGCAAAAGAAATTCTTGTTCTAATTAGGATTTCATGGGTAAAGCATAATCCTACTTGATTGTTCTAGCAGCCCAATTTTAAGCAAAATGTTTTGGTCGTCTTCTTAAGTTCTTTTTTTCTAGCCTTTTAGCCCATAAAAATAGCCCTAAAAAGTCAATTACCATTTATTTTTCTTTTGATAATTTGGGTCGTTT
This sequence comes from Acrobasis suavella, assembly GCA_943193695.1. Taxonomy (NCBI): domain Eukaryota; kingdom Metazoa; phylum Arthropoda; class Insecta; order Lepidoptera; family Pyralidae; genus Acrobasis; species Acrobasis suavella. The sequence goes on from OW971951.1 coordinate 13,686,754, forward strand.
GATAATTGTCATGTTCTTTCCATTTCCTAATAGGTAGTAGTTGAATAAAGGACTCCCTTGTTGTTTCCAACTGTATCGATCTTTAGCTACTTGAGCTACTTCTTTCCAATCCTTGTCAAAAGCCGACAGGTCGTAACTCCATCTCATTTTAGGCCTTCTCCTAGATGGTTTCCCGTCTTCTAGAATCCACCACTTACCTAAATGACTTTTGGCGAAAAACGAAACGAAAAAGCTCTGAAGTAGCACAGCCAATGATGCATCCAGGAACGCGCTAAGACAAGAAAAGGCGCTTACGCATTTTAAATTAGGTGCCCGAAAGGAAGAGGGAAATTTGGTATCTATCGATTTATTTGATAGCTGCATACAGCTAAAGTTGAAACAGAGGACGGACATTCCAAAAACTCGAATAAATAGTGTGCGTACAATGACATCTAGTGGCGGCTAATCGAATCACTTATTGAAAGGGATGCTTTTAGCATCAAGTATGATAGTATGAAGATATGGCGCTTCTGTTTCAAATGCATGTTAAGCAACCCGAGCGTGGTCTAGTGGTCTAGGTACACTTGATGGTTCATACTGCCACAGAATAAGTACTAGTACTCACGTACAGAAGTCCAACGCAGAAAATAAATTGAGAGAAATATATACTCAATGTGGTAAGCGCTATGGTTTAATTTAGCTCGCGTCAGAACTGTGCACCTCTTCGTTTAGATACCTAGAAATCCATTGCAAGCCAATTCATTCTTATTACTCTGGACAAACGATTCATATAACTGAATTTACCACTCCGGAGTGGTCGCCGCGCGCTAGTAATAATGTAGGTATATTTTCGATACATAAACGGGGAGTGACACGGGCCTGATACTGCTGACATATTTATAGAAACTTAAACAACACATTTCAACGTAATACGATGCCATTATTAACTATCTCGTCAATAACTACACAATTCTGTTTGTTCCTGCATCGGTTCTGCTCTGTCAACACAATTCCCACGGTTGGCAGGTCACGCTTTTTGCCAATGCTTCTAAGAAAGCGATTAGTTGGATAAACGGCATTGACTTAACGAGCTATGTACAAATAACCTTTTTTAGGGTTCCGTACGCAAAGGATAAAAACGGGACCCTATTACTAAGACTCCACTTTTTATCCGCCACTGTGTTGCGTCTGTCTGTCACAAGGCTTCTCTTGAACTGTAATAGCTAGACAGTTGAAATTTTCATTTGAAATAAATATTTAAGTGGGGCTCCCATTCAAAAAACGTGATTTTGGGACGAAGTTCATTATCGCGCGTTGCGAAAGGGAGCTAGACGGAAAAATTAAGACCAAAAGTTGTAACGACACTTTTTGTTCATTCAAATTTATAATAAAGATAATAAAAACCTGATTTTAGAACGCAGAAAAGAGTTTGAAAAAAGTAATTTAAACCTATTTATATTTTACTTCGTTTCATCCGGGTGTCCCTTGACACCTCTCAAGTTTTTTTTATAGATAATGGTACGGAACCTTTCATCCGCGAGTCCGACTCGCTCTTAGTCGGTTATTTATTACTGCTAAGTAGGCGAATATTTACACTGCCATATGGTTTCCGTCGAAAAGAATAGGATGAGTCCAAGTTTTCCTGTGAATTTCGTAGATAGCGACCTAGGACATGAAAACAAGCTAAACAAAACTTCTTCTTATCGTGTCAATGGCAAATTTATTGTCATCTCAATTGTATTCGCCCAGAATTTCGCAACATGCGTAACCCTTCGATTGGCTTACATTAGATCTGTCTCTAGAACAGGATGCGGTAGACGAAGGGCATGACAGCAAATGTTCTGACTGGACGCATCCATAGGCATCTTACTTTTACTTAAACAGCAGAGAATACAGAACGGAAACTCCTAGGGTCCCGCCGCCCGCGCAATACGCGTTCTTATTCTCCGTCCCCGTGCCTCTCCTCCGTTCTCGCGTGTGTTGTGGGGCGAACACCCAGAAAGAATAATAATAAAATTTCTAAGTGTTATCAGAATTATTTACATAATTTTAAACTTTACACCGGAAGTGACGACACACAGCAATCGAAGTTTACATTTTTCCTATGCCTGCACAAAAAAAAACAATCACAACGGTCATCTGTCAATGTCACCCCTTTTAAATTACTTTTGTTATGTTGGTTGTAGTCCTTTGACATATATTGTTGTAGGCCGATAACAGTGACAGTGACAGTACAGTACTGAAAGCGGATATTGTCAATCTTCATCTTGACCTAACTTCCTCAAATAAGCTTACCATTGCTTAAAAATGAATGTCATTTGGATTTTTGCAAATATCTAAACAAGTAAGACCCTATTTTAAAATCTAATAAGAGAAAGCTTCTTCTAGAGGCTATTCCTCGAAAAGATTAGCGAATTAGATTATTTTTTTCAAATTACTCGACAAGCGAATTGAGCCAAATCGATGGAGTGATTATAGAGACATCTTAAACAGAACAAACGTCATAAAATTTGCATTTGTTCTGAGCAAACGACTAGTATAAATAAGGAAAAGCCTGTCGAGTAACATTTTGCAAAGAAATTTCCACCGTATTGTGTGTAAATCTATTTATGCCATATTCACACGTACTACGTGAATAAACAGATAATATATTCAATTGGCGACCACAACAAATTTGTTAAACGCCGCCCGGCGGCGCTACTGTGACCAAGTTTTGCAACTGTCGCCAAAACGCAACTGCTAACAAATTAGCAGTTGCGTTTTGTCGACAGCATACTAAAGTCAGATTTTTTTATTCCGTAGAATTCTGACATTTAACAAGTGTTGCTACTAAAAAAGCTCTAAAAAGGGAACAAATTTTATGGCAATTAAAAATTGAATTCTTGATACATTTTCATGTCTTGCCTAGAAAAATATAAATTTTAAACTTTCTGGTATATTTAACATGTTATGAAATTTTTTTATGCCGAATTATTAAAGTTAAATTTTTAAGCCAGCAGGTTATTTTTCTTTACCTGGCATCACTCCCTACTAATTCAGGCGTGATAAACTTTTTTGGTCAAAAGCTTTTACAAATTATTTTTCGTAATCCATTAAGATAAAAAATTTAAAAAATAAAGTATGTAAATTAGATACAGTTTTCAGTATTTTTTTTCTTTTATTGATTATTCAACTTTGCGTGATAAAAAGAGACACAAGTATCGCTCGCCGTAAATCCCCTTTTAATTTGAAGCGCCACAACAATTAAAATGTATAGACTCAGATGTTTAGTATCCTACTATTGAAATCTGGAATTTGATAAAAAATGTGCCCGACCAAAAAGGTTTGTGATCACTGACATGTCAAAAATGACAGCTGTCAGAATTCTACGGAATAAAAAATCTGACTTTAGAAAATAAAATAAAAGAATCCGAAAAGCCTAAACACAAAAGCTGAGAGTAACCATTTTGGTAGCATATTTTGTTAAAATTGTGTTTTATTCTTGTATATAGGTAATTATGCTCCAAATAAAAATATTTCTATTTTCTATAGGTTTCCCTGTATCTTGGATGACTTATATTCCGCCTCTGACCATAATACCCCGACACATATTGATGGCCTTAGTTAATCATATATTTTCACACAGCCACATAACATCCACTGCTGATAGGCATCTTCCAAGGATTTCCAAAATTACTTTAGACAATTCGCTTGTCAAGTAATTTGAAAAAGATCTAATTCGTTAACCTTTTACGAATAGCCTCCAGGAGAAGCTTTCTCTAATCAGATTTTAAAATAAGGTCTTAGTTATTAAGATATTTGCAAAACTCCAAATGACCTTCATTTTCAAGCAAGGTCAACCTATTTGAAGAAGTGAAGTCACGATGAAGATTGGCAATTTCCGCTTTCAGTACTGTACTGTCTAATGAAGTACATATAATACCATGGTACTGTCACTGTCACTGTCATCTCCCTATAACAATATATGTCAAACTATAACAACCAACATAACAAAAATAATTTAAACAGGTGACATTGGCAGATGACCGTTGTCATTGTATTTTTTTTGTGCAGTCATAGGAAAAATGTAAACTTTGATTGCTGTGTGTCGTCACTTCCAGTGCAAATTTTAAAATGATATAAAAAAATCTTGATAACACGTAGAATTTTTTTATTCAAATTACCTTCTTAAAATGGTCTATATTTTCTATTAAAACTAATGCTAGACAATTCAAATTCAACCTAATCAAAGTTGCAATGAATTTGGGTATCAGTATCTGGATGGTATTGGTGGTATTAAGACACTCGACACCACACAATCGGTTATGAAAATCTATGGATTGGTATAGAATTTACACCATCATTTAATAGGGTAGTATCCTGGGACAAAAATAAATTGTTTGGTACTGATAAGTGAATAAAACGTCACAAAATAATGTCACTTGTTATTGATCATGTCCATTTTCAACGTGATTTTAGATTACATATGCAGATAATCTGAGAATAGGATCGCTATTTGACTCCAAGAAACTATGACGTCACGACGTGCTATTTCATACAAATACCATAGACAATGTTTGTTTTGACGTTTAGAAAGTATCTGATTTGACTTGTTGGAAACAAGCGGATTGAAGCTTAGTTCAATATATAGAATCGATAAAATAAAGATACGCTTCTACCTTTAGAGACTATTTTCATTTTAGTGGCCTTTTATGTGTCCTAACTCGCATAAAAGCAGTAAATGTTATCCTTGCCAACACTAAACTGATGGCGACAATATTGGCCAAATTGTATCAGAGCCAATCGCTTCTCGCATTTTGTCAATTGACAACCGACTAAAACTGGTTTCAAATATAGTCTCCTGACAAGAGGGTAACACATGATAGCTACTGAATTAGTCACATTGAGTGTACACTAAGGCGGCCGGTAGCAGAACTGAAGCCAAATGTTTTTATTGATTCCGGCGTTCATTACTTCTTCTTCTTCTTATCGAGTCGAAATGGCTCATATTAGATATTGTTAGACCAGAACCTAGCCACGGCAACCGCCCTGTCATTAGCCATATTCAGATCTGCCTTAGTACAAGGAATCGGGCAGTTGGAACATGACAAAAGATGGTCCATGGATTGTGTGACCCCACAGTCACACAAACTGTTGCCAGAGTTCCAACCCCATTTGGCTCTGCTCTCCCGGCATCGCCCTGTACCAGAGCGGAGTCTGTTTAAAGATTTCCAAACAGCCCAGGGGAGATCCTTACCCGGGGGCAGCTTCTCATCAGGTGGAATGTCAGATGGTGAGGACGGGTACATATTTTGCCACAGTGTGAGTTTAGTCGTTCTTTACTTTGCATGGTCTTCGGCATTCTTTGGTGAACGTTGACATACATTTATCCATAAAGATCCGAAAGCACACCCGACTTTTGTTGCTTCTCTCACATCTCAGCGTATTCCTTGTTGCATCATCAGCTAAAATGCTGCGAAGCCCGGGGTCCGCTTTTCGGCTTTTTTTTCTCCACTTCGCACGGTATTGAGCATCCTTGGTTGTAAGACCATTCGCACGCTCATCCTTGACGACATCAAGCCAGCATTTCTTGGGTGTGCCACACCTGCCAGGCCCCGGCGGCATGATGGCTATATATTCGTTTCTCACGTGACTTGCCAGTTTCCGCAAGACGTGACCGTACCAGCTTGGCAACTCTCGTGTAGTAGTCTGCTATGTCACGGACATGAAGCGCCACATTTGCATCTCCGTAACACGCAATTCCTGCTTGTGCCCCTCAAGCAAAGGCCACGCTTCACTGCCTTATAAAAGGTCAAGTTCTGTTGCTTCCCTGCGATGACCTACTTTCATCCAATTATCGTTATAAATTATTTATTATTTCTCGATATAAAAATAAAAGAATAACAAGAGCAATTAATAGTTACGATGGTCACTGTACATGAGAGCAGTCGCGTGTCAGATGTCAATCGTTTTACACGTCCGTCAATTGTGATCCGGAAAAAACCGGTTCTGATTACTGGACCTTGGTTCGTTTTGATTGGCGCCGGAGCGAAACGCTGATTTGTTGAGCACGTGAGATTCCAAACAAATTCGTTGATGGGGTATTTTATTTCAGTGAAAATTTTGTAATAAAGGACTTGAAGCAGGCATACGTCGAAAATATTCGTGCCCTGTGGTAAAAAAATGCTGCGAGGAGTGACACTAAGATGAGCGACAGTATGCCAGGGAGAATTTGCGACATATTCGGCGCAGGCGTAGAGTTAAGGCTACACAACGGAGGACATGGTGAGAAATCGACAACAGGCTGCTTGCTATGGATAGGGAAAAGGGAAAAGAATATTTGGCCGGGGTACATACCTGAGCATCGGGCTTGACTCTGACGGAGTACGAGTCACTGAAGCCGGCCCCCCCGCACACGAAGCACACCCGCACGTCGTCAGCCGGGGCCGGCTTTTCTAACGACGGCGAGGCGGGCTTCGAGGCGCCATACGAGCTCTTTATGTAGGCCTTCGCCTTCTCCATGGCCGCTTCGCTGTTGACAAAGAAAGAAATTGTTAAAACGTAAAATTAAGGCTAAGCAAGAAGACGTAGGTTACATTTTACAACTTTGGTATAAGTTGTAAAATGTAGATACGTAAAGTCAACGACTTTTATTATTCTAACCAAGTGTCTTTCACATAAATATGATAAAATTAACACTTAGCTCAATAGAAGACAGCCGATGGAACAAAGCAGTTCTGAGTGGTGGCCGAGACAGGGAAACAGACCCGTAGGGAAACCACCAACCCAAACCAAAGACAATACTTTGAGGTTGAGGGGAAATCAGTAGATGAGACTGGCCCGTAGAGAATGCAACGAATCAAAGGCACACTTAACGCGGTTTGAAAATGATGATGAAAATGACCTCCCGGAACACTGAGGAAGAAAATTTAATAAACATTCTATTTTAATTTGTTATCAAGTGCCATAATTAGGCCAAAACCCTATTTTCGTTCTTAACTACTCCGATCTTTAGCTCTATTTCTTTCCTATCCCTTTTCAAAAAAATATCAACAATCCATTTCATCGTAGGTTTCTCCTTGGTCGTTTCCTTTATGGTACATTTCTACTTTTAATTTTGATTACTAGCCACTCTCTAATTACGCAACACTACAAATTCAATTTCTGAATTCATTGAAATCTAATGCAATCCGACGCGAGCAATTTTAAATGCACAGCAAACAAACCCACTTAATAACCACTTCATTAAACGCATGTTAAGGCTTTTTTATCGCAAACTGGTTATTGTTTGTGACATTTCCATCCTATTTGCTCACTGGATTGAATTAAACACTATATTTTTTTAATTACTAGTACCACCGTAATAAAGTGTATAATATGTAGTATACAGTGATCCGGTAGGCATAGCCAACATGTTTAGATCGCACTTTCAGGTACAGCCTTCTCCGATGTGTGGTGATAGTAAGGCGAGTGCGGAGGTGGTCGTGTCCAGAGTGCCAGAGCGCGTCACTGCTAAACAAGTACACAGTGTAATTAAAAACATAACGAGAGGCAAGTCACCTGGGCATGACGGCCTCAGCATTGAACATTTCTTACATGCTGGGCCACACTTGGCGAGATTACTGGGGTTGCTCTTTACAATATGCAAAAGGCATTCTTACCTTCCGGCTGATTTAATGAAATCTATCGTGGTACCAATTGTTAAAAATAAGACTGGTGATATTTCTGATAAGAACAACTATCGACCTATATCATTGGCTACGATTGCGGCCAAGGTGCTTGATGGTTTGCTCGAGATACAACTAAAACAACATCTTAATTTACATGACGCACAGTTCGGTTTTAGACCTGGACTATCAACAGAATGCGCAATTCTGTCTCTCAAGCATACCATCAAGTATTACACAGATAGAAAAACTTGTGTTTATGCGGTTTTTCTTGATCAGACGAAGGCATTTGATCTGGTTAGATACGACATCTTATGGACTAAAATGATGGATGCTGGTGTACCGCCAGATGTAATAAACATATTTAAGTACTGGTATGAACACCAGTTAAACCAGGTCAAATGGTCTGGACAGTATTCTGAGGAGTATAGATTGGAGTGTGGGGTGAGACAGGGTGGCCTGACATCACCGTCACTCTTCAATTTGTACATAAATCAGCTGATAGTTGAACTGAGCAACACACGTGTTGGATGCTCAATTGACGGCCAATGTGTCAATAGTATCACCTATGCTGATGACTCCGTGTTGCTCAGTCCATCAATCGCGGCACTCAGAAGGCTTTTAGTCGTCTGTGAGAGGTTTGCCGAGACACATGGCCTCATTTTCAATGTCAGGAAGACTGAGTTCATGGTATTCCAGTCAAAAAGTCGCAAAATAGACAATGTGCCGGCTGTTACATTGTATGGGAAGCCGATTGCGAGGGTGTCGTCTTTCAGGTACTTGGGTCATTTGGTAACAGAAGACTTGAAGGACGACAGTGATATGGAAAGGGAAAGGAGGGCTTTGGCGGTTCGCTGCAATATGTTAGCCCGCAGATTCGCTCGATCTGGGACAGAAGTTAAAATAACCTTGTTTAAATCCTTCTGCCAGTCCATGTATACATGCAATCTGTGGGTTAATTACACGCGGCGCGCCTACAATGCTCTCCGAGTACAATATAATGATGCCTTCAGGGTGATGTTGGGGCTTCCGCGACACTGCAGTGCATCCAATATGTTTGCGTATGCGCACGTTGATGGCTTCCATGCCGTATTGCGAAAGCGGATCGCATCGCTGATGCGCAGAGTACGCGGAAGTGCCAACACCATTCTGAAGGTAATAGGTACTAAATTTGACTGTCCGATTGTGCGGCACTGGGTACATACTCATGCCGTTGTCTCGGGGTCGCACAGTCGGTCAAGAAAATATTTAAATTAATTATGTATACTAACATAGTTCGTAAGTTTTGTAATACTAACACTAAATGGACATATGTCTGATTAAATAAATTTTTATTTTTATTTTTATTTTTTTATAAATAATATGCACTTCTTTTATTATTTGCTTAATAAAATCTTTATTAACCACAGTAAACAAATATAAAAGAATTTATAAAATATCTTAATCAGCGACGAAGATGTGATGATACTTTAAAGTTTCAATTAGAAAGAGAAGTCCGATATGGACTGGTGACGTCAAAGTCCAAATCATTTATACATTTGTCATAGAAAATAGCGTTGTTGCGAGTGAGATAGGCATATTTTCGTAAAATCGTTTTATCTTTCTTACTTTTGAATATTTATGGATAAACTGGTTACATAACACATATTTTTTCATGCATATTCCCTATTCTACATTTCTTGTAGCACAGAATAAATACTAGTACTCACGTACAGAAGTCTTACTCAGCAAAGAAATTCAAGGAAATATCTACTCAATGTGGTTAGCGCTATGGTTTCATTTACCTCGCGTCAGAACTTCTCACCTCTTCGTTTAGATTATACCTAGAAATGCAATATTATACCATTGCAAGCCAATTTCATTCTTTTCTTCATGTAACTGAATTTTCCCCTTCGAAGTGGTCGCCGCGCGCATAGTAATAATGTAGGCATATTTTCGATACTTAAACGGGGAGTGACACAGGCCTGCTTGTAGTCAAAACGTTTACATAATCAATTTTTTCCGGATTCTACATTATGATCTTCGGAGAAGTAAGTGCTCGAAAGTGCATAAGGATTTCCGAAGCAGCACAACTAAGGATGCAATCGGGAACGCGCTAGGATGAAGAATGATCTGCGTTCTAGGACTGGAGTTGTGGATGTCTGCGCCAAGCCAGCCAAATTTTAATAGAACTGGGCGGGAAATGTGTGCTGATTGCAACCGGCGATGGGCCCAGAACACAACCCTGTGGGTAATAGAAGAACGCAGCCGTAGACGTCGATAACAGATAGACAACGAACGTAGATGATAGAAATTGACAGTTTCAACAATGACAACAGGCTGCTATGGATAAAGAGAAAGGAGAAGGGTAGTTGTTTATGAAACACAAATAAAAGAAATGATTCATCAAACGCGCCCACCGGCGCCTATGCAAGCCACATTACGCCTAAACCCCGTATTTACGAGTGGTGCTCACGGAACATTTAGTGCTGGTAATATTTAATTGCTGTGATGGTGATGCCGATTAGGCAGAGGCCACGCCACCCAGTGGTGAGCCTTACCATAGCATTAACTGGCCAGTAGGTAAATTCCATTGACTTGGAATTGATTTCAAGTCAATGGCATTTGATTACCTTAAGTAATGTAAGAGCGTACGAGGACGAACATGCCAAAATTGTTAGAAGTTCGCATGAATCAATATCACGCGTGAATCAGTAATCATGTGTGATTGAGTAGAGTGTTGTAACACGTATAGTTATTTCTTATATTTCAAACAAATTTCCTCTCCTTTATTGTTCCACTTATCCGTATCCAGAGCCTGTTGTTATTCTTTCATGAAGTTAACGATCTCCTCCATTGTCTACGTGTACGCCGACCAGGGGTAGCATTTTTGAAATCACTTGTCACATCACAAATGGTTTACGCGTGCGTTTCCAAATGGGCGCATTTTTGAAATGATAGTTTGCGAAGGATTTGCAACGAGTGGTCTCGACCACTCGTAATTTTGACATTTGTAGCGCAGATGTGTCAAAGAAACCTTTCATAGAGAATCCGTTCCGTTTCGTGCTGCTTTTTTATAAATTCTTAGAAAACCATAGACATATTTTCGATGTTTTCTCCGTAAAACAATATTGTTTCAAAAATTCGGCCAAATGGTTTTTCACGCAAGCGGTAAGTTGGAAAACTACACGTTTAGTGTTTCGATGAGTCCTTAAATGAAAAATAGCACTCCAGGGCTGCAAACTGTCGATAGAACTATTCCCAGGGCTCAGGCCCTGCCAAGTGAAACACGGCCGAACTATTCGTATAACTTTACATCTAATGGTCAGAGATTACATTAGAGGAGCTTGGAAGGAGATGGGGAGATCTTTACCCAATGGTGAGACATGATATTAATATAAAACAAAACCTATGTGACGTCATTCGTATAGTTCGCGATAAAGGAATACCTTACTAAAGAAATTAATGACGGAGTTACCCTACGGCAACTTTTGCTATGGTCGAGCCCAGCCCTAATAGCAACAATCATGAGATACAACAATTAAATTCCAATGCGTGGTTCGACAAACAGAGTAAAAAGGGTTGACAATATTTCTTAATAACTCCAAGGGTAAGAATTCGATTAAACGACTGACGTTATAAACCAAAATAGACATTAGATAATACTTCCATGCCGATCTGGGAAATTAGAAAAACTCAGTACTATTATATATATATTCTGTAAAAAAAACTCTGAATGAACTTCTAGCTTCAGTTCCCGCGCAGATCGTAAAAGCCGATCGAGGAAATTGGCAAAAATCTAAATCATATAATCAAGGCGATGCATGCACCCACAGACATACGGGTATAAAGGGAAGTAGACTTAACATTATTGTATATAAGTTTTTTTGTTTTTCTTTGACATAATTGGAATAAAAATAGTAAAGTATTATATACTTATGAATGTAAAAAAGTAATTGGTATACAAACACCCGCAATAACTGTTTATAAATATATTATTCATGTAATTAAAAAATATGCTACGAGTGAAAAATTGACACGTGTTCCAAGTTCGGTCCATCAGTATTTGGATTATCTTTTTCCATCTTTACGCTTACCATCACGCTAAAAGTGACCTGTGAGTTAGGCGGCCTTAGGCGCCGGACACACTGAAAAGACATAAGACGTGGACGGGGCGCAGACATATGTCTGCTCCGCGTCCGTTTCATACAAAATGTATAGAAGTGTCGCAAAGCAGAACACACAGAAAAGACGGGGCACCGACAGGGCGCAGACAAGACGCTTACGCGTCTGTGCCCTATGGTAGAACGCACAGAACGGATAGGGCACAGACGCGAGCGGGCGAAGAGGGTTGTGAGCGGGTGTGGCGGTTGCCATAGATACGGATTTGTTTGTATGTGTCCCGTCCGTGCCTCGTCCTTTCTATCTGTTTCCAAGTTGCGACGGCGCCCTGCCTGTGCCTCGTCCGTGCCCCGTCTGCGTCTTACGTCTTTTCTATGTGTTCAGCGCCTTAGGCTCTGTCTGCTGCTTTGATGCTGCTTAGAGCTACAAGACACAAAATGCACTGTCTGTCCCATCATGATGACGTGTTTGTATGTATGTATACTCGTATTTAACGCAGAAAAAACACTTGTTCCAATCAAATTTAGTTATAGGTAAACATGACATAAAAAACCAAAATACTGAACGCTTCCGAGGCGGGGCCGTGAAGGTCAAAAGTTCAATAAGGTCAATGAATGACGCAACTAAATGGCAAGAACTTTACCTGATTTACTTAACCGGCGGATCAAGAGTTCAGAGTTCAAACGCATTTCGTATACCAGAATTCTGGTCTAGTTTTTACTATGATATCATCCATCCATAATTAATGTTTCTACAGACGTACGACTTTTTATTTAGAATTGAATATTTGTTAGTATTGACAACCCTATATTTCCCTGCCGGAAGGGCGGTGTTTGTCAAAGAGATCGCTTGTCACGTGCGATGACGGGAATGATATTGATCGGACCCCGTCCAATTCTAGCTTAAACCACGTTGGTTCCTACAAATTTATAGGTATGCCATTCGGTTGATGTAAGGCCAACAGCAGGGTTAATGACCTTTTAAGAATCTGTTTGCAGCGGCAATTGTGGCGAAATTGCAATTAATTTGGGAAGTTTGATATGTAGTTGACTGTAGTGTACATGAACGTCTGTATGTCCATACTGTTACGATCTCCAGATCGTCTGGGTATCACATACTTCCTCATTCGGGTACTTTTGAATAAAACCTGGGAGGGAGGCTCAATAAATCTTATATATTCTGTATTGGTATCATAAATACATTTTAACACTTTTACAAAATCATCTCGAGTCCTGATAAAACGCGGATATCGTTCTAATGTTAATCTTGACAGTTGACAGCAGCGTGGCCGGTGTTACGATTTTCTCACATTTTGGGTTGCCAGTATTAATAAAAATCACGGCTGATTTATGGAAATGCTAACAGTACGTGTCGACATCGAAGTGTTTTTCAAACGATTGTAGTTAGCTGTATGTATTTTAGGGCTGGTAACTGGTAACATATCTCAACAAAAAGCCCTTGAATTGTTCGACACATTCGTGTTTTAGCATCCATTTTTTTTTTTGTTTGAGACATTTGTCCAGTCGTCCCATAGAAATTTTATTAAAATCGGTTGTGTAGTTTGGTGTTGGATTCGGTTTTGAAAAAATATTTATAAAAACAAAGGAACATAGTTAGTTACTTACTAATAGAAAAATTCAAAACTTAAACGTCTATAGTCTCCATAAAATAAAACGTTAGTCGTACGATAAATATAGTGTTTGTTTGTGCGATGGATATTTAAAAAAAATACATAATATTATAATAATATGACAAAGCCCTTCTGGCGAGAAGGCGACCAATACTGTGAAAATGAGTTCCTTTGGGCGTTTCTTCTCAGCAGTGGCCGTTACGAAGCGCCGGTATCGGTAGCTTTTCTTTAAAATTAAATTTCAATATAAACTACACGTATTGTACATTATGCTTATTGACGTGTAAAAGTGCCTGTAAATGTCTAATTACTGAATAAACACTTGAATTTTGAATGTTGAATTGATAGTGACATCTTATTTCTGTGTCAAACCAAATTAGACCAAATCATCATACGATACTGCTCAATGTTGCTTGACACTGAAACGCGAATACGCAGTAACGTCCGTCTTGCGTACCGCTTTTGGAGTAACCCGCCTGGTTTCAATCTTATTAGGAGACCATCATGGCAATTGCGTTAAAAATGTCAATCAAAACTTGAAGTGGACAACCCTACAGCGACATCGAATTTTCTATATCTGTAGTTTGTAGTGCGACTGATCGATACGAGCTGCGTTAATGTAGATTTAATTGTTCTATTGTTATGTCCAACGCTATAGAACAGTTCTAAAGACGTTGCTAGAAAATGATAAATAGATATGTGTATACTTTCACGTGTGTATACATTATTATATCTTTATAGGTACTAATGCGGATAGACTAAATGATTCTTGCGGCTCTAAGCAGACAGAGCCTAGGGCGCTGGACACAGAGAAAAGACGTAAGACGCAGACGGGGCACGGACGAGGTAAGGATGTGGCGCCGTCGTGACTTTAGAAAACATATAGAAAAGACGAGGCACGGACTTATATAGATACAAACAAATCCGTATCTATGGTAACACTGGCGACCCGCAAGTCCCGCAACCCGCCCCCAACCCTGTTTCGTCTGCTCGCGCCCCTGCCCCGTTCTGTGTTCGACCATAGGACGCGGACGAGTAAGCGTCGTGTCTGTGCCCTGTCCGCGCCCCGACTTTCCTGTGTCTTCTGCATCGCGACGCTTCTATACATTTTGTATGAAAAAGACGTGGAGGAGACATAAGTCCTGCGCCCCGTCCACGCCTTACTTTCAGTGTGTCCAGCGCTCAGAGCCGCAAGATCCAAAGGACACTTTTAGCGTGATTGTTGACGAGAAGGTGGAAAAAGGAATCAAAATAGTGATGAATCGCTAACGGCATCGACTATTTACATGATTTGCATTTTCACATTTTCCCTCGAAATGTTGAGGCAGAAACGTAAAATCTCACCCTTTCCACCGATCAGCTTATACGAAGCTGCTGGTACAGTCAGCCAACGAGATACCTGGACCGGCCCCTTTACCTATATCTTGAATTTACTCTTAAACTCAAAATAATATTAACCTTAAAAATGTATATTCAGAAAGATATTAATGAAGACTTTCTAAATATACATAATTTCATGTTAAAATTATTTTGATTTGAAGAGAAAATGCAATATATACAACATGTAACAAAAACCCTGTACGATTAAAAAAAATCGAGATTTTCATACAAAAGTGTTCGGCCGACCCGGCAATTTGTATGAAAATGTCCCACAGGAAAAGTTATTCATATTGACGGTCTGAGTTGTGCCTATACCCTTGTAGGAACATCAGACAGGGTTTTGTTACATATTGTATAGGTAAAGAGCCGGCCCAGGTAATTCGCTGGCCTGTACGTACAGTCTACGTGTTTTCTGTTTTCTCAGACGAGCATAAAAGAATTTTTTCTCGCAGCTCAAGCGAATTACAAAATAGTAAAATGGGTGAAACAAACTTGACTGCCTCCGTGGCCAGTGGTCAAGGCGTTCGCCTTGTGACCCGGAGGTCATGGGTTCGATTCCCACTGGGAAACATACTTTGTGCAAAGTTGTTTCCAGTCTGGATAGGATATTGCAGGCTTAAATCACCTGATTATCCGAAAAGAAAGATAATTCCGTGTTTCGGAAGGCACGTAAAACTGTGGGTCCCGAACGCCACCTAGCGGTTTGCCCTTTGGGTTGTGGAGGTAAGACGGCAGTCGCTCTGTGTAAAAACCAGTAACCTCGTCAAATCTCCTTGGTTAGGTAGCGGACCCCGGGCTCTGAAGCGTTACTGCTGAGGATGCAACCGGGAATACGCTCGAATGATGATGATGATGATGGGTGAAACAAGCAAAGGAAGCTAGCATCCAAATTCATACGAGCTAAAACATCATGTTAAAAATACAAACGTTCAACACACCGGCCGAGTGAGAAATGGAACGGACACGTCGACAGCTCGCCAACTGCACTTAGGGAAAACCGTTCAAAGTTCTTCCCACTTACACAACACCACAGAAATAATACTAGCACTGCGCTCCGAACTGCGGGGCGAAACCCATATCTCGGCACCCCCTTGACCGATTTGGCTCATGTACGAATTTAAAAGTCCTATTGGCTGTAACTGGACGTCTATTTTTCATGAAGCTCCGATCAAAGATACTCAAGGTATCGTCGAAAGCCAGATTGTTTAAGTAAACTCAGAAAACTTCGCTCGCTCGTTTAAGGGGATACCTAAATTTTCCGGGGTCCATTGCTGCCCCCATTTAAAATAAATCCTTTGATAGGAAACGGAGACATTTAAAATTTTGTCTTGACCAGGCACTAGATAATCCGTCAAACTATACTATGAACTACTATTAACGGTTTAAAATGAGAAAGTGAAGATTTTCTACGCACAATGGCGAAAAACGGCCACTTTTGTTGTGTGTGCGTAGAAAAGCTTCACGTTCTCACTTTAAACTGTAAACAGTAGTTCATAAAATAGTTTAAAGGGTAATTTTCAATGATGTCTCCGTTTCCTTCTAAATGATTTATTTCAAATGGGGGCAGCACTGGAACCCGGAAAATTCAGGTAGCCCCTTAATGAGTATTAATGTACAGAACAGCAACTCACCCTAGACATTGGCGTCAAACTTATACACCCCTTGATGGTTAAAAAACATAGATTTAGGTTACACAACAATGATTAAATTTAACTTAAGAGTCGAAGATAAAATACGGCATGCTAATCCTACTTTGTGCCCTACTCGTGTTATTTGAAAGCCCGTCGATAAACACTCCATTATATCTATCGATCGACGGCGACGTCGAACGTTCGCTTGTCAATCGGGAATTGAAAATCGTGTTCGGTTTGGTATTTTATGAAATCGAATGCATTTAGGCAACTTTAAAAATGTGACGCCAGGTGCACTATAGTTCAATGAATTATACAAAATTAAAAAAACGAGCCAAATGCGTGTCGGGCCACGCGCGTTAGGGTTTCGTAGTTACGAATGCCGACTATGAGTTCACGCGACTAAAAACGAGTAAAAACTAATTTTCTTTTGAAGTTGTATGAAATCCTATTCTGAAGTACCTACATTTTTTAAGTTGGTCGCCTATAGCTTTTAAATTTGTAAACTCTAATTGGGATTTGATAGTTTTTCTTTGACCTACGTTATATAAATACTATTGCCGTGATTTTTTTACGTGTTCATACAACCGTATAACCCTTCATCTGTTGCAAACAATAAAACAATAGATAAACAATTGCCTTGGGAGGAATTCCTCCCAGCTACAGGTAAGGGGTTAACAGTTAAAAGGTTGGGGGGGGGGACACTTGACTCCAACAAAAATTTGCTATAAAACCAAATCTTTCGGATACGGATCCCTAGATACATCGAAATGACATTTTTGAAAGACCTATTCAACGATACCCGGCTTGTATGAGCTGCCAAATTACAGCATTCTAGTATTTTTATATAGTCTCTGAGTAGATCAACGGACGTACAAACACACAGACAACCGACTGTAATTTGTGAAAACCGTTGTACCTATAGTTTCACAATTAATAAATAAAATAAAAATGGCGAAACTATAAAAGTTCCTCTTTTACTATAGAACTCTAAAAACGGACTTCAAGCGTCACCATGAGGAACACATTACTAGCAGCGGCCGGTTATAACCGGATCGCTTTAACACTTATCTGATAGCATTATCGGCTATCGTACCCGTAGTATGTCTGAGTATCAAACTCAGTGTACTTGGTACTTCGTCAAATGATGTACATTATGATGTAGAAAAATCAGGGACAATGTTTTTAGCCTTGCGGCAACCCTAACATTGTTTTGATACCTTTTTAACCTGGTCTAACAGCTCTAGGCTTTGTCTACCCCGTCAGGGATAAAGATATGATAGTATTAAAGCTCGAAAAAAAATATCGACATTTTCATACAAATTGTCGGGCCGGCCGAACACTTTCGTATGAAAATGACTATTCTTTTTTCGAGTTTCAAGCATTGGTCCCAAAGAAAAAGTTGTTCTTTCGGTCTGTTGTTCAGACGGTCTAAGTTGTGCTTTCAAGGATCGGACAGGGTTTTTGTTACATATTGTATAATACACTTATGTTGCACAAATGTTGACGTCACATGCTAAGTTTAAAGCGCTAGCGCAGAAGAAACGGTGACAAACTGTACTGCAGCATTTGCAAACTCCAATGACGTCAACTCACAATGAAATCAATAATTAGATATGTGGACAGAGAATACATTGTTTGTTATGTTATGTAATTATGTCATAATTGAAATTTAAGTTTAAAATCTCGAAATTTAAATATAATAATGTCACGGTTTTGATTCAGTATGTAGGTACCAAATTATCACATTTTCGTATCGTTCGTATAGAACTACGAGGGATCCGCGCCTAGCTCAAACCAGACTTTTTTTTATCTTTGAGGTAGTCATCGGTCCTATAATAAGCCTTCTAACAGAGTACATTCTTAGGTCTATAAAACTGGCAGTACGAAATGGGCGGAAATTGAAAAAACAAAACTCATAAATTGTTGCTTATTTGTTGCTAATTAGTTGCCATAAAATCGATTTTGGTTAAAATCGATTTCTCCACTAAAAAAATAAAAAAAAATATAAAATTAATTTCATATTTTTTCAGTGGAGAAACCGATATTCAAGCAAGCATGTCAAATACAAATTATAATATGCCCAAAATATTATTTTTTGTACGGTTTTCAAGTCGAATGTAGTACGGTTTTATAGCAACTAATTAGCAACAAATTTGTGGATATTCAGTTTATTCCGTTTTTAATTTTTGGCAAAAGTTTATGACACCTCATGGTCAAGCTAGCATAATCGGCAAAAGCAACAAAATCGAGTTTATGGCAACTAATTAGCAACAAATTATGAGTTCTGATTTTTCAAATTCTCATTGCCAGTTTTACAGACCTTACTTTCTTTACATAAGCTTAAATTTTTTTGTCTGGCATATCAAGGACCGATTTTGGCAATTTATTATTAACACCGGCCAAGTGCGAGTCGGACTCGCGCACGAAAGGTTTCGTGCCATTATCATTAAAACTTCGCGTTTGTTTTATGGGAGCCGGGTTACTCACGTAACCCGTGCTTCATTATCATTATCACGTGAGTAACCCGTGCTTTATTAATAATTTTTAAAGATTATTAAAAAATGTGACTCATTTGAAGAAAAGTGTTTCATAAACTTTTAAATATATTACATATTAGATATTGTAGACATGGTTTTTTTTATTGTTAATGAGTGTGTGTACCGAGAATAAGGTCATCAAAAATTTAAAATTTTGATGACCTAATTTTCGATGTAGTAAATGTCTACACAATATACAAACATGTCTACAATATCTAACATATAATATGCATTGTATTAGTTAAAAAGTTTATGAAACACTTCTCTTAAAATAAATATTTATTTCAATCTATTTTTTAGTATTCGTTATAGCGGCTACAGAAATACATCATCAGTGAAAATTGCAACGATCTACCTATCACGGTTTATCGGATATACAGCCTAGTGAAAGATACTGCACAGGGTAATATGGTCGCGTTTTTACCCTTTGGGTACGTAACCCCAAAAAGGTACACATTTGTCAACGATCACCGCCGATAGTGTAGTGGCGATCAGTTGCAAATACCGTTATGAATAATGCCAGACAGAAGGATATACCTATACCTACTGTTACACCAGACAGTACATGACACAACCATACCTAACTACGTTTACGTGGCTTTGACTGATGGGGATTAAATCATGGGGGAGTCTGTGTTTGGAGTACCTCACAGGGGACAGTGCGCGGCGCTATGGCGAAATGAATGCAGCGAATTTGTAACCGACTTCAAAAAAGGAGAAAGCAATCAATTCGAATTATGCATTCAACTTCAAAAAGGGAGGAGGCTAAATTATGCATTCGAATTGATAACCATCTCTTTTTTTGAAGTGGTTAAAAATTCGCTGAATTCATTTCGCCATAGCGCCGCGCACTGTTCCCTGTGAAGTCCAAACACTATACGAGTATATACAAGTTGTTTTTTAAGCACCAATTTTGAAATCAAAATCGGTGGTTAATCTAGTGTTGAAGACGGTATTAGTTTTAAAAAATTATGGATTATTTACAAAACGCTTTACAAGAGGCTTGAAAGCCTATCGCATAATTATCTTTGCACTTTTTATGTCCTATACACATGATTATAAAGAATTAATCTACTTAATGTTACACGGAGGGTACAAATTACATTAAATATATTATAGGTTGTCAGTTTGTCAATCAAAACTGACAAATTGGCATGACGCGAGTCACAATATTAAATATATTCTCGACAAAATAAATGGCGTAGGTCTATTGCACTGATTGTATATCCTATATATATTATGATTATAAAGGGTAAAACTACTCAATGTTACACGGAGGGTACAAATTACATTTAATATAATATACTTTGTAAATTTGTCAATCAAAACTGACAAATTGGCAAGACGCGAGTCACAATATTAAGTGTATTCACGACAATTTAAATGGTGTGGGTGTACATACATCTGTCTAGATAGATAGATAGATTTATACAAATAAATAATTAATAAATGTGAATTAATCAATCTTAGGTATAATATCATCAAATGATTATCAACAAAAATCTATAGTATATGTACGTAACGTGGAATTCACCAAAACACATTGTCAAATCGAAAAACAAATTGAAGGAAGTTTATGAAAGCCATAGTGTAGAAAAGACGGAGAGAGATGGGCGGAGGTTGGGCGGGGAACTGGGGACCCCTGACCACCTGGATACGTCACTTATTTTTAAGCCTGAAACCACAATACAAATCCATCTAACATTGAAAAACTTTACAAGAATTTAGAAGGACAAATCTTTATAATGAATAGTTTTTCAAAACTAAAAACCTACTTCACTCCCTTAACTACACAACCGATTTTGATAAAATTCATTAGTGGACGACCTGACAAGTAAACTCTTTCAAAAAAAATTCAATCCGGTCCAGGCGTTTTCAGATAATCCGTGAATTTACCTACATAAAAAAAAAATCAGCAGTGGACCTCTTGCGGCTGATATGACAATGATGATACAAAAAAAGATCGCAACGAATTGATAACCTCCTTTTTTGGAAGTCGGTTAAAAACTAAAATAAAATAATTGGATAACATAACTACAAGTAATCATCAGACGAGATGAAACCTAGCCATTTCACTCCGAAAAGTCTTATTGAAACGTACGTAAGTAGTAGGGTTTGCTCCCGGGAATTCCCGGTTCTCATTTTTCCCGGGAATTCCCGATATTTATTCCTTTACCTAGTACCGGTACTGACAATGCAGTTCCCGAGACTTTCGGTACTTTCGGGACTTCAATAATTATTTTTTATAACTATTTTTGATATTCGCGCCAATCGGCAGTCGACAGTATTCAGCCCGACTGCACCGTTCTACCTATGTAGAGTACTGTCAAAAGTTTAGATATTTTTACGCTTCTAATTCTTATTACTTTCATGGGCGCCGGCAGGGGGGTGCTAGGGGGTGCACTTGCACCCCTTGGGAATCTCGAGGAATTATTGAAATAAAAAGCCATCTGTTGGAAATCATTTTTTTATTCACAATAATTAGTAGGTAGTAATTACACAATTCTCATTTAAAAAGCAACAGCAGCCGGCGCGGCTGTGTTTTTGACCGAACTTATTAATGACGTTTTTTATAAAGTTATCTTTATTGTCCTTGGTTATCTTGCCTCGGTGGACACTTAACAAGCATAATCCAGACAGTCGCACTGATTCTTTAAAACGAATTTATAACTTGTTTTGTTGTGTAATTGTTTTAGTTGATTTATTATTAAGATAGAACAATTGAACTAAAGGGAAAACGAATATTTTTGTTAACCTATTAATTTGGGTACCGAAAGTAAGTTGGGTAAGCATTTAACTTGGGTACCGAAATTCCCGAATTTCTCGGTTTTTCCGTTCCGGTACTGGCTTAGACCTGGTACCGGTAATTTAGTAACACTCCTTAGTACCGGGAATTG
Organism: Acrobasis suavella; assembly: GCA_943193695.1. Lineage (NCBI taxonomy): Eukaryota > Metazoa > Arthropoda > Insecta > Lepidoptera > Pyralidae > Acrobasis > Acrobasis suavella. The sequence goes on from OW971951.1 coordinate 13,708,558, forward strand.
CATCCCCTAAGTAGTAATACAATGTGTATTTTTTATACTTGATCAAACGAAGTATGAGTATATAAGACGAAATTCGATTTCGAATTTCAATAAAAAAAACGGAAAAAAATATCGGTATATCAGTTATTGAAAAAATACAGCTGTACTGTTATTTTTTTATTAATTATTTTTTAACTAAATTTCCGTTTGGTATTTTTAAGTTATTTAAACTTTCTCAGCTCTTTAAACTTTGCAGCTTTCAAATAAGACCTCTGAAGAAATTACATTATCAACTCGTGAACGGGTGCTGCCGGGAGGGACTGGTCAGCTCGGCTTCGCTTTTTTTTTGACTACTTAATATTTTTTATTACGCAATTTATGTTTGTTTACTTGTTCGCAAGCATAACATTAAAAGACAATTATAATAATATGACAAAGCCCTTCTGGCGAGTAGGCGAACAATACTGTGAAAATGAGTTTCTTTCGGCGTTTCTTATCGGTAGCTTTTCTTTAAAAATAAATTATTATACGTAACATAAATTATACTTATTCACGTGTAAAAGTGCCTGTAAAGGTCTAATTACTAAATAAACATTTGAATCTTTGAATCTACACAGTTTGCTTAAATAGAAAGGAAAACAGAAACACGACACCTACATTTAAAAAAAAAAATTAAAGTCTTAGTAACGATTTTTTTCCGGCTTTTTATCGAAAATATTTCGTCTAATATCCGCACATTTCGTTTGATCAAGTATAAAAAATAAACATTGTATAAACATTGTTAATAAATTAATGTAACTTATACCATAGTATAATCATACGCAGTTCAATGACGCAACGCAAGTGCATCTACCAGCCGAAGCTGCAAATAAAAATAAACCAGTGTATCAGTGTCGTAGGTCAGTCTCGATAGCACAGCGTCACTCACGGGACCTTATCACGTCCGCTTAAGGTCGACAATCGCATCAAAGCCGCTGATAGCTCAGTGGTCAATGAATTTTATGTGGTTACGGTAACGCGTCGTGTCTTGTTGATTGTTGGCGGACTGGACAAACAAGATTTGGAAATGTTCCAACGGTGACAGATAGATAACACAAGTTAGGAATATAACTAAACCCTCTTAGTTGTTTTAAGTGTGGTTTATACTTTATTTCAGATGTCAAACCAAATTCTTGTTAGGAGTATTTTCTTATCCTATTTTAGTATAACTTCAGCATTTGCGGCGGCTTTATTACTTTAAATAAATAACATATTACATATATTACTATTATTACATACACTTTACATTATTACTTTAAATGGATAACTTCATAAAGCCGTGTTTGCATTGTCTTTAAGGGGCTACCTGAACTTTTCGGGGTCCAGTGGTGCCCCCATTTGAAATAAATCATTTGAAAAGAAATGGAGACATCATTTAAAAGTTGGTCTTGATCAGACCCTGGATAACCCTTTAAACTATTTTATGAACTACTGTTTACATTTTTAAGTGAGAACGTGAAGCTTTTCTACGCACATACGCCAAAAGTGGCCGTTTTTCGCAATTGTGCGTAGAAAAGCTTCACGTTCTCACTTTAAACTGTAAACAGTAGTTTATAAAATAGTTTGAGGGGTTATCCAGGGTCTGATCAAGGCAAAATTTTAAATGATATCTCCGTTTCCTTGATTTATTTCAAACGGGAGCAGCACTGGACCACGGAAAATTCATGTAGCCCCTTAAATAAATTAAATGAAGCGCCAACCTAGTAGGCTTGTTTTATTATTTATTTATTTTTAATTTTAAGTTGTTTTGTACGGTATCCTCGGAAGACCAGCGTTGTGGCCCTGCCACGACACCATGCTGAGAGGAGGCCTTTTTGATGTACCCACAAATTGTATGTGTATTTGTAACAACTGTGTCATTTTATTACCTTCAATGTGATATATCAAATAAACTATTTTTCTTTCTTTCATTTGGTTTAATTTAAACTATTACAAGTCGTAAGATGGAGGGCGGAATGATGAAGTGAAAATATTTTGTTCGTCTTTAAAGGTGGCTACACACGACACAATTTATTTATCATAATAATCTGGTGCTGTTCTGCAGATTGTAAGTAATGTGTGTATTTAGGCAACAACACGTCTACACAGCAGCACAGCCAACCAGATTGTTACTGCAGATTGTATGCTAGAGTCCTCTGTTTTGTATTGTATGTCTTTCTAGATGGGTTGGCTTAAGAACCCCATTAACCGCGCCTTTTTAACCGACTTCCAAAAAAGGAGGAGGTTATCAATACGTCGCGAACCTTATTTTTTTGTTATGTATGTTCATCGATTATTCGAAGACGCCTGGTCCGATTTAAAAAATTCTTTTTTTGTTTGAAAGGGTATACTTCCTAGGTGGTACCATGGAAATTTTATCAAAATCGGTTGTGTAGTTTGGGGGTGAAGTCGGTTTTTAGTTTTGAAAAATTATTCATACTATGTATACATTTTATTTTTAAACGACATGTCCAATTTCTGCAAAGTTATGTAATTTTAGATAAATTGCTCATATTTCATCTAGGCATATAACTTCCACCGTCAAAATATAAACTTGAAAGAGAATATCATTTTTGACCATCAGCATGGAAACCTTCTATCGCCTTTATATTTTCTTTAAGTTTCGTATTTTCACGTCTAAAACCAGTTATATATATGCCTAGATAGTGCAATTTCATTGATATTACAAAGTTTTGCCTAAATCGGTCACGTCGATTTAAAATAAAAGCTAGACTACGTTTGTCTAAAAAATCTTGGTTGGTCTAGGGCAGGGATTCCCAAAGTGGTCGGTATAAACGAAAACTGATTTTGGGAGTCTACGAGGTCTAAAAATCGACCCAATTAAATTAGTAGCTAGGTTTTTTGTATAAATAGGAAAAAAAACTAAAGATAGGCCTACTTATTCATAATAGTCTGCTAACCGACGACGACCTCCGTGGCGTAGTGGTCACCATGCTAGTCCGCCACCCAGAGGTCCCGGGTTCGATCCCCGGTCAGGGCAAGTTGGAAAATGGCCTTTTTCAAATTGTCCTGGGTCTTGGATGTTTATCTATATATGTATTTGTTATAAAATATAGTATCGTTGAGTTAGTATCCCATAACACAAGTCTCGAACTTACTTTGGGGCTAGCTCAATCAGTGTTATTTGTCCCTATATATTTATTTATTTATTTAACTTATAGCATTGCTAATTCTCACTCTGTCTTCTTTTATTGACCTAAGTCAGAATGTAAAATAACACTCTGTAGCAGCTGTTTTAAGTTAGCAGACCATTATGAATAAGGGGGTTGATCTTAAAAGTAGGTAATTTGGCCTTGGGGGTCTGAGGTAACAGTTCATTTTGGAAAAGGGGTCACTTGTCCAAAATAGTTTGGGGATCCCTGGTCTAGGGTAAGGGGACTCTTAGCACATCTAGAAAGACGTACAATAACTACAAAACGTAAACGCAAACAAATCGATACCAAGTTACGTTCAAGCCAAACATTTCACCCGTCAAGTCTCGCAGCAATTTCTCACACCGTAAGAAAACATTTCCGATACGAAAATATTATTTCAAGTCGTCACAACAAATAATATTTTGGTTTAGACAGCGCGCAGGGGCGTAACCTCAGATCACAATAGCGCAATCAGAGTGGAATACTAGATAGCAAATCAATGATTTTGAACCGGCGACCCTAGCGGTTGCGATGCCATAAAAATCGTTTGGCGTGTCACATTTTGTAACAAAAACCGGCCAAGTGCGTGTCGGACTCGACGATGGATTCCGTATTCTATAAAAATCACGTTTTTAGCATTTGTTGTTACAGCGGCAACAGAAATTACATCTGTGAAAATTTCAACTGTCTAGCTATTGCGGTTCATGGACGGACAGACAGCGGAGTCAGGCGCTGGACACAAGGAAAAGTCGTAAGACGCAGACGGGGCACGGACAGGTAACAGACGGGGCGCCGTCGCGACTTTTGAAAACACAAAGAAAAGACGAGGCACAGTCGTGACAGACACAAACAAATCCGAATCTATGGCAACACAGCGACGCGCGAGTCTCGCCCACAACCCCAATTCGCCCACTCGTGCCTGTGCCTCGTCCGTTTTGTATGTTCTATCGTAGGACACAGACGCGTAAGCATCATGTCTGCGCCCTGTCGGTGCCCCGTCTTTTCTGTGTGTTCTGCTTGCGACGCTTCTATAAATTTTGTATGAAACGGACGCGGAACAGATATATAACTGCGCCCCGTCCACGTCTTAAGTCTTTTCTGTATGTCCAGCGCCTTAGTAATATAGTCCTGTTTTCCCTTTTGGTGACGGAACCCTAATAGGTTTCCCGTTCTCGGAATTACAAGTATGCAATACTTTACATAGACCGCTAAAATGATAATCTTAGCGGTGCGTTCTCACTCTAAACTATAAACAGTAGTTCATAAAATAGTTTGAAGGGTTATCTAGGATTACATCAAAGCCAAATTTTAAATAATATCTCCGTTTCTTTTCAAATGATTTATTTCAAATGGGGGCAGCACTGGACCTCAGGTAGCCCCTTAATAAATCCGCGTTTGAAAAATAGTACCACATTGAAGAGAAGGAAAGCGAGCTGGAAAAGCGACGGCATAAATACATGGATTGGATATTTCCACAGGGGTAGGCATAGGCAAGCAGACACCATCACTTGCTACGTTATGTCAGAGCTCTATCACATTATCTACACTCATCATTCTGTTCACACATGCCCGCCGGGTGCTTCTGACCTTCCTCTCTTGTACGAGTACTAAAACGAACCGTAAATCTATATGTAGTATAGTGATTAAGGGTTGGATATCATTTGTCAGCACGGAGCAGCACATTTCTACGCTGCTATCGTTTTCTGTCGCTCGGAACCGTCATTTGCTAGAGCGAGAGAGCGCAGAATGCTAAGCATGCTATCTCACGGCCGGTGCGATAGCGTTGATTAGCGAATGACACTTCTGAGCCAATCCAACCCTAAGCAGTTTTTTTTTTTGCGTCGCACAATTTTCTCTGTTTATCCCTATAATACTTGGAGAAAATGATCTTTCTAAACATTCGAGTCTGCCATTTGCTTAGTTTTTTTTTTTTACTTAAGACGAAGTGGTAGCTAAAGTGGCGCCCTCATTTGAAATAAATTATTTAAAACTAAATATGGTAATAATTAAAAATTTTATTTGTATATGTGTCTAGAAAGACCTTTAAACTATTTTATGAATAACCTTTGAAAGTAATATTGGTAGTCCGTCTAGTTTTAAAACTAGACTAGTTTTAAAAGTGGCCACTTTTGGCGAAAACCCGTTTTAAAACTAGACGGACTATTAGTAATAATTTCAAAGGTTATTCATAAAATAGTTTAACGGTCTTTCTAGACATTGATACAAATCAAATTTTTAATTATCACCATATTTAGTTTTAAACCATTTATTTCAAATGAGGGCGCCACTTTAGCTACCACTTCATCTTAAGAACAATAAAGTGTTAATAAATAAATAAAAATAGCTATTCTTTTATTCTCGTTGTATCCTACTTAGGTATATAATAAATCCCTCTTTTGTGTTCGGTATTAGCGTTCTTGCGTTCGAACAGCTTAGCGGAAATCAATAGGATATTGTTAGGAAAGTTTGGGCCACGAAATGCGAAAACGCGACCCAAAGTAGGTAAGTATTAACGTAGTCTGGTTACCAAATGACCAAGCGAAGTTTTCAGAGACTACTTAGATGGCTTTTAAAAAAACAAAATCTTCAGGTCCTGTTTCAGGTTCACACAGATTAGCTTTTTGTCTACCAAACATGAAGTCAAAATAAAAAATGAAAAACCCGCCTGGCTTTTTGTATACCCAGTGTCACTGCCACAGTAAATACGGATCTAAAGACACCTCTCAAACTAAAATCCATCGAGCCGATCAGGCTGCAGAGTGTGCCAAGGAATATGCACAATTATTTTTTTTTGTTTGTTCAATAAAATCTTTATTATCCACATTAAACAAATATGAAAGAATTTATAAAATATCTTAAATAGCGACGAACATGTTACTTTAAAGTTTTAATTAGAAAGAGAAGTCCGATATGGACTGATGACGTCAAATTCCATATCATCTATACGTTTGCCATAGAAAATAGCGTTTTTGCGAGTGAGATAGACATATTTTCTGAAAATCGTTATATCTCGTTCGTTTTTCCACCAATTTTTTTTCTGTTTTTACTGTTAGAACTTTACTTTTGAATATTTATGGATAAACTAGTTAGATAACACATTTTTTTTTCATGCATATTCTCTATTATACAATACATACATACTCTCGAAAAACATAACCCTCCTTCTGGCACAGTCGGGTAGCAAAAGATATTCGAGTTATCCTAGATCAAACATAGAGTACATATTTATAGCGCAGTTACACTGTATAATTCGCTGTTTGGTTTCGTAAAACAGCGAAAGACGTTTTTTTTTCATCAATGTGGATAAAATGAAAGGAAACCGCTACGCCATTGAGATGTTGGGTTTACGATAACCAAATTTCGATAACAGCGGAATATACAATCCAACTGCGACACATACATTAGAGGCCTTTATCCGACATAAGACTGGAAGTACATGAATATAACAATTCTCTGGCAAAACGTAAAAAATTTAACTTGCACGAATAAAAATAAAAGCTAAAATGTTAAGTTAGTTAATATAAAACCTACACCCAAAGAAGCTGCCAATGCAGTCAATGAGTACTTTGTGAACGTAGGAAAGGACCTGGCTAATAAATAAAACGCACGTTCTTATAAAGATCTTCAAGAAATTTTAAATAAATTACCCTCTCAATGCATAAAGCGGTCCATAGTACTGACGACCGAACAGCCTGGAAACAAATATGTGGTCACGATCCTCAGCATTGAGGGACCGATAAAGAAGAAGACCCTCTCAACCTCATTCTTTTGTTCTTTTAGAAACTGACGCTGAAGACGTAAACAGCATTTTAATGAATCTAAAATCTAACAGTGCCCCCCCGGCTGGGATAACATATCCACAAAATATTTAAAACATGTAAAAAATGAAGTCATTCCTGTTATCGTTCATCTGACCAACCTCTGTTTTAGAAAAGGTTGTTTCCCTGAACCCCTCAAACGCTCCATAATTACGCCCGTGTACAAGGATGGGGATAGAGATATAAAGATAATATAGGCCATAGCCATCTTGCCCGTTATATCTTAAATTATACAGAAGCTACAATTGCGAAAAACGGCCACTTTTGGCGTAAGTGCGTAGAAAAGCTTTACGTTCTCACTTTAAACTGTAAACAGTAGTTCGTGAAATAGTTTGAAGGGTTATCTAGCCTGGTCAAGACAAAATTTTAAATTAACGCTCCGTTTCCTTTTTTAAATGATTTAATTCAAATGAGGGCAGCACGGGACCCCGAAAAATTCAGGTAGCCCCTTAAGAACTTTTTGTGTGCAAGTTGGTTAGTTACTCAACAGGACAAAACACACAAATGTATATATACAGTGCAACCTCGATATAACAAATCGGAGGGGAACAAGAAAATATTCGTAATATCAAGTAATTCGTTGAACTGAGGTTTGTTATGTTGAGGTCTGATTGGTCTAAAATTCGTTATAAAGAGGTAAAAGAACATCTTTGGTTCATTAACACTACCACTTTCACCGCATATTTTTCGAAAAACAACCTCGTTTCGTTTTTTGAAATTTTGAAGCCATCCGTTGCTAGCACGGAACCCTTCATGTCCCAATTCTACTGCAAACCGCTGAGCCTTTTCCTGAAAAATAGGGCCTCCGATTGGGATTTTTTTGTCTCGGCACTGTTTTAACCACTTTAACACACATTCCACTACGTCTTTGAACTCGCATGATTAGAATCTTTTACCGTTTACATTCAAACCACTTTCTTCTGAAAACTTATCTTTAAATTTTAAAATTGTAGCCAATAACTTGCGGGAATCCCGAACTTATTAGCTATGTCTAATTTTTTCGTCATGGGATTTTGGTCAACATAATTAATGATGTTTCGCTTTTCTGCGACCGATAAGGAACACCTTTTACGTTTCTGAGCCATTTTAACTTAAATCTTTAAAAATAGTGACGAGCAGAGGTGTTTACATTACTTTCCATCAAAACAACAATGATTACCTTTACAAACAAAAGCGTGTCGAGACATGAATCACATTACATATACGATTAAGAGTTATTATTATTGGTGGAAACTTTATATAAAGGTGTTGGGTTGGCAAAATTCGTTAATTAGAGGTATGAATACTTTTTCTTGATAGTTGAAAATTCGTTATAAAGAGGTTGTACGCAAAGAATGTTCGCAATGTAAAGGTATATTTTATATTGACTCTTATGGACAATTCAAGGGGATTACGAAGAATTTGTAAAATAATTGGTTTTTAACTATCGCGCTTTGAACAAATTATTTACGTGCATATATATATACCAATTATTTTCAAGTTTCTCTTCTACGTCTAACGTTTCGAATAGGAGTCACATCCTTCGTGGTCGCAGACTGGCTGGACTGCATGGGTGTTTTCTTCCTTGTTGATGGTGAACGCAAATTTTTGATATTTGTGATTATGATTATGACACTACCCGCATTTCATAATGTCACCTACCAATATAGTATGTAAAGGTACGTATAAAAGGTTCGTGGTAAGCCCCGTTTATATATACATTAATACTGTAAAGTCAAGTAAATGCCCGCGCTGGGAATCGAACCATTTGACGAACGAGCGTATAACGAATAGGTATACCACGGAGGAAAACGAAATCAAGCATTACGAGTCATAAAAACACACACTACCATTTCTCCACGTCGGAAATTAGCCCACACCGATCAATCATACTTTATGAAATTGTCTGCAACTGTTGCAAAGGAAAATGCCCATCAATCATAAAGTTTATGCCCAACTATATACGGTGCACAGTACAGAGGCTGTTCGTAGGTTTGTAAACAATAATACTTACAGCAATATGTTATATTAAAGCAAATACAATATTGTGTCGAATGCACTGTCAGCCAAATAATTTATCAAATGAAAATGCTCATCGATCATAAAGTTTATGGCCCTACAACTATAATACCATGTGCGGTGGTTATTTGTAGTTGTAAATAACAAGTTGAGGGATATGTATGTGATATTGAAGCAAAAAGAATGTTGTTTCAAGTATAAATTTTGCAAAATAATTTCTTAAACAAAGGAAAATGCTCATCGATCATAAAGTTTATGGCTTTACAACGATATACTGTGTACAGTGGCCATTTGTCTTGAATAAAATAAGAATTTTGCACATGTGGAGTAAATTATATGTCAAGCGAGGTAAGAAGCAAAATTTTATTTAGATAATTTTTTACCGAATTCAAGATTTTGAACCAAAAAGAGATTTTTTCAAATTTATCCAGGCGTCTACGAGTAGTTAATCGGGTAACATACACAAAAAGAACATATATTTTCAAAATTTCAGTGGAATTGATAACCTTTTTTTTAGAAATCGGTTAAAAATCACACTTCGGCTCCAATGCAGCACGGCTAGAAATGATACCGAGGACGTACAAAGATGAAGAGCAAAGAGAGAATGTAGTTATGTATGTCTTTTTCAAGAATGGTTAACTCTATATACTAATTACTTTCGTATTCCGAGTAAAAACAGGAGGCCTACTCGCGTGTCGTGTGTAGATAAAATTAATTCTACTTTAACAACTCGAACAATGACCGCGTGGGCGAGTCCTAAGCAAACACTTTTGTGCCCAACTCCAAATTCGGATCCCGGGAAACAACATCTGTATCAACAGTTACAATGTTCGGACCTATACCGACCTGAGCTAAATGGTATGATTGAACTTTGAATGAAAATTGAATTGACAACAATTGAGTTAGTGAAAGTCAAGTTCAATAGTAAGTATTTTACAAATTAATTAGTTCTAAATTACTTTCGTGATCATTTCTGATCTTTTTGTCTGCGCAGATTGTAAAGTATGATCAAAGTAGAGAAAGAAAATCGGAGCAATTATAGCATTAGAGGCACAACACAAGGCTCGGTTATTTATTGGTTGGAGATCTTCTTATCGAGTCGAAATGGATTAAATATTAGGTTGGGGAAAAAGTCTTTTCGCATATAGTATCTATGAACTTGTTGTTGTTGTAATAAAACCACTTTGGCTATACTATTTGTACCTGGCTGGTTTTGGTATCATTTAAAAGTTTAAATTTTAAAGAAGATAATTCCATATTCAAATTAGGAAAATGCGTGATTTTCATTTGTTTTTCTTGCCGTCAAGATGACTGAATCTAATGAAGAAATTAGATACATTTTAAAATTTTACTACCAAAAAGGTAAAAATGCAACGCAAGCCGCGAAAAAAATTTGCGATGTTTATGGACCTAGTGCAGTGTCTGTGAGAGTAGCACAAAGGTTTAAGCGTTTTCAATCCGAAAATTTTGATGTCAAAGATGCACGTCGCTCTGATCGCCCTGTTACGGATAAAATGGATGCTATTTTTGAAAAAATGGAGCAATATCGTCATATCAGTAGTTACGACGTAGCTGAAGAACTGGGAATTGACCACAAAACACACAGATTTCCACCTGTTTTGGTCTCTTCAGAATTCTTTAGGCAGTGTCAGGTTAACATCACGAGAGGACTGCCAAAACTACTTAACGCAGTTTTTTGATCAGAAGCCCCAAATTTCTATGCAATGGGATCATGTCCCTACCTATAAGATGGCAAAAAGTTATCGAACAAAATGGTACCTACATACTTTAGTTAAACGTAAATAAACTATATTAAAAAATGTTTTGAATTTTCATATAAAATGCGAAAAGACTTTTTCCCCAACCTATTATATTGTTGTGCTGCCTTTGTGCCTATATTGTTACTTGTTGTTTTGTAATTTTAGTTAATTTGTAAAGTATTGTTAGACCAAAACCTAGCCACGACGATTGCCCTGTCATTAGCCACACTCAGATTTGCCTTAGTACAGGGAGTTGGAGATAAAGTCATGATAGTGTATTTGTACATATTTACAAGAAAGCAATAAAACTCCTCGCCTCGTAAAACAGGCAGTCGCGAAGAAAAGCAATTTAGAACGGCCGATACTTCACAAGTCCCCGTTGTCAGTGTCTGGACTTGTGTCTAGTTCGCACGAGCTCCGAATTACAAGTTGTGCGTGAAGTTTATTGTCTAAATTGTTTTCTGAAATGCTTCTTTTTCGGGTGTATAAGAGGTCAACGGCAAAACTGAAGTGGGATTTGGCAGGACATGTGTCGATTGAAGACTGATAGATGCGCACAACTGGCGACATTCTGGATGCCAGAAGGACGCCGCAACAGAGGCAGACCAAGAACCAGATGGTGAGATGACAGATAAAATGCTTACCTGAATGGCAGGAAGTAGCGACGGACATAGACGAGTGGAAGATTATGGGGGAGGCCCAGCCACAGGCTAGTCAAAAAAAGCCAACGCCTCTGTCAGCAGCTCTAGCTATCAATGTGGCTTGACAACTGCGCAACCTATATTAATTTATGACACTTAATGTCACCTATACAAGTGCGGATCACGCACACGTTCCTAAGCGTTTGGTTATGTCGCACCAAGGGAGAACAGCTTATGAGGCTCAAATGATATCCACCCATAGCATCGTGTCGTGATGATGCACAGATTGCGTTTAGCCTAGGGTTTAAAAGAGATAAGGTTTTAATTTAGTTTGCTCTGTACGTCTTTTTTTTTATAAATGATTATTATTATTATGTTGGTACGCTTTTCAGCCACGGGTCCATGGGGACCCGGTCCTTTGAGGCGTTCATGGGGCCAAAGCCAACATGAAGAGACCTTTTAATACCTATTAATCTAAAAAGTGAGATGGCTGCATCGACGGAAGTTTATTTATTAATGTACCATTGAGATGCATTAAAACGGATATTCCTCCATAGCTGCCGAACTATTACCAGGGAGGAATTTACTATTTATTAATATTGATAAATAGGAAAAGTCTTGTTGTCCCCTGTTAAAAAGATTATCCAAGGTTGAATATATACCTATAAGTAAATCTAGTCGAGAGGCGTCGGAAAATGAAAAAACGTTTACGCAAAGGCCACATTGCTAATACGGCCTTGACAGCTGCTGTCGGAAAGAAAATCGGCATTTTGGCCAATACTTGTTAGGAAACCTTAATCCGATTATATCTTAATACACGCTTCCGTCATTTACTGTACTAATACCTAATATTAGGGATTACAGGGATAAGTAGTACGTATTTTGTTTATATTTTAAGCCGACTTCAAAAAAGGAGGAGTATATCAATTCGAATTTATATAACTATGTTTTGTATGTATGTTCCCCGATTACTCGAAGACTTTTAGGCCTTAATAAAAAAATCTTTTTATTTAAAAGGGCATACCATTGCTGTGACGTAATTTGTGAATGGCCACTAACGCTAGTGCCACCTAACAGCTTTACGAGAGTCATAAAGCTATATTAGATACAGCTTTAAAGTATGCATGCAAGGATGATTGCCGGCGTGTCTTTCGACGCACGAAGAAGGTTGACACTAGGGATGTTTTTACCACTTCCCCAAGAAAGAATGCAGATTCAAATATTCTTATCAACACGTGCAAAGCGTAACTAAAAAGGTGTTGAACATGACTGTGTGAGTAAAGGCAAAGAGGAAAACCAAATAAAAGATGGAGGGAATTCATAAGAAATTATATGAAAGCATAGGGAGTAGATCAGAGGTTCCCAAACTTATTTTGTCAAACGCCCACTTTAAAAAATCAGTTATTTTGTAGCGCCCCCCATTTTTTTCACCATAAAAACCTGAATCACATATTTGTCTTGCCTGTAGTTTCATTCAACCTATATTCTAAACTTGACTTTTTTACAAGAGAGAGCAATAATAATACATACACCAGTACATTAGAGTATCTTTTATAAAAAAAATAACAATAATCAACATTGTTAATTTTAAATAAAAAAATAGCAATAATAATACAATTTCACAATAATAAAGAGTATCGGAAGTGGGGACCTCACCTGCGAAACTTTAAAACACGAATTTTTTTCAGTGTTTGATTCCTTTAACGATATAAATAGCGTTGTGAACGCATTAAAATAATAAATATGAATTACATTTTTAGTTTATATTTGTACAATAAAAAAGAATATAAATATGAACTAATAAATGGATGTTGTGTAGTAAGAGGATTTTAATTTCAGTGAAATTTAAAATATGAAATAGCTGAAGTTATAAATCACTCATTGCTTAAATCACATCAGCGCCCCCTAACTTTATTCTGGGCCCGTTACCTTAAAGCCTTCAGCGCCCACAAGGGGGCGTTATCGCCCACTTTGGGAAAGACTGGAGTAGATGAAGGTATGACTCGGCATAGAGAAAATTGGAAAGAAAATACAATTTGCGCCAACCCCATATAAATAAAATGGAAATGGTATGTAAGGAAGAAGAAGACATATAAATTCTTCTAGGTCAGCCCAAGAATAAGGAACCTACCGACAAGAATTTGAAGTCCTTTGCCAGTCGTTTCGCAACAACTGAGGCCGTACATCGCACATGTATTGAGTGGTAAGCATCGATTAGCATTAGCATTTAGGGCGAATTCGACCAAACATTAAGTTACATCTCTTTCATTATAATTTAAAACTTGGAATTTAATTTCGAATAACTTCGTTATCGTTTGTCCATTCTATTCCTGGAGTAAGTAATCTATGGTTGAGGAAATGAATGGTGAATGAAATTAAAACCCGACAAAAATATATATAAAATCGTTTCCATAGATTAACTTGAATAGCGAAGACGATATAATTTAGCATGATATAAATGTCACAATTGCATTTGAAGGATGGTGTCATCATCACATAAGTCATATCGTCACTGATGTCCCCTCATCAGTTTTTAACAGTCCGCCATTAAAATAGTCCCAGATCACGTTAATATTCATAGAAATTGGACGGTATAAATAGCTTACTCTGGAAGAAACATCTCACACGTTTACAGTTTAAAGTGAGAACTTAAAGCTTTTCTACGCACAATTGCAAAAAACGGTCACTTTTGGCGTATGTGCGTAGAAAAGCTTCACGTTCTCACTTTAAACTGTAAACAGTAGTTTATAAAATAGTTTGAAGGGTTATCTAGAGCCTGGTCATGACATGGGACACTGGTTTCTATCAAATGATTTATTTCAAATGGGGGCAGCACTGGTCCCCCGTAAATTCAGGTATCCCACTTAAGTCAATAACATTCTTATTACTCTAGACGATTCATACAACTGAATTTTCTCCTCTGGAGTGGTCGCTGCGCGCATAGTAATAATGTTGGTATATTTTCGATACCTAAACGGGGAGTGACACAGGCCTGGTTGAGCCACATCTTGTTTTAACATTCTATCTGCCAAGGTCAAGTGAAGTCCATCCTTCGAAGATTACCTTCGAGATGTTTGATTTTTTACTAGCTTTTATTTAACTGGAAATTTATCTTGTACGTTTGATTAGGTCAGTCCTTCAACTCAATTATCAACCAGGTATCCTTAATGAATTTTTCGGGGTCCAGAGTATAGCAACCACGAAGGTACTAATGAAACCCATTGGATCTGGTTCGATCCATCACCGTCTATAGGCCAGGAGTGGCAAGGGGATAGTGGATAATTTATTTGAATTAGAAAGAGTATTTATACAAAAACATTGTACAGTGTTATATTGAATGTACACGTCCAGTTAGTACGTGATGTACTAAATTAACAAAATAAATTATTTGCTTATTAATTAAATATATATCCTAGTTCACATCACGTACGACTATAAGGATGCTGCTATACAGAGCTCCCCCATTTTTAATAAATTATTTGATAGGAAACTGAGATATTATTGAAAATGTTGTCTTGACGAAGCCCTAGATAACCCTTCAAACTCTTGTATGGTTTACAGTTTAAAGTGAGAACGTGAAGGTTTTTTTACGCATTAGTCAAAAGTGGCCGTTTTTTGCAAATTTGCGTAGAAAAGCTTCACGTTTTTACTTTAAAATGTAAACAGTAGTTCGAAGGTATCGGTAGATTTTCTTTAAAAATAAATTATATTTTTATATACTTTACACGTAACGAAAATTATACTTATTGACGTGTAAATGTGCCTGTAAAGGTCTAATTACTGAATAAACATTTGAATCTTTTGAAATCTTTGATGGGTTTTCTAGGGCTTTATCAAGACAAAATTTTAAATGATAACTCCGTTTACTTTCAAATAATTTATTTCAAATGAGGGCAACACTGGACCCCGAAAAATTCAAGTATCCGTTTAACCGATTGAGCTGAAATTTTGCATATTTGTGTAAGACAGATGACAATACAATATTATGGAGTCAATGAGCCGTTCCGATGATGAAGCCGGGTTTTATTAGTTTTATAAAACAACATAACCCCATTAAGTAGAACCGTTTGATTGGTCTTGACGAACCATTCATTGAATATGATGTCTAGGGTCTGATCACGGAGACAGAACTCGGTAATAAAATGACGCAACTCCATCGAGTGGGCTTATTCTATTAGTCCTTATAAGTACTTTGGCCTGAAAATAAAAGCTTGTATAAGAAGAGAATTGTTTTCAAAAAACTTATTGACTACTTAGTAGTTAACCGTAGATTTTCGCGTGGCACGTCATTGTCAAAATTCGCACGATGCGGTGTTATCGGACTGTGTTAATTAAATTTGCGGTTACGATGACCTAGCTTTACTATCCGTTGTTCAACCTTGAATATATTCAAGATTAAAGATTTGAGTTCATATATTAATGTTACAAGTCATTTTTCACTTGTTTAATGTGTGTTAAAGATAAAACGAAATAAACCTTTTATCTTTAATCTATAAAAAAGAAAACATAAATGAATAAGTATATTATATTAAATCTTCGGCGCGTTAACTAACTACCCTACCGACGCAAAAGAGGGTTATAATTTTTGATTTTGACTTTTGGGTTTGGGAAGTCTCGACCGTTCCAAAATCTCGGACTGAGACAGCTAAATTTAAATAGTTCCAGGACTTTGAGACATGAGACGTTCCGGAATCCAAACCCTAGCTTGGAAAGTTTTGACAGTTTTAGTCGCGGACCGAGACAACTAAATTTAAATAGTCCCAGGACTTTGAGACATGAGACGTTCCGGAATCCAAACCCTATCTTGGGAAGTTTTGACAGACAGTTTTAGTCTCGGACCGAGACAACTAAATTTAAATAGTTCCGGGACTTCTAGACACGAGACGGCCCGGAACCCAAACCCTAGCTTCGGAAGTCTTGACAGTTTCAGTCGCGGACCGGGACAACTAAATTTAAATAGTTCCAGGACTTTGAGACCCGAGACGTCACGGTATCAAAACCCTAGTTTGGAAAGTCTCGACTCGACAGTTCCAAAGTCTGGAACCAGAGGCAAATAAATTTACAAAAAGCCTCGGAATTTTGAAGCTAGAGGCGTCCCAGGACCCAAAACCTACGTTCATCACGAATTGAGTTCAGGAATAGTTAAATCAATGTTTTTTTTTTATTACTTAAACAGAAATATAATATACCAAATATAATTTTAAAAAATCAAGTGTGTAATCTATTCAATCTTGATTTAAAAAACGGCCACGTGCGAATTGCACTCGCGTGGAGTGGGTTCCGTACAATACTAAGGATTTTTCGTAAGTTCATGCATTATATTGGAGTTTACCACTTTATTTTCAATTGACAGAATTGTTATATTATTTGTCCTGTAATCTACAAGCAATGAGCTATAATTTGTTTTTGTTTTTTTAAATTTTAGGCTCAATGATTTCGGAGATCAGGTTTGGAGGTTTTCGTCTTGTTTCATGAATAAAATCAAAACTGTTTATTTTATAATAATAACAAAAATATATTTGAGATCGTCATAATGCGAATTTGATATATGGACACAGTAAGGTTTGCAACCCTTTTTTCAAATTCCTAATTTGCCACTCGAAAATGACCCTTATTTTAAAAGAATAATGATTTTCTTTGCACATCTGTGTTTGAGTCATAGAATTACACCATCCTAAGAAATTCGACCTTATTTGGTCCAGAAGATTCGGAGCAAATTGGCTGTGATAGACGGAAGGACAGACATATGCACGAGTGATCCTATAAGTGTTCCGTTTTTTCATTTTTAGTACGGAGCCCTAAAAAACGAGGAAACAGGCATCAGGTACGGTTCTAGGATGTAGTTGCATTGAACGATTTCTTTCTCTTTCGGTAGTATTTTTTTGTTATATGACTTTAATTTCATGTCTTTATTTTAGTTACTTTGAAACTACTTCGGTGCAATGAATATGTTTTTTATCGTATCGTCATAAATATCTGCTTGATATTTAGGCCAACCATTCACGTATTGATTAATCGCATTCGCGACACGTCGCCGGCGGGATGCGGTTTGCACAACCAATTTGTTTTGTAGGTTAGTGTTCGCACAGAATAAGTACTAGTACTCACGTACAGAAGTCTCACTTAGCAAAGGATTATAAATAAATAAATATATAGGGACAAATAACACAGTGAGCTAGCCCCAAAGTAAGTTCGAGAATTGTGTTATGGGATACTAACTCAACGATACTATATTTTATAACAAATACATGTATAGATTAACATTCAAGACCCAGGACAATTAGAAAAAGGCTATTTTCCAACTTGCCCTGATCGGGGATAGAACCCAGAACTTCTGGGTGGCGGACTAGCATAGTGACCACTACACCGCGAAGATCATCAGATTTCAAAGAAAAATCTACTCAGTCTGGTCAGCGATATAGTTTAATTAAGCTCGCGTCAGAACTCAGCACCCTTTCGTTTTGATCACTACAAATCCATGGCAAGCTAATTTCATTCTAATTACTCTGGACAAATGATTCATATAACTTATAACTGAATTTCCCACTACGGAGTGGTCACCGGTCGCCGCGCGCATGGTAATAATGTAGGTATATTTTCGATACCTAAACGGGGAGTGACACAGGCCGGGTATTGTAGCAGCGACTACGCATAAGATAAAATTAAAGTCGTATCGGATGACTTACTATTTAAGGGGCTACCTTAATTTTTCGGGGTCCAGTGCTTTTTCATTTGAAATAAATCATTTAATAGGAAACGAAGAAATCATTTAAAATTCTGTCTTGATCTGACCCTAGATAACCCTTCAAACTAAATTATTAACTACTGTTTACAGTTTAAAGTGCAAACGTGAAGCTTTCATGGCGGCAGCACTGGACCTCGGAAAATTCAGGTAACCCCTTAAGGGGCTACATGAATTTTCCGGGGTCCAGTGCTGCCGCCATTTGAAATAAATAATTTAAAAGATAACGGAGACATCATTTAAAATTTTGTCTGGATCAGACCCTAGATAACCCTTCAAACTATATTATGAACTACTGTTCACAGTTTAAAGTGCAAACAAGAAGATTTTCTACGCACAATTGCGAAAAACGGCCAGTTTTGGCGTATGTGCGTAGAAAAGCTTCACGTTCTCACTTTAAACTGTAAACAGTAGTTCATAAAATAGTTTAAAGGGTTATCTAGGGTCTGATCAAGGCCAAATTTTAAATGATATCTCCGTTTTCTTTTAAATGATTTATTTCAAATGGGGGCAGCACTGGACCCCGGAAAATTCAGGTATCCCCTTAACACGCTGTCGTGAATAGGGCATTTACAAGTTTACAACACGAAGCTTCTAGAACCTAAAACGCGAAACGTTTCTGAAATTTCTGTCGTGGCAAGCAACCTATCACTATTGTGATTCATTTTTCCATCTTAACGCGTATCATCAGGCTAACCGTGGCCTTCGGGTCTTACGGCCTTGGGCTCTGTCTACCCCGTCGGGGATAAAGACGTTTAAATGTTTCTGTATCTATCTTGAAAGAAATAATGAAACTAATAATAATCTACGGCGTCATCAGATCATTACAATGCGACACAAATTAGTAGAAAAAAAATGGCGGACTTCAAAGCTTTATTGAACAAATTTCCATCACGTAGGACGAACTAAAATGGCGGTTATCGGCGCAGGTACAAGTAATGCGTCGATGACTGCCATTTTGGTTCAATTTACGTGTCGGGAATTAGTAAAAAATGCTTTGAAGTCCGCCAATCCGCCTGCAAAGTGAGAAAGTGAAGCTTTTCTACGCACATACGCCAAAAGTGGCCGTTTTTCGCAATTGTGCGTAGAAAAGCTTCACGTTCTCACTGTAAACTGTAAACAGTAGTTAATAAAACAGTTTGAAGGATTATCTAGAGCCTGGTCAAGACAAAATTTTAAATAATGTCTCCGTTTCCTATCAAATGATTTATTTCGAATGGGGGCAGCACTGGACCCCCGAAAATTCAGGTATCCTCTTAATATAGGCGTCCCCAAAGGACTTCCAACTATCAAGGGTTCACCCCCAATAACTTTTGAACCGATTTCCATCAAACATAGCTAGAAACTATCTCGATCAAGTCAGCTTTCAAACCGCATCAAAATCGGCCCACTCTTTTAGGCGTTATGATACCACAGACATAACTACAGACACACAGACACGTCAAACTCATAACACCCCTCTTTTTTGGCGGGGGTTAGCAATGAAATAACCTAAAAACATCTGTTTCCCTTCAAAATGAGAGGATCACTCGAAACTCGCTCCAGCACGATTGGTCGAGAGCAATCAGCGAGTACAAACACGAATAACGTTAAAACAATGCCTAAAATAAATCAATAAGCAATCAGACCTGCGTAGTTTTGGTTGGAATCGGGTCAGCGGATGGAATAGGTTTTAAAGCTTGCGCTTCGACGGGAAAATTGGTTTGTTTTTTTTTTTTTTATCATTTATTCAAAATTCACAAAAATAATATAGGAAAAGTGATACTATACCAAACCACGAAAACCTCGCAGGGTTTATCTGGGTTTCGGTGAGTCGCTATAATATGGTGGTAAATAATACTGCTTTAACAATCTTACACATTTTTTGGGATTTTCTTTATACATGTTTTGTAGATCTGTGGGAAGTTCGTTCAAACAATTTGGTATAAGGTAACTTGCCACTCTTGTCCCATACAAGTTACTATATTTAGGTACATCAAACTTATTCAGGTATGAAACTGCTCTTAAACATGTAGGCCGTTTTTTTTCTGTTAGACTATACAATTTATGCGATTCAGTTAAAATCTGGTATTTGATTTTATCATAGACATTCATAACTGTACAATATTTAAACAAATCATTTTCGTTGCCATTAATTTTTTTAGTATGTATTTAGGTGTAATAATTTTAAGTATTTTTACTTGTAATTTATATATACACTCTATATATGTCAAATATGTTCTGCCGTAGCTACTCAAACCATAACCTATAACTGAATCGGCTAGGGCCATGTACATTAATCTTAAAATCTTAAATGGTAATTTGTATTTTAATACATATAGTTTACTAATAATAGACCTTAACGTATTGCACACATTTTTTTTGTGGGGACCCCAGCAAAATCGATTATCGATCATAAGACCAATGTACTTATGCTTGTCCACCACTTCCAGTACTGGACACTGGCATGTAATCGTTGATGAATTACATGTCAATGTGTTCCGATTATTTTATACATTGGTAAAATCAAAAAAAGAACAAACCAGCAATATCAAAAATAATGTCTGGCAGCGTAGAATAAGACCATACCATGTCCCCACGTGGATATCGTAGGAAATACCTACAATACAAGCTTAAGAATGCTTTTAAACATCCAACCCATATGGCCAGCGTGGAGCGTAGGCCAAATCCCCTGGCTGCTCTGACAAAAACGACATACAAATAGGTACAACAGAATTACGTAGGTACCTAATAAAAAAAAATCTGTACAAGCTTTTGTTGTGAGGCCAAAGTACTTGTAAAGACAAAATTACGCCCAAACAAGATGGAATTGCGTTATTCTGTACCTGAGTTCCATCCGTCTCCGTGATCAGACCTTAGGCATCGTCTACCATAAAGTGCTCGTCTCAAGACAAATCAAACGAATCCTATTCAATGAGATTAACTACATATGTTGTTATATATGGTCCCGTTTTTACCCTTTGGGTACGGAACCGTAAAAAGTTGTTATTGTAAAGTTAGGGTTCTGTTGACAAACAAGGCGCCCTTAATAATTTCGCCATGTCTGTCTCTCTGTCAGCGGTTTTACTCATAGACTATTAGTACGAGAAAGCTGTAATTTACCATGGGTATCTATGTAGCTGATATTAATCACGCCCACAAAGTGGTAATATAAAAGTTAAAAGACCTAACTCGGACATTACCTACCGATAACAAAACTATAAGAGTTCCTTTTAGTGACTGCAGAGCTCTAAAATAGCACAAACAATACCAGCTCTATGACAAAAACCAAGTATCTAAACAAAAAATTTCCAACCACAAATGACAAGACGTAAAATAAAAATCGTGAAAAAAAAATGGTTTAAAGACCTACCTCGGACATTATCTATACCAAAGCTATAAGAGTTCCTTTAAGGGACTGCGGAGCTCCAAATTAGCACAAACAATACCAGCTCCATGTCAAAAGCCAAGTAGGTGTTTAAACAAAAAAGTTCCTACCACAAATAACTCATTGCAAAACCTCCAAATTGAAATCCAACAAATGTCCCATGATTTGAAAAGTTCGCATTCGGCGTGGATATTTTCAACTGAACATTGTTGCGAATGTTGAAACTTGAAACTTTAGGTTTCTAAGGTTGCGGAAACTTTGGTTATTTTTTCCATGGTTACGAAATGACAATCGGGATACTTACACCTACTCCTTCTACCTACTTTTTCTCTCAGGCACTTGCCAGTGTCATTATAAGTAGTGGAAAAAAAAAAGGCAAATATATTAGAGTAGTTTGCCTTCTTCAATTTACACACTACCATAGAATAGGTACTAACTAGTACTCACGTTCAGAAGAAAAGAAATTCAAAGAAATATCTATTTAATGTGATTAGCGCTATGGTTTAATTTAGCTCGCGTCAGAACTCTTCACCTCTACGTTTAGATACCTAGACATCAATTGCAAGCCAATTTCATTCTTATTACTCTGAACAAACGAATCATGTAACTGAATTATTCCCTTCGAAGTGGTCGCCGCGCGCATAGTATTAATGTAGGTATATTTTCGATACCTAAACACAGGCCTGACACTGCTTGGCTATAGCCCCTAGTGCATCAGGCCTGTGTCACTCCCCGTTTAGGTATTGAAAATATACCTACATTATTTATTAGTATGCGCGCGGCGATCACTTCGGAATGGGAAATTCAGTCCTATTTATCGTTTGCCCGGAGTTATTAAGGGGCTACATGAATTTTCCGGGGTCCAGTGCTGCCCCCATTTTAAATAAATCATTGGAAAGAAAACGGAGATATCATTTAAAATTTTGTCTTGATCAGACCCTAGATAACCCTTTAAACTATTTTATGAACTACTGTTTACAGTTTAAAGCGAGAACGTGAAGCTTTTCTACGCACATACGCCAAAAGTGGCCGTTTTTCGCAATTGTGCGTAGAAAAGCTTCACGTTCTCGCTTTAAACTGTAAACAGTAGTTCATAAAATAGTTTAAAGGGTTATCTAGGGTCTGATCAAGACAAAATTTTAAATGAAATCTCCGTTTCCTTTTAATAGATTTATTTCAAATGGGGGCAGCACTGGACCCCGGAAAATTCATGTAGCCCCTTAAGAATGAAATTGGCTTGCGGTGCTGAATTCTGACGCGAGCTAAATTAAACCATATCGCTAACCACATTGAGTAGATATTTCTTTAAATTTCTTTGTTGAGTAAGACTTCTGTACGTGAGTACTAGTACTTAGTTTGTGACACAAGTTAGTATAATAGCCGCTAGTGTGTAGGTTTTCTCACGATTTTTTCTTCGCCGGAAGCAAGTCGTGATGGTAGCAAATCACATGATATAAACTCATAGACAGTTACAAGTCACGCCTAGTGAGGATCCACCTCGAGCCTTAAATTACCTCGAGTTTTAAGTACATAAATTATTTGAAAGAAAACGGATATCATTTAAAATTCTGTCTTGACCAAGCCCTAGAACCCTTCAATCCAATTTATCAACTGCTGTTTACAGTTTAAAGTAAGAACGTGAAGCTTTTCTACGCACAATTGCGAAAAAAGGCCACTTTTGGGGTATGTGCGTAGAAAAGCTTCACGTTCTCACTTTAAACTGTAAACAGTAGTTCATAAAATAGTATGAAAGCTTATCTAGTGCCTGGTTAAGACAAAATTTCAAATTATGTCTCCGTTTCTTACTTAAAACGGGGGCACTGGACCCCGAAAAATTCAGGTATCCTGTGCCTAATCTGTACTTAAGTAAAGTATCTACATATTAAATATATTAATGCTGTGATTACGTCATATAATGAGAGTGAATTCAGGACATGACAGCATTAGAACAATCGAGTTCTAACCAATATTCACATACCTAGTACCTACCTGACTATCAGACAATCGGACAAGTAACATGAATGGGGTATGTACTTGTGGCGGTTATTGAATAGGTAAACCGGTTGCTAGGCTGTTGTGGCCACGAAACTGGCGTTTCTATTTCGGTAACATACTATCACGTCTATATATGTATATGCCCAAAGGGCAGTGCTGCCATTTTAGCGGTTTGGGCGCTAGATCTAGCGCTTTTTTAGTGTGTTTAGCGCCCATTTCGGAACGGCTTCACACACCCACAAAAATTACGGTTAGCGCCCGAATTCGAACCGTTTTTCATACAAAATGCAGAAATCTAGAGTTTTTTAGGACATTACATATATTGAAACTCGAAGAAAAAACCCGAACACTTTTGTATGAAAATGTCGATTATTTTTCCGAATTTCAAGCATTGGTCCCATAGGAAAAGTTGTTCATATTGACGGTCTGAGTTGCTCCTACAAGGATCGAACAGGGTTTTTGTTACATATTGTACATTAGTATGTAATACAATATATTTATTTTGTGACTACGTCAGGAGTTTAAGACAATCCTAGCAACAACAAAAACTCAAATTTACATAGGTAGGCAATTTTTGCGCAGAATGTTGCAAAAAAAATTACCAAAACTTGACAACTACGCTAGCTCTTTGAACCTAAGGGCGAGGCCTTTGACACTATTATATTAACGAGGAAAACATGAGTCTAATGACACAGAATTATTAAATACCTTGGTGGTTTTTAGGGTTCCGTACCCAACGGGTAAAAACGGGACCGTGTTACTAAGACTCCGCTGTCCATCCGTCCGTCCGTCTGTCTGTCACCAGGCTGTATCTCATGAATAGCTAGACAGTTTAAATGTTCACAGATGATGTATTTCTGTTGCCGCTATAACAAAACAACAAAAACTAATAATTTTTCAAAAATTTAAACCGACTTCACCGCCAAACCACACGACCAATTTTGATAAAACTACTATGGGACCACCTGACAAGTATACCCTTTCAAACAAAAAAAAGAACTTTCCAAATCGATCCAGGCGTCTACTTAAAATCGGTGATCAATCATACATAAAAAAGAAAAACATAAAAGATCGCTACGAATCGATTGATAACCTTCCTTTTTGGAACTCGGTTAAAAAATATATTTTAATGGGGTACCCATACAACAAACGTTATTTTTTTTAGATAATGGTACGGAACCTTTCGTGTGCGAGTCCGACTCGCAGTTGGTCGGTTACTTTATCTAAGCGCACAGTAGTGCGCAGGCCAAGTTCCAGCAACAGGCCGCGCGCATGGTTTGCACTATTTACACGAACCGTTTCGACCCACTTTTGACCCCCCTGTAGCTCAGTGCCTATTGCAAGTACAGAGATAAAATTATAATACTTCTAAATTTGAACTTGGCAGGTTTATTTAATTATATAAATAGGTTAATTTAATTATATAAATAATAAATTTAATTATACAATTAATCAAGTGTTACGTACAGCACGAAAACCTGCCAAGTTCAAATTTAGAAGTATTATAATTTTAGATATTTTTTAAAATGCATCTAAACTTGGCATTGGATTGGATTTCAACACTTTTTTAGGCGAACAATTAGCCGATAGGAACTTGGCCCCCTTTTTAACAGGTATGTTTTTGGTAGGTATATTTTACTGTTAAAATAGTGACTGAGCTCTGACTTCTGTATGTACATGTACCTTTGTTTGTGACGTACAAAAGTAGGTACTTACTTACTCATAAATGAAAGTACGATACTATCATCATTATCATCCGAGCGTATTTCCCGGTTTGATCCTCGGCAGTTACGCTTCAGAGCCCAGGATCCGCTACCTAACCTAGGTGATATGACTAAGTTACTGGTTTTTACACAGAGCGACTGCCGTCTGACCTCCCCGGAACCAAAAGGATAGACCCGAACGAATCTTGGGATAGATTCGAGCAAACGCTAGATGGCATTCGGGACCCACAGTTTATACGTGCCTTCCGAAACACGGAATTATCTTTATTTACTGATAATCAGGTGATTGAAGCCTGCGATATCCTTACCAGACTCAAAAAATAACTTTTAACAGAGTATGCTTCCCAGTGGGATTCGAACCCATAACTTCCGGATCACAAAATAAACATGTTCTTTTAGGACTCTTAAAAAAAGTCTTTCGAAAACGAAATTGGAAATATAAATTTCCTTCTGAAAATCATTGAAATTGTTACGAACTACTGCATCTGCATCGTTAACATCTAGCTCACAACTATTCGTTAATATTTTTGTCCAAAAAAAATTTATGGATTTTATCTGCGCTACAGATAGGTAGATATAAAATTCTGAACATTCACCAGGAATTTAAAGTTTCGTCTTGTTTTCAAGTAAATACATATTGTACATTCATTTTAATTGAAGGCAACATGGCATTCGTGTTCCTTTAAAAATATCACCTCCGTTTCAATACTCTGCGGAAGGCTTTCAGGTGGATTTAGTAAATTAAAAGAAACCGATGTACGTAATCCAACTTTGAACGAAGCCCTGCTTTGCTAGCATTCAATAAAACATTTATTTCCTCGTAAGAACAACATTTCGCACAGTAAGTAATTAAATTATTACGAGTACAATAAAAGTTTCGCAAGTTAGTACCTACCGCCATTACGAAACGAGTCATTAAAAACTTTCTCAAAATAATGCCACATGCAGCAGTCGCCAGAAAATTGCGGACTCTTAATATTTGGCAAATTAATACCACGAGTAACTAGATAACGTCATTTTGTGCATTTTGTCAATATACTACAGTTATTAAAGACAGCTTGCCTGTCACTGTGATGGTGACAATGAATCAGTGCATACTGTTTATAAAAAAGTGTCTTACCAAAAAGTATTTAAATGAGTCTGCTTGGATCAACCAAAACGTCTAATTTAAAAATAAAAGAAAAAATCACTACAAATATATAGCGTTTGTTACTCGGGATTATGTAAGGACTCGTAAGGATACAGTACCAAATCTGTTCAGGCTTTTCCAAGTCATCACGGAAAAAAGTCACATGTGTACATGGACTCAAGCATTACACTCCTTTTTTGGGGCAGTCATGTAAGTACCGAACGACCAAGAAGAAAGTTCTACAACCAGATTGCAGACGATCTTAGCAAAGTAGAATTAATGGAGGAATTCCTACCCAATACCAGTATAAACTCCTGCGAAAATGGCACAAACACAAAACATGGGTCGTATATTATGAACTATTCTTTGAAGTCGCTTAATAACACAACTGTGTTGGTGACGTCATATCCGCTGTGTGCGCGGCCGCATACCGCTTATTTCACTTTCGACGTTTGATTGATCATTCGCGACACTCACGTCCAAAAAAGTGAATCGAAATGTCGGTGCGTGACCAAGTCATTAAAAATACATAAAGGATATTAGATGGGCCTATACGAAAAATATGGCACCCACGTTTGAAATTATTTTTTTAGGGTAAGGGCGTCCTAACGGGCTTTTTCAACAAAAAGTATTTCCTAATTTTTCAAAACGAATAATTTAATTTTTAACAAAAAGGACAACCGACTTCATTTTTTATCAGGACTTTCTTCCGTATCTCCCTTCATCATATCTTTACCAAATTTATATGGGACCAACTTGATACTAGGGGCTTTCAAATAAAAAAAAATAATCATCAAAATCGGTCCACGATTGACGAAGATATCGCGTGACATACATACAATATAAAAACACGGTCGAATAGATAACCTCCTCCTTTTTTTAAGTCGGTCAAAAACAGACTTTAACAAACTAAAAACCGCATCAAAATCGGCCCATTCGCTTAGGCGCTACGATGCCACAGACAGACACTCTAAGTTATAAGGGGTTACAAAATAAATTAACTCTGACGCAAGCATCCGCGCTATCCTACTTCATTCAAAGTAGCGTTAGTGGTCAGCTAAAGTTGAATCGAAGAAAAAGGAAGAGAACAATGTACAAATAAATGCTTTTCAAATCCACCTGCAGCCCACACCTGGCCGCAACCCCACTAAAATTACAGCATTGTACCGACGGACAATTCGACGCACCTAATATTTTATAGCGATCCCCTGTCGATAGCTTGATGGAATTTAAATCGTCTACGTGTATTACGAGCACCGACCCCATTTTTGTAAGTTCTACACTCTTTCTAGAGTTAATTGTTACTTTTTTTAGGGTTCCTAACCCAAAGGATAAAAACGGACCCTATTACTAACACTCCGCTGCTCGTCTGTCTGTCGTCTTTCATCAGAATGTAAACAATCTTGACATTTATTGAAATATACACTTTAGAAATCAATGCCTTTGCAAATTACAAATAAATTATGGAATTTATAATTTATAAAATAATTTGTTATTTGCGAAGGTATTGATTTATAAAGTGTATATTTTAATAAAAAGAATTGTCAAGATTGTTTACATTCTTTTAAATACCTAAACAAACGCACTATATATATATTTAAACGAAGAGGTGAGGACTTCTGACGGGAGCTAAATAAAACCATACGCTAACCACATTGAGCAGATATTTCTTTGAATTTCTTTTCTAAGTAAGTGCCGCAACAGACGGGGCGCAAGTTGCGTCGCGTTACAGCTAGAGATGGGCAGTGGATAATACTCAATCTACCCATTTGAGTATTTACTCACTAGATTTAATAAATAGAGTAAATAGAGCGTGCTCAAGTATTGACATATCATTTGATGTCTGTTTACTTATTTTTACATAAAATTATGTCTATGCACACCTCCCACCAAAAAATGATAATTAGTCAAAGAAGTCTACTTTCAGTGTATGATTAGTATGGTATTTTTATATAATTTAGCATCGCATATAACTTTTACCTACATTTTAAGCATATCATGGCGTACGCACACACTTTCCGACAAGAATTGCAAGTGTATACTAGATTTAAGTTTCATAATTGTCATGAAAACATGAAATAATGAATATGAATATAAATATGAGTCGCAACTCATATAAACCAATCTACTCACCAAATGGATAAATAACGATATTTATCGGGTATTTACTCAATCTACTGAGTAAATACTCAAATGGGTTGATTGAGTATTTATGCATCGCCCATCACTAGCTGTTACGCGGCGCAACTTGCGCCGCGTCTGTTACGGCCCTAAGACTTCTGTTCGTGAGAATACTTATTCTGTGCTAACTACTACTAAGTAAATTAGCTAAACAAACTATGCTGTAACAAGTCAACTAACAAAGTTGCAACCAAACCAGACGAACAGGAATGGTAACACTTAGTCTTAGTTAAATATTCCTAGACATTTTTCATCGCTGTCGTAGTGTTAGGTTAAAAACTTGATAGGTAACTTAGTGTACTAGTAGGATTGAAAAACATGTCACCGCGAACGTCGGATTTATCCGACAAACATCATCATCCGAGCATATTTTACCGGTGGCATCCTCAGCAGTAACGCTTCAGAGCCCGGGGTCCGCTACCTAACCAAGGAGATTTGACGAGGTTTCTAGTTTATCCAAAAACATTGTCGTGCCCATTCCGCGTGTTTCGGATGTTACCGGCAAAAAAAATGCTCGTATTGCCCATACCTACATTCATTACTTATGTATCCACTTTTTTTTTTTCGTTTTAGGTATTTATTTTAGATTAACTACCCCTCGCGCTGGGGATACGACAACTGATATAAACTTTATTTTTTTATTTTTTTTAAAGCCTTATTTTTTCTAGTGCCTGGTCAAGACAAAATTTTAAATGATGTCTCCGTTTTCTATCAAATAACTTATTTCAAATGGGGGGCAGCACTGGACCCCGGAAAATTCAGGTAACCCCTTAAGTTCAAGACCTATATAAGCTAGACGTATATTTCTTACAAAAGTCAACATTTTATCAGAGATACGATATGGATGAAAAGTATGCCGTGGTTAACTATAGGTCTTGCAACTTTAGTTATAAGCCCCCCCTAAACGATATAAAATCATATATTACGCGTGATACAGAAACGTGCCCGCAAACCGCAAGGCCCTTGATTGTGAAGATAAACAAAGTAACCAGGAAGTGTTTGTTTTCTTCTTAAAACTTGCGATGATCAACAGTTACATGGAATTATGTAGTGTTGATTTTCAAATTGGGCTTAACCATGACAGGCCATACTGCGATGGAGGCCACAGTACCACAGAATTTATACAGGTATTACATACAGAACAAAATAACTATTTGTATCACTTGATAATTGTCATTTTTTTTCTTTCGATTTCATAATAGCTAGTTGTTGACGTCAGATCATTTACTTACAACTAAATTAACACGACACGGGGCGCTCGGATGAGAGCAGCACAGGATCGAGATGGGTGGCGTCGACAAAGAAAGGTCTATGCTCAGCAGTGAGCGGAAGAAGGGCTGGCCGGGATGATGATGATGATTCAATTGTATGTGTTAGAGTAGCCCCTTAAGGGTCGGGCTACATCTGGCAGCACGGCAGTACTGAAGCGTTCCGACTCTTACTCTCGCTCTAGCGAATTGACTTTTAAACGACACTGCCAACACCAGGGAAAAGGTTTGTGCAAGAAACAACCTGCTTCGCCGTCTTACTACCACCAAATAGGGTACGGCACCTGATGTCTTGCGCACTACCGGCATGGCTCTTTGCTTTTCGGCGGGTGAATTCGCGTGCCCTGTATGGAATAGGTCGTGTCATGTCCATCAAGTGGATATAGCACTAAACGAAACTTTCCGGTTAGTAACAGGATGTTTGAAGCCAACGCCGGTAGAAATGCTGTATCCTCTTGCTGGAATAGCTACACCTTGTGTCCGCAGAGAGGCTATATGTGCCGCTGAACGTGGAAGAAAGAGGCAGGATTCACGACACCCACTTTATAACTACGAACCAGCTCCTCAAAGACTCATAAGCCGACACAGTTTTCTGAGAAGCACGAATGCCCTAGAGTGCAACATTAAAGACGCCAGGATAAATCTGTGGGAGAGAGGCCACACTGTGCCTAGTTTTATTCCACCACGCGAGGAACTTTCCCCTGGCCTTGAATAGCCGTGGCGTACTAGGTAAGCGCTCAACAGACTGCGAACCCAGGTGGGGCGCAGCAAAGACAATTTGGTCAGGTGGAAAATACTGAGCAGCTCGCATGACAAACAGTGCGAGTGCGGCTTCTCTCCACAAACGATGTCCCGCCTTTTATCATGTCCGAGGTGTCCAAACACCAGCACCTTGAATGACTTATATGCCTCCTCCGACAATGCAATAGAGGTGGCCCAATTCTGGTCCACTAAAATATAGACAAACCATCGACACGAAAAGAAGACTAGATAATGACGGTTCTGAGATAGAAAAGCAAGGCAGCATAGAAAAGTGCTGTTCCATGCTGATAAATGTAACCCAACCCTAAGAAGCAATGCACAAACAACAAGTGAAAAGGTCTGTTGATGGATTCCATAATACAAAGGGGTTGAAAATTGGTTCATTTATATGGCAAAATCGCTGACCACCTGCTAGGTGGTCAGACGACCTGAGAAAGGTTGCAGTAACGCGCCGGATGCAGGCCGCTTCCGATTAGTCGTTTTGGAAAACCTAGGGGTAGGCTTTTGTCCAGAAGTGGACTTTCTGTGTCGCTGATATGATGATGATGAATTGCCAAATATAATTAGAGAGCAAGAAAAAGTGCTGACATTCAGAATGCCCTAAAGTCCAAAATAAATAGTTTTTTTGGGTGAGAATCTGAATCATGTCAGTAGATGATGCGACCAGCGACCCATCACTATTTTGACTCCGTTTTATCATCTTCACACTAAATATGACCTTTGGATCAAGCAGCCTTAGGCTCTGGCTCTGTCTGCTAAGAGCTCATGATCAATTTTAAGAACCGGGTTCTTGTCAGTGGAGTATTTTCCACGTCTCCCTATTTTTGGCCAAATGCTGGACGTCATTGTACGACACGACTTTTGCCTATCCTTTTACTTCATCCATGAACGACCTTCTTGGTCTTCCTTTTTCTCTCTCGGCTTCCACTTTTCATTCCATGGTGTTTTTTAAGAAGTTGTCATGCTGCATAATTCGGCCAAACATCTCTGCTGCAAGACCCAAAATTCTCTGTCTGCCTATGAGGGATAAAGATGTGACAGTGTAAAGTATGTTTCCTAAAGGTAAGATGGAAGCTAGAGAAATTGCAAATGGCAGTACAGTCATATTGGTTTTCACACAGTGACAGATTGGAATTTGACCATACACGATTAAGATACCTATTGCGGCGATGCCTATACATTTTTTATTTACATTAATATGTAACAAAAACCCTGTCCGATCGAAATAAAAAAAACATTTTCATACAAAAGTGTTCGGCTGGCCCAGCAATTTGTATGAAAATGACGATTTTTCAGAGAGTTTCAAGCATTGGTCCTATAGGAAAAGATTTTCATATGGACGGTCTGAATTGCTCCTCCATGGATCGGACAGTTTCTTTCACATATTGTATATACTAAAAACTGACTTCAACTCCAAACTACACAACCGATTTTGATAAAATTTCTACAGGAACACCTGAAAAGTATAAATAATTTTCCAAATCGGTACATGCATCTTTGAGTAATCAGAGAACATACATCCTTCCAACTTTCTTTTTTGAAGTCGGTTGAAAAATATCCAGAGTGTTGAGTATCGTATGGTTTTGGGGCATTTTCTTCTGACCCTACATTAAACTTGATGTTCAAACCCTTGCCATAGTCTTCCTAAGAAATGTAATGGAAGAGCTCTGCCAAAGGAGCATGAGAGTACACTTTTACAATAAACATACAAAATAGAATTCCAGCCTGATACTTTTAAAGTTGATGTTAGATTGATTGAATTAAGATTATGTGTAGAGGCTTTGCAACTATGTAACTTAATATTTGGAGGACATTTGATACTTTTATCAATAACAAACATCAGCTAGGTATTTTCTAAACATTCCGCAATTCAGTTCTCAAAGTTCCTTACTTTCAAAGTCACAATAGTTACTATTTATCATATTTGTATTAATTTTTTCCTTTATTTAATGCTTATTGATTCATGTAACGTGTAGCTGCACTAAAAATAACATGATTTAAGATTTAGCACTTAAGTTATATAAAATATTACACAGTCAGACTGAAAACTACGCCCTAGACACGTAGGTGTTCCAGATCGAAGTTTATCGAACAACAAAGGCGGTTGTCATACGCAAAACATCTGTTCCATTGAAAACAAGCGAGAACTTAGAACCTAATGACTATAGCAGATATTTAGAAGTATTAGAGACGTGTTTTAGTAAGATACGGATTGAAGATCGCGTGGGAAAAGAACAGCTGCTGGGGCGCACAAGCCGGCTCCCCGGCGCCAGCCCAGCGCAGCCACGCTACGATAAGAACATCGACATTATCAAATAGGTTACAGGCCTCAGATCTTTCAACGCATTTTCAACCCACAATCCTTCAGCGAAAGTAAAAAATAACAATACTCACGTAAAATAACAGGTATCATCCAACAACAAGAGGCATAGCGATCCAAAAACTATAATCACTACATAAATAATCACAATTTAACACTGAACATTTTATAAGCCATTCAACGTATTGCACAAACGACTTTGTATTCATCGATAACTCATAACAAATTGCACTGACCGATTTTTAAATCACTAACACAAAAACAAGGATAATAATTAAAAAGTTATTATCACAAATATAAACGGAATATCACACAAACGGATAACACTTTTCTACATGTCCTTGCATTCACATAAATTGGCAGCCATCTTGCGTTCATGCGAATAAAAAAATGTTGCCAGGTTAAAGATTGTAGTTAACTCGGGAACTACATATCTGACAACGGGGAGAGTGGAAAAAAAATTTACGGCGGTCGTCAGGTAAACAGCAAGAGTAATATTTTATTATACTATATTGCGTGCTCATTATTTATTTAACTATACAACCAAAAACAGTTACGTCACGTAAAATGAGATCCCACTCTCCAAACAAGCACACAACCAAGAATATACATAACCGTAAACGTACTTGAGATTAAGATAGAGAGCGAGCAAGGAGAGTTTAATAATAATAGGCATACGTATAACATCACATAATTTTATTCTTGAGAGATAATATAGTTTTGCTGTTCCGATTCTAAGATTCGTTTCTTTTTGTTTTGTAAGTATTTGATGTAATGTACCTATTGTTCGGATTGTACCTAATGTAAAGTCAAGGCGTTCACTTTGAGATCCGGAAGTCATGGGTTCGAATCCCACTGGGAATCTTACTTTATGAAATGTTGGTCTAGTCAGGTTAGGATATTGCAAGCTTGAATTGCAAAACCCCTAATTTTTCGATAAGAAAAATGATTCCGTGTTTCGAAAGGTACGTATGAACTTTGGGACCTGAACGCCATGTAGCGTTTGCTCAAACCTATCTAAGGATTGATTCTGGTCCACCCTTTGGGTTGCGGAGGTCAGATGGCAGTCCAGTCGCTCTTTGTATTATCTTGTAAACTCGTCAAAATATCATCTAGGTTAAATAGCAGACCTCAGGCTCTGAAGCGTTACCGGCTTTAGCGCTGAGGAGGCAACCAGGAATACACTTAGATGATGACCTGATGTTAAGTAAGTACTTCAGGTTGTTTAGAATGAGAATAGCCTGTTCATGTGTGAGGTCTCTCTCTCAGCTTAGTTTGCAAGTGGCACTTTAGCCAGGCCTGTCACTCCCCCCCTTATCCTGAACTCTTGGGTAATATTGTCGCTTTTTATAGGATGTCTCTTAATTCAGTGTACTTCTTGGCAAAGGCCTCCTCCAACCATTTCCATTGCTTTCTGTCTCTGGCAACTCCTCCAATTAGGCATTAAGTAGGTGTAAATCAGTACGTTTAATAAAAACTCCCAATATTATGGGCATTTTCTGTTTGCTGCCAACATTAATTCCATAGACTATTTCAAAAACCACAATAAAGTTTTTACTAGTTTGACACACATGTGACAGCAGCTATACAGCCAAAGTGTCGGTAAATAAATATTTTTAACCGCCCCAAAAAAATATAGGTACTTAAAAGATTTGATTTCTTCTTCTAAAATTCGAACATTTTCAGTGGTTTATACCACTTTCACTTCTCAGAGCAAAATTTCCTCGTCGGAAAACGTCCATAGTCCTCGATTAAAAAGAAAGCCAAAATATATGTACTTGTTCCAAAATGACCACTGGTGCCATTTTTCAAACGCTTAGTAGGTAGCCAAGACACTAAACGAACGCGTTTCAAAAATGGCACTAAGAAAGAGGCGAAGAAGGAACTGAAAGGTTCGTGAAATAACTGCATGGCATATTCCCACGGCGGGTTGACGTCAGGCGGCAGCATGTCATGTTGTAAAACTTTTAACACCCGTATTCCGTAGACCGTTCAAAAAGGCGCCGCCGCCTCAGATATAAGATTATGGGCGTACGCTGCATTAGGCGGGACCACTCGACGTGTTCAATCTATCTCGTTCACAAATTCTACGTGAGACAGAGACACGGCAGCATGAGACGTATTCTGAAGTGCCATTTTTGTAACGCAGAAACACCTAAACAAATGGTTTTGCCATACATTAAACCGTTCGTTTATTGACTCCGCGTTTGAAAAATAGCACCACTGCTATCTCTTTAGCACGTAGAGGTTGTGACAGAGACAGAGATGGACAGTGGCCGACTCATGGTCCCGTAAGTTACCTCCCACGTATGCTGCTATGCTATCCTTTTCAGTCACTCAGAATTATGTATGTTATATGTAATGCTTGAATTAATTCGGTGGTCAAGGTGGCAATATGGTTTTGATGAAAATTCAATTAAATTAATAGAATCTTATTTAACAGATAGGCTTCAGACTGTTGATTTAAACGGCATAATCTCGCACGGATCTAATGTTAAAATCGGCGTACCACAAGGTTCTATTCTAGGACCTTTCCTTTTCTTAGTTTATGTAAATGACTTACATGGTTGAGAAACAGACAGGCATAGTGTTGTTTGCTGATGACACCTCGCTTATATTCAAAATTAACCGTCATAGCACAGATGCTAGCGCGGTGAACAGCATCTTGTCTTCCATTTCTGATTGGTTTACTTTTAATAACCTTATGCTTAATGCGAAAAAGACCCAATGCATTCGATTTTCTCTTCCCAATGTGAGGCCTGCGTTGACATACTGATAGATGGCAAAAAACTCGATCTTGCTAAAAGTACTACCTTCCTAGGAATTACGATCGACTCGGAACTTCAATGGGGCGCTCATATATCTAAACTTTCAAATAAGCTTAGTTCTGCGCATAAGCGTAGCTAGCCATGGGCTCAGGGTGGGGCAGCAATCTGAAATAATATGTAACTAGCAAACTACACAGTCCGCCGCTTACCCCAGTTAATTTTTACATTTAAAATGTCGAGTGTGAACTTTCTTACGAATATTAAGTATTGTAGTAAGTACCTAGATAATTTAATTTTTAGGTTTGGTTCGGTTACTTAAAGGTCTGAGCCAAGGTGGGGCAAGCGCCCCACCGTGCCCCACCGTGGCTACGCTCATGGTTCTGCGGCTTATGCTGTTAGGAGAATAAAGACAATTGGCAGATGTAGCAGCTGCTAGACTAGTGTACTTTAGTTACTTTCATAGTTTAATGTCTTTTGTTTGTTTGTTTGTAAAATCTTTATTGTACATAAACACAGGACAAAAATACAGGTTAGAATTATAGAACAGTACAAAGGCGAACTTATCCCAGATAGGGATCTCTTCCAGTCAACCTTGAAATATGAGGACAATTTTACAACACAGGGTAGAGAGTGGGTACAATATACAAAAGACACACAACAGAAAACAGAATTCAATTTTACTTAACTACTTACTACACTAAAGCCATTTAAATTACAACTTGCTAATAAATACTAAACTTTAACACAGTAAATATAAATACACATATGAATACACACATAAAATATACATACATATGTAATAAATATAAAACTAATCAATACATATATAACTCAAATGTTGAGACGTTTCTACAAGATTCCTCAATCTAAATTTAAAAGAATGCAAAGATGACGACATTTTGGTCTCTAAAGGCAGTTTGTTCCAAAGCCTTGCTGCACAAACTGCGAAGGACTTATTATATCCCTGCGAGGAGTGAGCGGGTATGTGCAACGTCGGGTTGTTATTGTTACTCGATGTCATACGGCATACTGCTATGGGCTCCCCATAGCAGTCGCGATACCTATTCAGAAGCTCGTGCGATTTCTGAAACGCGGAGTCACCTAAACGTATGGTTTTTGTATGGGAAAACCATTTGTTTAGGTCAGAGGTTCCCAAACTTATTTTGTCAAACGCCCACTTTAAAAAATCAGTTATTTTGTAGCGCCCCC
The DNA here is from genome assembly GCA_943193695.1 of Acrobasis suavella. Lineage (NCBI taxonomy): Eukaryota > Metazoa > Arthropoda > Insecta > Lepidoptera > Pyralidae > Acrobasis > Acrobasis suavella. Next base: position 13,745,392 of record OW971951.1, read on the forward strand.
CATTTTTTTCACCATAAAAACCTGAATCACATATTTGTCTTGCCTGTAGTTTAATTCAACCTATATTCTAAACGAGAGAGCAATAATAATACATACACCAGTACATTAGAGTATCTTTTATAAAAAATAACAACAATCAACATTGTTAATTTTAAATAAAAAAATAGCAATAATAATACAATTTTACAATAATAAAGAGTATTGGAAGTGGGGACCTCACCTGCGAAACTTAAAAACACGAAATTTTTTCAGTGTTTGATTCCTTTAACGATATAAATAGCGTTGTGAACGCATTAAAATAATAAATATTAATTACATTTTTAGTTTATATTTATACAATAAAAAAGGATATAAATATGAACTAATAAATGGATGTTGCGTAGTAAGAGGATTTTAATTTCAGTGAATTTTAAAATATGAAATAGCTGAAGTTATAAATCACTCATTGCTTAAATCACATTAGCGCCCCCCAACTTTATTCTGGGCCCGTTACTGCCCCCCTTAAAGCCTCCAGCGCCCACAAGGGGGCATTATCGCCCACTTTGGGAAAGACTGGTTTAGGTGACTCCGCGTTTCAGAAATCGCACTTCAGACTATTTTCATTTTACAAAAAAGGGCAATTCGTGCTATCTACGGCTTAGGATCTAGAGACTCACTCAGAGAATTATTCAAGGAAATAAGTATACTAACCTTACCATTACAGTATATACGAGGGGTGATCCAAAAGTAATGATAATGAGAATAATACAAGTTGATTATAGTAAAAAATACATTTTATTTTTCAACATAGGTAGTTTCCTAACAAGTTAATACACTTGGTCCATCGCTTTTCTAAACCCATTTCCCTTTGAAAAAAAATCTTTTTCTTCACCCTCCAAAAACGCCTCAACAGCAGCCATCACTGCGCTATCATCTTCAAATTTTTCGCCTCGGAGGTGTTCTTTGAGCCGGGGAAAGAGGTAGAAGTCACTGGGAGCTAGATCTGGCGAAAAGAGTGGGTGTTCCAACAGTTCGAATCCCTTTTCTTGAATGGCAGCCATCGCAACTGCGGCTTTGTGAGCCGGTGCATTGTCTTGGTGAAACAGCACTCCAGCTCGCAGTTTGCCGCGTCTTTTCTCCTTAATTGCCTCCCGTAGTCTTCTTATTTGGTCTGCATAGTAAGACCCCGTAATAGTGGCTCCCTTCTCCAAGTATTCAATCATAATGATTCCTTTGGCATCCCAGAAAACAGACGCCATAACCTTCCCCGCCGAACTGGACACTTTGAATTTCTTAGGCGTCGGTGAAGAGGCTCTCTTCCAAGCTTTCGACTGTTGCTTAGTCTCAGGATCAAAATGGTGGATCCAAGTCTCGTCCATAGTCACAAAACGACTCAAAAAATTTTCTTGATCCGCTTGGAACTTTTCGAGATTGGCCCTCGAAATATCGACTCGTTTTTTCTTTTGCTCGTCGGTTAACATTCTTGGTACCCAACGCGCAGAGACCTTCTTTATGTGCAATTCGGTGGTAAGGATTCTTTGACTGCTGCCATATGAGATTCCTGTGATCTCAGCCACATGCCAGATGGTCACTCTTCGATCCGCCAATACGATATTTTCAACTTTCTTCACTGCCAGACAAAAAGTTGAAAGCTTATGTAAAGAAGGTACTCTGTGAGAAGGCTTATTATGGGACCGATGACTATTTTATTTTTCACCGCGAACGTCGGATTTATCCGACAAACATTGTCGTGCCCATTCCGCGAGCGTCGGATATTTCCGACAAAAAAAACCGCTCGTATTGCACACAACTTAAGTATCCTCCATAACATCCCTTTTTGGTTGTAGGTATTTATTTTAGATTTCATACCCCTCGCGCTGGGGCCACGGCAACTGATATAAAGTCTCACGTTGAAAGGGTTAAAGACAACAAAGTCTGGCTTAAGCTAGGCGCCGGTCCCTCTTCCCCCAATGGGTTCCCGGTTTGTCGTACCGGAGGGGCTCAGTACCCGTGGTAGCCTCGAGCCACGGGGAAGCTAAGAGGAACTCGCGAGGGGGCGCTCCTGCTGTCGTCTACCAGCAGTGAGCACCCACATTGGGGCGGCGGGGGAGTGGGAAGTTCTCCCCCACCCGGGGAGGGGCGCTCCCGCGGGCTCGGCTTCGGCCTTGAGCCTGTAGGGATGCGCCCAATGGGGCGGCGGGGGAGTGGGAAGTTCTCCCCCCACCCGGGGTGGGGCCGCCGGGAGGGGAATATTTAATTGCTCTCCCGGCGCTTCAGGCGGGGCAACACCGCCGTGGCTGTGGTTGGAGATCGGTCGCGGAGGAGGAGGAGTGTCGGTGTTACGTTGCCGCTCTCCCTATCCTCCGCGACCGAGCGGTGCCGCACCGCGTTTGCGGCGAGAGGCAAGCGGCGGAGCCTATCATCTTCTCCGCCGCTGGGAGCCGGTTTATCTGGCTCCCATGGGTCCACAGGCGGTGGACTGCGTGGGAGTCTGCCGTCTTTCAATTGGCCCGAGGAGGTACGGCGCGTCCGTGAGTTCCGGACGCGCCGACTTGGTGAGTGGGGGGGCGCTTAGACGTCCCCGAGGAGGGGCCGCTTTGGCGGCCAGCCGCGCCGGGGTTCGCGGTTGTATTTCCGTTCCCGTGTCCCCGGCAAAAGCAGTTGTGATGGAACTCCGGAGGTTTTTTAGTGGGTAGGCACGTCACGCCACATAATACGCCACAATAAACTTAGTTCTAAGTAACTTTTTGACGTCAACAATTATTGTGCAACAAAACAACGTGACGATTATAAAGAGATATTATAAATATCCTATGATAATTAAAGATATATTTGAATTGAATTGGATTGAAAGGTTTTTGCGTAAAATTGGCCTCCCCCAATAATTTCCGCTCTTCCTTGTCTTTGGTTGATATGTTATTACTTGACCCCCTTTTTTCAGGCAAGATACCAATAATTTGGGTTGGAGTATTCAACAGACTGCAGATGAATATGAAAAGATACTAGCTGGTGCCAATGCCATCCAAAAATATATACATCATTTATTTATGAAGGACCACCTGTCCAAAAATAAAATCTGAATTAGCCAAGCTTTTGGAGGAATCCTGGCTACAAGATTGTAAACAAAGCAGTTGGAAAGGCTGTGAAATGATACAGTCTATAACTCATATTGACTACGATGCAGATATAGTATATTCAATAAATAACAGATTATAACTTAATAGATATCTCATCTAGAGTCTAGATGGCTTTTTTAACCCATTTGTACAGCTTCATCTGGAATGGAAAACGCCGTTTAATAATCTTACAATCACAATTTTATTTTAAAACAAAAGTTTAATGACAAATTTTTAACAGAAAGGTATGGTACCTATACAATAAGATTGATAGAAGTTGTAGTAAATTTTTACTACCTCAAGTTCGAGGAGCTCGGTGGCCCGGCGGGAGTGCGCATAACTAGCGCTTTCGGAAGTTAAGCTACACCGGGCGCGATCCGCACTTGGATAGGTGACCACAAAATGTCTCGAGCTCCTCCGTGCTTCGGAAGGCATATATAACCCGTTGTTCCCGGCTGTCATAATTGTTTGGCAGTCTTCAAGCTATGTCAGATGCCTTTAGGCAGCCTGAAAATCTGACACCAGTGTTGGCCACTTACATACACGAAAAACAAACAAAACTACCTCAAATCATAGAAATTTTATTAAATATTTGTTTCTTGTAAAGAAATATCAATATTGCACATTTTTACTATAGTTTCATATTTTCATATAAATAATACACATTTTAATAAAATAAAATTTCAAAATAAAATCGTAATAATTTACTTATAACCTACCTTGGATTTTACATTTTGGCAACTGAGCTTGAAGAAATTGTTTACATTCTTCAAGGTTTGTTACACCTTGTAAGTCAAATAATACTAGAGTCTCTAGTTTGTCGAGTACTTTAATTTCTTTCACCCCAGAATCAGTAACACTTCCACATCTTGACACTTGAACATGATTAAGTGTGTCTTTACCATATGATAAGCCTTTGAGTGCCCTATTGTCTATATAGTTATCATTATGTATGATGATCCTTCTCAACATGGTGCATCCACCTGAAACAACAAATAGCTTACAATAAGGCTGGAAATCCATGATGCAGATTTTATATAAGGTCTAACAAAATATACTGAAACTATTTTAACGGTGGGTCCAGTCCGTGATACTGAACAATTTTCCCCAAGGAACACATAGTGAAGTAAAAAAAATAATATTTCATATATCACCTACCTTTGACTGCTGACTGTACCTCTCCACCCAGCTGACACATTCAGCTGTATGTAGCAAAAGTCGTCTACACACTACAGTGTTGTGAAGGCGTGAGTGATTTCGCTGCGTCATGCTACGTTTGTGGTTGCCTTTAGGTATTACGGCGATAGGCGGACGGCGCGGTACGTGCGGTCAAAGGTCAGAGTATGTTAAAAATAAACTTCATATTTCACTATATGTTTCTGGGGGACACTTGTTCAGTATCACGGACTGAAAATAGTAACAGTATATTTTGTTAGACCTTATATACATAGCCTGTTTTGAAAAGATCGGTCAAAATTATATCATTGCAAAACCAGGGGGGTTACTCCATAAAATAATACGTGAGTCGTACGAAAGTGACGATCTATTTATAAGTCAAACCAAATTGGACTTTATCATCATTGTTAATGCTTAATCATGCTTGACACGGAAACGCGAATACGCAGTAACGTCCGTCTTGCGTACCGCTTTTGGAGTAACCCCCCTGCAATCAAAGCCTTTAAGATGTCAAAATTAAATATGACTAAATATAATTTTGTGATATGCCAAAGTGTCATATCATATATGAACATCAAACATTTGGCTGAAGATCAAGAGATATGAAATGTACTCCAGCATCAAGAACTTAGTTCTTAATACATATATTGATGATGATGATTAGTTATATAATATGCAACAAAAACCCTGTCCGATCCTTGTAGGAGCAAAGACTGTCAATATAAACAACTTTTCCAATGGGACCAATGCTTGAAACTCGAAAAAATCGACATTTTCATACAAAAGTATTCAGCCACCCCAGCAATTTGTATAAAAATGTCGTTTTTTTTTTCGAATTTCAAGCATTGGTCCCATTGGAAAAGTTGTTCATATTGACTGTCTGAGTGGCTCCTACAAGGATTGGACAGGGGTTTTGTTACATATTGTATGTATGTATATAATTTGTGTTTAAACAGAACAAAAGTGTAAAGTAAAATAAATATTAATATGAATGAAGCCATGATACATACTTAGGTGAGGAAAACCATAGTGTGATATAGAAGAATCTGATCCATCAATTTCCACAAGCTTTGGCACTCCTTGTTCTTCGGGTGGTAAAGCATTGTAATCTGCCAACTTTTTGCCATTTTCCCATGTGACTTTGCCACCATTCCGGAGTACCCATTCAGCACAAGCACGATCAGGTCCAACCAGTTCTATTCTCTCTGGATCAGGTTTATTGAACATCATGTTCACATATTCCCAAAATGTGCGTACTTGGTACTTCTTAGGAGAAAAATATTTTGTGGAGCAGCCATTCTGTAAAATTAAAAAATAAGTTAGGAAAATACAATAGAGCACCCCTCATAACACTCATAAAAAAAATTGAACCTATTAATTAAAAATAAACAACACTGAATAAGATGATAATTTTTAATAGAAAGCAATCCCGTGACAAGATGAAGCTTTTGTCCAGAAAAATGCTTGACTCTGACATGTTGAGAGTAGAACACCACCTTAACGCATAGCTTATGAGGCGTGCAATAGTAACTGGTTTTATATAAGACTCAATATTATAAGGAACCAGAGTGCTCTTTAAATTAAGTGACATAACAACATTTATCTTTTGAAAAAGTTGTGAAGCGCAGGTGCTTCAGCTTTACAAGTTCTTAAAAAGAACTACAAAGTAGAAAAATTTGTTGTTAATAAATATACAACTTACACTATCACATCTATATCTCTAACAAGGTAGACACAGCGTTGGACACTTTATAAATACATATTTATACTAAAGTTTCTAATGTTGTGTCTGCCTTATAGTATGTACATTACATACTAATATATTGGCTGTCACCTTAGAATGCTTTGCTTATTTTTTTTTAATTACCCTGTACCCCTGCTGGGCAAAGGTCTCCTATTTTCCCCTAAAAAACCCTTCGTTTACATAAAATATTAAGTAGGTAACTGAATTTGATGTTGTTCAACTATTAGTACCTATGAACAACAATAGTTTATGGATTTTTGGAGTATGCATATCTACGCGTAATGCCAGATCTTGACCAAGGAAAGACGTAAAATTGTATACACATGACGGGTAGTCATATAGAAAGCTTCAGCCGCTTCAGGTCACATATTTATCATTCTCACTAGCTCGCCACCTATAGTTTGGTGTTTTTAACGCCCATAATGTATAATTAATTAAAATTAAATATATAGTACCTACTTACCCGGCGCAATATCGTAAGTAGCGACATAATGAAATAGTTTGTATACTTTTATGAGATTTTTATGCGAGTGATATAAAACACAAGAGAAGGTAGTATTGGGTTTCTTGCTAGAACTACGCCAATACAAAAGTACTCTGTGAACTACGCAGTACGTAGTACGCACAACACAAAAACTAGACAAGAGGAACTGTGACGTGACGTACAGAGTGACAGTTCGGAAACGTGGAGTCGACATCTTTAGCGTGTCCCCCTGTACTAAACAACAATAAAGTTAGCAACAATGTTCGTTGCTGTTGTCAAAAGATGTCACTACTATTTTAATAGACAAATATGCGTAACAATAAAATTATTATGGTAATATTTTTATAACACAATATTATTCTTAAGTTATTGGTAATAAACCTGTGGTAAACTTAAATATTATAAAAATTATATCAATATTTTGAATATGGCAATATTGGCATATCGGAACAACGTACGAAAGGATTTCTTTTCTTTTTTTTTTTCATCTTGATGGTGGCAATCAAACTTCGTTGAAGGTTATTTTGCCGGTGTCCAGTAAACCAATGGCGCCAATCTGCTCATTATTTAGTTATAAGGTTCAAGTGGGGAAATAGATATTAGAATATTCGAGTACAGATGGAAATGGAAAATAGGATTAGGCGGTATTGAGGAAAAATATATACTTAAATTGTCATAAATATGGATAGGTAAATATTAATACCATCCAAAAGATAACTTGTAAAAAAAAACTAAGCCTCGCAACCGTAAATAGTTGTGAGATCCGTGTAATACCAAGTCGGTTAATTTATTCAGCTACATAAGCAACCTTTTGTCTTAAATTATTACATATTACAAATTAGCTAGCCTAACAAAAATCTTATAGTGACTGGCAATATCTAAACATATAATGAATTGGTAAAAAAAAATGTCTGTACATTGAATATATTTCAAAAAAAAAAATTGGGGCTATTGAGAAATAGTAATAGAGTAAGAATTAAACAGTTGCCTGCAGTAAAAATCGACATTTTCATACAAATTGCCGGGCCGGCCGAACACTTTTGTATGAAAATGACGATTTTTTTTCGAGTTTCAAGCATTGGTCCCATAGGAAAAGTTTTTCATATTGAAGGCTTGAATTGCTCCTACAAGGATCGGACAGGGTTTAAGTTACATATTGTATAATAATACTGTTGGTGGTGACAAGAAAAACCAACGTTTATATCATGTTTTCGTTTCTGTGAGTTGCCTTTTTAACTTTTTGGTTAATCATTGTAAGATAAGGCCACAATAATTATGCAACATGGGTAAGAAAATCTCAGAGGTGAAAACATGATAAATACGTAGTTTTTCCCACCAAACATAGTAATGCTATATTTATGTAGGTATATGTAGCGAAATAACTACGTCTGTACATGTAGGTAAGTTGCTATAGATTACATCTAGTTCTAGGGGACAACGTTCAGAGGCCACCTCATCAAAAGTGTGGGCTTGAAAAAGACGCAAGAGGACACTCTTTCCCCTCTATTACTTTTGAATTAGACGTTGTCACAGTTTATTTTGGTCATTTTTGTATTTATTTCATTTATTTATTTTTATGTTACGGCTCTGGATAGTAGTCCTCACGGAACAGAGAAATAGGTGGAAGTGCCAAGTGGGCGTGGCGCGCGTGTCATAATCTGGTAAAACTACACAAGATCGACCGACTCCGTACATCAGTCGTATTCTAGCTACGTGTTGAGATCGTTTTGTCCGCCCGACCAACATTTTTTTAGCTAAATATGCCGTGTTGTAATGTTTTAGTATGTAAAAATAGCAGTAAGAACAAAAATAAAAGCAATGTAGGTATTTCTTTCCATCAGTATGTACGATAACATGCATTTTCTTTTAAAAAAATACGAAAATCATTCTGGTAAGATCATATCAACTAGGTAGTTCTAGAAAGTTCGTTCCCGTAAGTTGTCGCTACTCGATTAGTGATGTACAGATTTTGCTATTCGATTAGTGATGTACAAATTTTTTCGATGAACTTCGCTATTCGATTAGTGATGTAATCGAGTCAGATGCGGATTTTGTCGATAAAATAAATCAAAATTTCAGGTATAATTTAATAGAATAACGCAACGATTTTAAGTATCATATAGAGTTATTATAAACATGAACATTTTCTAGAATTTTTACTGCAATAGAAAAATTAATATAAGTCTAACCTTTCGAATTATTTTTAGGCCCAAATGTGAAAGAAAAGTGGATAGATGCAACGGGTAGGGTTAACTGGATGCCAACTAAATCAAGCACCATATGTTCGGAGCGTTTTGAAGAAAATAATTTATATCTAATTTACTTATATATAATAATTTAATTTTCTTATATAGGTTGTCCTTTATGCCAATTTTTTTTCTGCTCTAGCTCCTGCTGCTGCTCCCAAATTTATATGTAACTAGCTTTAACCCAAGACTTCGTTAATGTAATATAAGTAATTTGAAAAAGTCTCCATTTGTATGGCAAAATAAGATTCACCATGCCAAGTTCCATCACTCTTTTTTGGGAATATAAACCTATGTCCTTTTCCGGGACTCTTAAACTATATATCTACATATTCAATTACAATTAAATTGGTTAAGTACTTGAAGCGTGAAGAAGTAACGACAGACGGATTTACTTGAATATCACTGTAATACTAGTAATGGATCCACAAAGTTATTGACACAATTTTCTGTATTTTAAGCTCACCATGCTGGTTTGGGTGAAAGGGACAAAAGAAAATAAATAGAACTTCCCGCATTCCCGCGCAGATTTTAAAAGCCGATCGAGAGAATGGGCAAAATGGCAGAAGAGAAATTCCTCTGCCATTTCGACCATGCGGGTAGAACCCATCACTATTTTGATTCCCTTTCCCACTTCCTCGCTCGCCGTCACGCTAAAAGTAGCCTTTGGATCTTGCGGCCCTGGGCGATTTCAGCTTAAAACCGCAAGACTCAAAATGCTCTGTATGTTCCATTCCATTTGGGATTAAGATCGCTACAGGGATAAAGACGGATTTTTCATGTTCTCAAAATAATAGATCTTTAATTATTTGAGACTGGCTTCGCCCACGATTTAATCTGCACATCCATACTAATATTATAAATAAGAAAGTTACGCAGACGAAGTTGCGAGTGAAAGTTAGTGTTAAATAAAGATAAGAAAATTCGAAAAAAATGTCTTTGCGTCGAATGATATCGATACTGTTAATCAATATTAAATAATATGGACATCACTATTCGAGTAGTGCACCTGTCGGCAAGTAGCAGAATTATTTCGTAGCTTGGGATTCAAATGACGAAAAAATTCTGCTTCTCGACGATAGATGGCGCAATTATCAGACTTATTAATTTGAGTTAGACGGTAAATAGCAAAACGTCGTAAGTACTTTTTGAACCGTAGCAAAATAAACCTAATGCTTGAGACTTAATGTCGTTTTTAAAATGTAGGGTCTATTGACTTAGGCCAATATTGTAAATATATTCGACCAATCAAACGAATTTTTCGTATGTGTGTAATATGTGATTATTGGTTTATTTGTGTGAGTTTGGCGACGCTTGTTTCTTAACTAATTTAGGCCCAAGGCACTTCCACCTATTTCTCTGTTCCGTGGTAGTCCTTTAGAGCCCATCTTTATTTTTTCACATCTTTATTTCTAATCTAATGCTTGGGCCGGACCTACGCCTATCGTCACGAAGCTTCGTTCTATAACACGATACACGCAAATGTGACCGGCCGTTATCGGGTATCGTCCCGAATATTCGGAATTCGTGTTAGTTATCGCGCGGGTGGCGATACATCAAACGATTTAAACACGCTAACAATTCGCTCTGCGTGGTCGCACTTGCGTTGTTCATTTAAAAATGGAGTAGAACTATAAAATGGTGTTAAAATTTCTAGCTTTTTCTTTCTAGGTTTCTTTTTAAGTTTCAATAAATGCATTATGTAATTGTTAGCACACATGTTAAAGAAAAGAAAGTCGTTGTCCATATTTAAAACACGTAGATGACGCCATCTTGGATTATTCCCAGATAGTTCGTGAAAAATAACGAAGCCGCTAGTGTGACCAGCGCTTTATCGCGATAATTTTTTAGTGTACAAAACGTACTAATTTTCGCTGCTAATTGCATCGGGACGATAGGCAACAAGATCGGCCGAAGCATAACTATACAATCAAAGGTTGGTGTAGGTCCTTTGATTGCTTCAAGGGAGCTTCTGGCGACAAATCTATGCGAGCCCATTGGTTTTCATGGCTGATTAAGTGGCGGACGGCGCTTAAAGACGCCCACCACATTCCGCAAATAAATATCACTACAGCCGCACTATGAAGTGTCCACTTTAAACAGTTTACATATTGTTCATGAGCAAGAGCATTTATACACCAATTTCATATTCTAGAGTCTACTAGAATCAATTTGCAAAATAATTTAAAGCAAACTCCAACTGGACCTCCTGACTTCCCGCCAAAATCTCTGGTCATTTTTGGGTTGGTTCTGGGCTATTAATACTATGGACGAAACGCACCAGCATTGCTGGTTCCGTCGCTCTCTCTCGCTCTAGCGGTTGTGAGCGACTGAAAAGGATGGCAGCATAAGAAAGTGCTGTTCCGAGCTGCCAGATGTGTTCCAATCCTAGGTGATGCGGCTAGCCATTGCTACTTTGGATTCATTCCCCACCTTTTCTCCCACCATCACGACAAAAGTATGGCTTTTGAGTCTTGCGGCCCTGGACTCTGTCTGCTTAGAGCTCCAAAACTCAAGATGCTCTGTCAATCTCTAGTTAGGGATAAAGACGTAAGTGTACTTAGGTAGTCAAAAATTGCCTGAATAACTGAAACTTTCTGTCAATGTAATAAGGTTGAAGTTCGTCTGTGTCGATTTTACCCATGGGGCCGGACAGGAAATGAGAGGTTAACATTTTTTTCGACTTTGACAACCTCTATGGCCTATTGGTTATCATGCCAGGCTGTCACCTAGAGGTCCCGGGTTCGATCCCCGGTAAGGTCAAAATGGAAAATGATCTTTTTCAGATTGACCTGGGTCTTGGATGTTTATTTATATTTATGTATTAGTTATAAAATATAGTGTCCGTGTGTCCGTGTTAACGTGGAAGAGACATACCCGTAATAAATCGAACCACAGGCTATACTAGATCACTATAGTATAATAAAGCTAAAATAACAGCCAAAACACAAAAAAATTCGCCATTTCCATACAAAAGCGTGCAGCCGCTGCCGTGGCAATTCGTATTTTCGCGTTGTCCCCATCGTCGGTGTCCTTATTAATTGGGACAACGGGATTTTAAAAATATCAAATTACTTTCCGTTGTCCCCATTCTATGCTTTACTATTGCATGCCTGAAAGGGTAAACTGTTGATACTATTTTATTTTAATATTGTACCACCTATTTGTACATAGTTTATGCAATAAAGAATTTTGAACTTTGAAGTTTGCGTTAAAAATTCAAGTGAGGTGACTTTACAGGGAGAATAAATTAAATAATTATGATTTTACGTATATTGATAATACTTTATTTATGTAGAAGTGGGAATCGAGTAAAACTATTTTGTATCATATGATAAGTGAGAAAATAGTTACGTACTGCTATGAAACGGTTTAAAGAAACTGGTGGGAGGAGAAGGAAATATTATACCTCTACAAATACATATAAAATTAAAACTAGTATATTATTTATTATTTAATGACTGGTAATTATGTACTGTGCTGTTATTTTAGTCTTAGACCGGCTGGCAATATTATCCCCGTGTAAAAAATAATAATAATGTGGACAACGATACGTTAAATTGTAACTGACCGTTGCCCCCATTGACCTTACGTACAATGGGGACAGTAGTGAAATTTTATGACATGTCCGTTGTCCCCATAATGGGGATAGCGGGAAATACGGGGCAATTTTTTTTAGTTATTTGTTGTTATTTTAATTTCAAATCACTATAGTGATCTAGTATAGCCCGTGATTCGATTTATTACGGGTATGTCCCTTTCACGTAATATATTTATTATTATTTTTTTTTTTTTGCAACAAAACAAGGTGATGCCATTTTTCAAACGCGGAGTCACTAAACGAACGGTTTTTCTATGGAAAAACCATTCGTTTAGGTGACTCCGCGTTTCAAAAATAGCACCAAGGATCTCGTAGGCCTAAGGCTGATATAACATTATCAAAGAATTAATAAAGATCATATTAGTGCGACTCATAGAAATATGAAGAACCTATGACAGTGTAATAGAAACATATGATTCATATGTTTCTATTGCACTGTCATAGGTTCTTGATATTTCTATGATTCCCACAAATATGATCATATTTCTTTGATAATGTTATATCGGCCAACGACCCATATTTCAGTCACCTTAAATGTTAAGAGGTAATAGGTCGTAATTCGAATGTACCAGTTATTAGTACGTATTATTGTAGTGTTGTGTAGAAAATATTTATTGGATTTTGAAATAAAACAACAAAATAGTTAAAATAATATGTAGTATTACTCTTTATTTTATATTTTTGTTACTTTCAATGTTAATAACTTACAGACCACAGGTCTTACGATTTCAACTTAAAATAATTAAACTCTTACAATTGTTACGAGGAAAAAAGAAAGAAAAATTAACATAAAAATGGTAGTTTCTTGTAAAGGCAAGAATTTTAGAAAATGCATTTTTTTACTTAACACAATTTATATGGTAGTTTAATCAATAATTGAAGACGCCTCGTCAAAACAAACAATTTATCACAAAATTAATCCTACGGAAGTATTTTATCAAAACTCCACAGTCACATCTGCGGCGCCTTCTAAAACGAAGGATTTTTAGTTTTTTTTTTTACAGTCAAATTTATTCTTAGTTTTAGGATAACAATCAAATTATGCCATGTCCCATAGTCCCAACGATTCCCAACGGCTTTAATTACTGACACCAAACCAATAAAATTTTAATTTTACGTAATTCATAATTGAGTCACTAAACTACGTCGTTGGGCGCCACTGTGACCTAAGGCTTACCTAAAGAATAAGTACCAATTAAAAATAACCTCATCATTGCATACTTTCACATTGGAATGCAGGTTAAGACAAAAACATAAAATTAAACAATCCCAAGTACAGATAAAAAAAGAAAGAAAAATGCACTTCATAGAGGACTGGTGGTCCAAAGAGTTCTGACTAGACATAGACAATCACACTCACACCTTATTTAGTCTGTGTAAGGTCACTTTTTCGCCCAATTGACTCGCACACTTCACCACATACGTTTTAGACGTCCAGCCTATCCAATACATGGTTGCTAGTAACAGTAGACGAAAACCACCACGAATTTTTTTTCCACATCGGATTTGTCGATTAGCCATCATTGTATTGTCATCAACGAAGCTCATTTCACGATCACTCCGGGGTTCTTCTGATATTCCACTGGAAGGAATATATGCATCGAATTCTCTATTTCGCTTCTGCATAGAGGGCATCGATCACATCTGCAAAGAAAAAAAAGTTAATTAAAATGGGTGTCAATTATCGGTCACTTTTGTAAAGTTTCATTATAACATTTCAGTGAGAGTTAAAGTACCTTCATCGGTTTTCTGGGAATTATTTGGTGCAATGCAAATGATTACTACATTGCATAATACAGTAGACTTTATTATTAAACTATAATAAGTTTCGATGGATTTTAGCTTGAGAGTTGTAAGATTCGTTTTACTTTGAGAGTGACACTGAGTATATCAAAATAATAAAAAAAAAAATATCAAAAAAATGGCGGGTTTTTTGGCAGTCGGGTTTTTTGTTTTTGTAATAATGACGTGTTGGAACAGTAACGGAGTTTTATGTACGCCAAGTATACTAGAAGTAGTATAAGCACCTGGGAGCGCATTCCTCACAGCAGACGACGTGTCGGCACGGCAGGAACAGCGTGTCCATGGGGCTGTCCATGCACACGCGGCACGCCAGCGTCTCGCCGCCGCCGCTGCGGGATCGGGACCGGGACTCCTGGAAACAACAACCCTCATTTAAAAAATATGTCCATGGATCCATACATAAAATTAATTAGCGTTCTACAATATGTAACGAAAATCCTGTCTGCTTGTAGATTTTTTTCGAGTTTCAAGCATTGTTCCCATAGAAAAGGTTGTTCATATCGGTTCTGAGTTGATCCTACAAGGAATCGGACTGGGTTTTTGTTACATATTGTAGAAGTGGTACTGGACAGTTGGACACTGGTTGGATTAGACCTCATAGCACGAAACAGCACTTTTCTATGCTGCTATCCTTTTCTGTCGCGAGAGACAAGGACGGAAAGCTATATCGCCGTGCTATAGCGTTTTAATTATAACCCATGTCTCGACCACTCGTCATTTTGACATTTGTGGCGTAGATATGTCAAAGAAACCTTTCATGGAGAATCCGTTCCGATTCATGCTACATTTTTATTTATGGTGAAATTCTTAGAAAACCATAGACATATTTTCAATGTTTTCTGCGTAAAACAATATTGTTTTTAGCTGACACGCAGTTTCAAAAATACGGCCAAATGGTTTGGGAAAACTACACGTTTTGTGTTTCGCTGAGTCCCTAAATGAAAAATAGCACTCCTGGTATCAACTGTAGACATGGCACTTAGATTTTTTATCAAGAAATTAAAAAAGACTCAAAACTCCAAAGCTATCATAAGAATAAATATAATTCATGTGTATTAATTTAATAATCTCTATTATTCCTTTCGCACTGTGCTTTAGCCTAGGTATGCGAGAATAACAAGTAGGTACCTAGTCTTAAGTATCTACAAGCGCCTCCATTTTGAAATCTTGACTTGACATCATATTGTACAAGCCAACTTGAAGTGTACCTACAATAGCTGTACTTTGACCGATCACGACATGTAAGTTGATAAAGGCATGCTAAATGCTAATTTAGCACACCTTATAGGAAAAGCGATAATTTAGTCATAAGTTTACTTTTCAACAAAAAAAACAAGTACTTTACTACTTCAAATCATAAACTGGTTAGACAAGGATAATTTTTGATTTCAAATTTTTATTATTGATCTTGATATGGAAAAATTAACGAGTTTTTATCCAAGCAAGGACATTTTTATTAGTATACATTTTGCACACTTCCAACTAATATTTATATCAAATGTTCACTTTGCTAGTTAGCAAAGACATGATTAAATTCACTTAACGAGTTTCACAGTGATTAGTGAGTCAGATGTGTGATGAGTTGAGTTTATTTTATAACTGGTTTGGTGACTGTAGGAATGGAGGTCCTACGACATTCGTAATAACTTTATTTCCCTGGCTTGTTTTGTTTTTAGCTTTTTGCCAATTTTTATGCTAATAAAGATGCCAAAGAGGCATATTATAAAGGCCCTGACCAAGATGCGACACAAATAAGTTGAACAAAAATGGCTGACTTCAAAGCATGTACAAATTCCCGACACGTAAATTGAACCAAAATAGCGGTCGTCGGCGCATTATTTGTACCTGCGCCGATAACCGCCATTTTGGTTCCACCTACGTGCTAGGAATTTGTACAAAAATGCTTTGAAGTCCGCCATTTCTGTTTAATTTATTTGTGTTGTATTGTATTTGGCTTGCCTTTCGAAGCACAGAGATTTGACGCCACGTCAGGTCTGGTGCACATCGCAGTTTAGGTATCAAGCTAAGCGGCCCCTCTAACGTGGCTTATTCATAGACATTGTTATTAAGGACCGCCGCGCCGTCGGTCGCCCGCGCGATTCGCCAGGTGCAACTCGCCGGTCGCCGGTGCGCGTGGCATGGTCGGTACTTTTCTCTACTGTTATTCTACTCGCCGGTCGCCCCGCCGTTCGCGTCGCGCGAATTTTCGCCACGGCGAATGTCCCGTGGCCAGGCCGTACCTGATGGACGGGAGACGTACCTTGTGGTCGCAGGAGCCGCTGGAGGCCCGGCGGGCGCGGGGCTCGTGCGGCGCGGCGCGGTGCGCGGCGCGGCGCGCGCGGTCGTGCAGCTCGCGGCACGTGCGCCGGATGTCGAACACGTAGCGCCGGCCCAGCGTCGACGAGTCGTTGAAGATCGACGCTATCGTGCCCTGGGACAAGGATTACCCCACTTTTAATCGACCTCCAAAAATATATATACAATGTCCTTTTTAATTAAGTACAAATATTTTAAAGGATTATTCAGTCCATCATTTTGAACAACTTTGCCCAATAAATGTATATCGTCCAATATGAAGTCGGTTTTTTTGTTGAAAAATTATATCATTGGAGTGTAATATTACGAAAGTGACAGTTGTTTTAGAAATCCTGAAAGCGTCTAGTTCCAGCTTTTCTGGCCTGAAATGATGATGATGTAGTTGATAAAACTTGAAACATACCTTCAAATCCCTGATGAACTGCTCCGTAACGTCACTTCTGACAGTCTCACAGCAGTAGAACGCATGCTTCTCCGTCACGGCTCTGTAAAGGGCGGCAGCTTGGCCGGAAGTGGCCATCTTGACATGAAGCGTCGCCTCGTGCCCCTCGGAAGTGACGTAGGAGAGCTGAAAGATCCTGCGCAGCGGCTGCGCGCGGTGGATCGCGGTGTATGGGATGCTGGAAGAAAAGAAAAAAAAATTGTTACTATATATTTTTTTTATAAGACCTAGTATGTACTTCATTGGATTACCCTTTCCTTTCATGTGTGTTATACAAAACAAAAAGCTTTTTTTATTCTGAATATTTTTCGTACATTTTTATATTAAACAAATAACACCATTCGAAAGAAATCTTATTTTGAAAACAGCAAGAAAATTGGTTATGAAATGAAGCAGCAATTAGCATTTGAAATATTTTTTTTGCTATAAAGAAAACTGGGAGCGTGGTGGGGATAGTTATATATAGGGACAAATTACACTGATTGAGCTAGCCCCAAAGTAAGTTCGAGACTTGTGTTATGGGATAGTAACTCAACGATACTATATTATAATTGTCCTATCTTCTTATTCGCCGGTTGACTGGAAGAGATTCCATTATGGGATAAGTCCGCCGTTGTCAATTTACTCTTTATGTTGTTATTTTATATAATTGTTTGATTTCATAGTACAATATTATAGTGCATTGAAAACACACAATTATATAAAATAAATTTAATTGTGAAGTGCATTGCAGTTGGTATTGCCTTGTATAAGTAGGTATATTTGTTGAGTTCTTGCTTTGACAAAAAACGTATACTATACAGTAATATACCCAAGGTACTTATGTATGTTTGGTTTAGTGAATGTGAATAAATTTTTGCGAGTTGGATGTGCGTACAAACCTTGAATGGTTTTTGCTCATCCCATTGCCATGTAATAAATTATTTTTTGTAAATGAATAAATAAAATAAAAAAGTTTAAAATAAAGTTATTACATACATACATACATACATATTTTATAACAAATACATTTAAATATAAACATCCAAGATTCAGGACAATTTGAAAATGGCAATTTTTTAACTTGCCCTGACCATGTGGCGGACATGGTGACTACTATGCTAGGTTCGTCGAGGAATAGTAGGTATGTCTATATTCTTGGCTATACATACATTTTATTTAAGTACTTTTAAAGCAAAGCAATAAACCGATCCTTTGTTTAAGTGTTCTATGAAAGACTTGTACATTCTTAGTTTATGATGTATTTTATGTGATATTCGACTTTTGACACCTATAAATATTTTTGACCTATGGCATTCTGTGTCTGAGTGTCATATCCTGGTTAGAAGACCTTGGACCTTTCTACCATTTTGACCTGATGGATAAACTGTAAGTAACTGTAAGCAGTAAGTTCGTACACTGCTAGGCACGCGCCCACTAGCCAAGCTGTTCCTTTTCTCAACGCCTTGATTGCTCGAATGTCAAACATAGACATTTTTTACGACAACTTTTAAAAAATTGTTCATATTTGTAATTGCTATTTGTCCATTTAGTATTTAAGTTTTTGACTCACGTGCACGTTTTGGGTAACTGTAAGTGCACGGGGTAATTTTTATCAATAAAGAATGAAGTCAACTGCTTGAGAGAAAAAATACGTATGTAATCATTCCATTTTTCTGCAGTCCAAAAAAAGAAAATTACGTGTTTTGCTAAAAAAGGTTCAAACAATCCGCTATTTTTTAACAAGTCAAATCAGAATCTTTTTTCTAAACGTCGAAATAAACATTTTTTTTGGGATTTTTATGAAATACAGGCAGATGACGTCATAGTTTCTTAAAGTCAAATAGCGCCCCTAGTTTTTACACAATAATAAATCTTAAATCACGTTAAAATATGTGTGTTTAAAGACAAGTGACATTATTTTGCGACGTTTTCTTGAATAATTTATGTCTAACTCACCAAAATACCCAATTCCGTAACTGTATTTGATCGAACAATACCATCATATGTACCAATTCTAAATACCTACCTAATTACAAGTGTCTTTGTTCCTAGCTACTAAGTTGTATTTAATGCCTATCTTTGTCTATTTTTTATTTTTTGACTCTGCGGGGTCACACGAAGGTAATGACATCGTACCCGGTTTTTTCATACCCGAATTGTCACAAATACCTGTAATATTAGAGACCATACATTTAAATGGTGTGTAGCTGCAGACTGTCTCACGTGGTCGATGTTTGCTACATATACCTTGTAATGTATTGGAGAAAAATAAATACATATTATTATTATTATTATATTATTAAGAGCACCAAACCTCGTCCACGTGACAATTTTCTGATCCCTATTATTGAAAAATTTTGACAAGAATATGTTTGAAAAAACATATACTTTTTTATGTATAAGCTTTTATTGTAAGCCTGAGTACTTATCAAGGCAAATGTAATAAGCCCAAATTCGATGGGGTTGTGACGTTTCATTATATTCTTCCTATGGCCACCTTCCAGCTCCATCATCATAAGATTGCATTGTCACGCGATATACGTATGCGCGCAAAATTTCAGGTCAGTCGGACACCGGGAAGAGGATCAAATTTAACTTACAGGATTTGATTACAGACAGACAGAAAACGGGACAGGTGAAACTAAATAAAAGCTTGTAGTAAAGAAGCAAAGGTCACTCAAAAAAAGATCCAAAATTTCAAATATAAATAAATATATACGGACAAATCACACTGACTGAGTAGCCCCGAAGTAAGTTAATATGTTATTATAACTGGACTTTTCTCGACATATAAAAACAGTTGGTCTCCTATTAAAGTGTTTTTCACGTTTCAGAAATTTTTCAAACAGTATATGATAGTAGTGCATTTAAAATAAAAAAGAATTTAGAGGTCATGCCTATACATATATTATCTACTGATGCGTTTCAGTCACGTTTGATTTCACGAGTTTCAAGCCACCTTTTGTACCTCCATACATGTTTTCGCTAAAACATGTTGTACAACAAGGCAGAAAAATACGAGTTCCGGATTCAGACAAGCGTCGTAGATAAAAAAAATATTTTTAAATAATAGTATAGCTATAAGACAGAAGAAAACACAGTATTTATAAACTAACCTCTGTTTTTCCACACCGATCTCCTGCTCTCCGTTGCACGCAGGTCTATACACTACTATTCCATGAGGCCCGACTCCCACACTTGTGCTCAACCGACACCCACAACCACCAAACTTCTGCCCACTCGCTAGACAACCCACAGTATCTCCTCCATCTATCTCCTGCTCATCTCTAGCTCTTGGTTCTTCAACCTGTGCTCTATGGTATAACAAATGGCAGTATAAGTTATGCGCATTGTTGCTCTGTGTCACTGGCTTGCAGAAAAACAATTCTTCACCAAACGATTCTAAATTCGAAATTTCTTTTAAAACTCTGTATTCGGCCTGTGATTCTCTCATGCCAGCAATTTCGCAGTGATAGTCTATGATTTTGTCGATATGATCGACTGGTTTCTCTCCTTGAGGACCAATCTTTTCACATTCTTCGTAGATATGCATAGGTGGGAGATCAGGGTCGCAGTCGCCAGTCTCTGCTTGAGCAATGTATGCTATGATGCGTCTGGCTACTTCTAGATCTGCGACGACTAGTCTTCCTTCTGTAAGGTCGAGTTTTGCGTGGAGGTAGAACTGGTGGCGTGTCGGTTCATTGATAAGGAGATGTGGGGGTACCCAGAATTTGACACGGAGGTCTAGTCTGCCGCCGGAGATCCGGTGAGGATCTAAAGGGTTTCTCAGATTGAGCCATCTTCCGGGTCCAGAAGCGGGGCACACACGAAGCCCGAAGTAGTCAGCTTCTGCTCCGATCTCCAATTTCTCGCAAACCTGTAACAAATTAAACACCATTTAAGTTTTCCTCACGATAAGATATTGCAAATTCTTAACAATCTATGCGTGAAGATAATTACATTAATAAATATGACTTTAAAATGAGTTGCAATTAATTTCAAAGGCAAAACGGACTATTCAAAACATAATTATGGGTGTTTCAATCCAATTGGTTGGTCTAAAACGACCATGTTGTTATGTTAAGCAATTTTGCAAGGTGAAAGTTTTTAGCGAACAGCCAACCTATGATTAGGCAGTAATTTGTCTGTTTAAAGTCCGTGTACGTAATTTATTGAGATTGAGAGGATAATAGATAAATATTTGGGTAATCTTTGCAGGGTCACATTGGCGAAAGGCAAAGTTATCTAAGGACACTCGTATAAATACTTTATTGTATTCTCTGCTTGATAAAACGATAGCAAATTATATCTAAAATTCGTCATAAATACATATATTTATAATGTAATATATAGCGGCGATGTTCTGAACGCTAATCCCATTGGGTGAAGCCTGGGCGTGTTCGGAGACACGCGCACGCCAACACCACGCCTAGCGCGGTTTGAAATTTTTGTATTTGGTTGCATATAATTTAAGTCCTATCACACATCATCATCAATACAATACTAATTGCTTTAACCGAAGACCACCGCGCACGCCTCGCCTACGCCTGGCGCTCGCCTCGACTGGACTTCGGTAAATGCAATTTGAGTTGTATTGATGTGGGATAGAACTAAAATTATATGCAACACATTCAAAGCGCGCTAGGCGTGCGCTAGTCGTGAGCTTGGCGTGCGCGTGTCGTCTGAACGCGCCCCGAAGGCTTCCAACATCAAAATATATGATCTGAAATTCTTGATTCGATTACCTCCGTGGCGTAGTGGTCACCATGCTGTCGGCCACCCAGAGGTCCCGGGTTCGATCCCCGGTCATGGCAAGTTGGAAAATGGCCGTTTTCAAATTGACCTGGGTCTTGGATGTTTATCTGTATATGTATTTGTTATAAAATATAGTATCGTTGAGTTAGTACCCCATAACACAAGTCTCGAACTTACTTTGGGGCTAGCTCAATCAGTGTTATTCGTCCCTATATATTTATTGATTTTATACATTGATATAACATAAAGTTGTTGAAACGAAAATAGTCTTAATTAGTACCTAGGTGTTCCAAATTGGAAGGAATACATTAAAGTAGGCATTATTATTTTTGTTAATGGCATTCTTCTACGTAACAACACCGCCGTCTCAAATGCTGCGTAGTAACCAAGAATTAACTACAATGGTACAAGTAAAGAATTTATACGATCAAACTGAAACGGAGTTACTTTGTAAACAACAGTGACTCAGAGAATTTTACGACTATAAGTAGAGACCTACTGTTGCCGCATTAAATACATACTTTCAAGTATTTTTTATAGATATATACGAATAATTAATGCTCCACCCATGAGTATGCAAAAATGGTAATTGGATTATGAAACTAATCAACAAAATTTCGTACACAAGCGTGGAATTATTTTTTGTTAAAAAGCAGTATTTTGATTTCAATGATGTAAGTAAAATACCGACAGGAGTTGCTTGACGAAAAACTTAACAGTGAAGTTCTGTGTTGCTCTATGACCAAAAATCATAATCATTAAATAGGCCATAGATAAGATATTATTTCTGAAAAAAAAAACTGTATTCTTTGAACTTTGAACGATGGTAAAACCAATTTTTTTTCGTACCTATTTTTTCAACTGGAACTCAAGTAGTGGTGTTTTGACTTATAACAATTCTTTTTACATTGTTTTCTCACAGTTATTGTATTTATTTTGATTATAACTCTTACACCCGACTCATAAGACTGTCATCTGATAGCCGTTATTACGTGTCAATGAATAGTGTTGTTATGAGATATCATCTTACAAATAGCTACAAACCGAGGCCATCTTTCAATAAGCATAATAATAACAAAATATTAATTAGTCAGTCAGTAATCATGACTACGGCAAGTGACGTTTCTATTGCAATATCCCAGCATCAGTCCATGGAATGAGATTGGGGTGGACTGATGCTGTTGGACTGATGAACACATAGACCTTTCCCTTGTTCCTGCAATAGATCTTTCTCCTGCGGAAACGTATTCAAGGGTACACCTTTCATAGGTGTACCTATTCATGAATGGATTTTGGCGGTAGCGCCACATAACATCAACTACTCCAAAGGGCCTCTACGTATTGGATCTGTATCCCTACACAAGCCTCTCCAAGGATCGCGGGATGAAAAGACCCGTGACTCTCAAAGGAGATTCAAGACAAAACATTAGTTAGGTACCTACTTTTATATTAGGAACCATCATCTACAAATAGTCCCTTTCTAACCATATTCATACTATATAATTAATTGATGTATGAATCATATTATATAATTGATGTATGAATTGAATTCGTAGATGTAATGTGCTTTACACTATTTTCATCATATAAAATGTGTATGTTTTATTTAAGTACCTACTTTATTATACACGTGTGTGTATTCTCAAACAGAAATTATTAAGTTAATAAAAAGCTGGTGATTCTTAAATCAAAGTCCACCAATTTAAAGGAATATACTGAATCATATTGAAATGTGAAAATCTCAATTCTGACTGAAACACGGATACATACTCAGTAGAGGTTATGATGTCAATTAATTCCGATAAACTCTACTTAAAAATACATATTTATAGTGTACATGTCCATGTGTACACTGCACATTTGCACAAGCCACAACAAAGATATTTTCATGTAAATTAGGTTGTCAATTCTTTAATTATATTTTTTCATACACATTCCTAATACTATGTAATAAAAATTATAAGAACCTTAACAATTACCCACAAAATTTCCCAGAAAGAGAGAGAAACTTTAAGTCATCATCCGAGCGTATTCCCGGTAGCATTACTCAGCTACTACGTTAGGTAGCGGACCCCAGGCTTCAGAGCCTGGGGTCCGCTACCTAACGTAGGTGATTTGACGAGGTGACTGGTTTTAACACAAAGCGACTACCTTCTGACCTTTGTAACCCCAATGGTAGACCAGAACCTATCCTTGGATAGGTTTGAGAGCAGCTAGATGACTAGAGAGAGAGAGACCATAAAATGGTATGACATCAAAATGGTACTTGTATCAAAACACAACACAAATTTAAAAATAAAGGTAAAAAACAAGTTTTCGCTCTCCTATATTTTATGATGACATCATTTCTACATTTGACTTTGCAGAACAAATGTTTAGATACGTAAGTACTCTTAAATATTGGAACATAGCAACAAGTCACTATGACGTTATAAACAATTTTTTTATATAGACATTTTGTAGGTCATACAATGCGCTGTTTCTTGGATGGGGTTTTCCTAAGTGCTGTTAAGAATAATTCTACGCAAATATATTCATTTTCAGGCAAAATAAAACCGTGTTAATATACTGTTACCATCTTTCGGAAAAATATGTTATTCTTTGTTTTATTTTTAAATAAATAAAACTTTTATGTTATGAACATTTGAGATTTAAGTTTTCATTGTTGAAGATATGTCAAGTGCTGGTTAAAATCAGATAACGGCAGAGATATCCGGGTCACAAACCTCAATATAAAAAAAAAATTACTAAGGTTTTATGAGTTCACGTTAATTGTAGTCCATAGTACAAGATGCTAAAAAAGCACGTTACTGTTTTCACACATATTTACAATTACTTATTATAATGGTCTTGTTAAGCTTGATGTTTTTACATGTGTACCATTCTATATAGTGCATAATCAAATGGCTGAACTGATCACGCTGTAAAGTCGTGCTGTTATCATTTATCATGCAGATTGTTGATATATGCGTGAGATATGGAATCTGAAATAGAATAGTACATACTTACTTGTTGTGAAGTGCTACCAACATAACTCATAAGATTTTTACGTCATTTTCATGTATAACAATATCACAAAGAAAAAAATGCTCTCTTTATCTTTATATCTGTAATATAGCAGTTTCTAAGATCACCATTTTCTTCTTTACAGATTCAGACAAAGATACAGCCACTTTGTCTCTTGATAAGCAGACGAATTAGCGAAAGGACAAAGAAGAAATTAGAAATAATATTTTTTAGGGTCAAATCGAAAGCCGTTGGCTTTCGATTTGACCCTTGATTCATTTCATACATATGCCCGGATACTTTATATAAATTAATTACTTTAAAAATTGTTTATTTGGTAACTACATCATTTACAATATGTTTGTTGCTGAAGCCATCTTTTAAGCAAAAAATATGCTTGTGCCAGGAGGCTCCGCTCTTTCTTAACTCTTTCACTATATCATTACATAGTTAATCAAATAATAAGATTTAAAACATTGTACATACTTCTATTTCTTTGGTCAATTTTTATATTTGATTTCTTGACTCCAACATCAGAAAGGTATAATTTGTCTAATTTAGCTTTTTGAGACTCAGCAAAAACGGCGCTGCTATTAGAAGGGTTACCTTAAATCTGATGACGTAATGGGTTTTGCTTGCAGAAACTTGTCTGCTGCAATTAAGTTTAATATCTCCACGAGGGGGAAGTGCCACAGGCTTCCACGAAAAACATTTACCTTAATAACCAGGGGATAATGAGCATCGATCAATTTTGGTTACCTACTTTGTTTCTTGTCAAACTCGTTTTGACGTTTACTGTATTTTTGCGATTTTCGTAGTACAAGGTAATTGAATATTTTAAGTGTATTTTAATATTTTAGGAAAATAAGTTTGATTTTAATTCTTTAATTCTTTGAAATCAAATCAGTTTTATAACTCATTTTATGTTTTTTTTTAAATCTTATGTGATTAAATTTTTAATGATTTTGTTGCAAAAGCGAATAGCATGTCGTGCTAACGTTAGGTGTGATAAAGCATCACTTAGTTTATTTAATACACTACCTACTCTAGATTAATTTATTAAGTTATTTATGGGAATTGATAATCATTATTTAATACGGAGAAGACAACTTTTGAACAAAACCGTTTTTGTAACCATAAATTCGCCATCTT
Organism: Acrobasis suavella; assembly: GCA_943193695.1. Taxonomy (NCBI): domain Eukaryota; kingdom Metazoa; phylum Arthropoda; class Insecta; order Lepidoptera; family Pyralidae; genus Acrobasis; species Acrobasis suavella. The sequence continues at coordinate 13,771,194 of OW971951.1, forward strand.
GGTTCGGCAATTTCAAAGCCAAAGTACTTTCAAGTTCGAAAGCCGGGCACGTGCAGGGCATCCTGTAAGGAGCAGGTCGACGACCCTATGCCACAATAGCAATAGCAAACTGGTCTTGAGGCACCTTCGTTTTTCTGACGGCTACTGGAGTGCCTTAACCTTAGGATCTGCCAGATATCATGACAGATAAAAAGTATACATAAGGAGAGTAGACAGATATACCTAGAAGATCTTATAAGGGCATAATGGTTAATAGTAGAGATGTGCACTGGGTTACAAATATATGATTTCGTTAGTCCATCAAATAGATTATCGAAAAATAATGGACCCATATTTTTTTGTTTAGCAAAATAGTAAAAATTCACAAAGGTACAGCTCATTGAAGTTTCGGGGGCACTTTACGTCACCTTCTGGTGATTATCATACCTACCTAATCGTGAAAAGAAAAGGTATCTACCTTTATATAGATAGGTACCATATTCTTAATTATCTTTGACTTCGATTGTATGCACAGGCACCTAAGGAAGGAGCACCTAGATTAACAGTACTAGTAATTTGAATTGCAAATTATATTTGAATTTTAAATTATCGAAAAGCTGCTAAACTAAAATAGATAAAGGTTAGAAGACAAAAACTAGGCAGGTAGGTACCAAAGTAGGTATTATTTTCCAAACAAAAAAGACTAGTCAATGCCAAATGTTCAAATCAAATTGATTTATGTGTATCGATTTTTCACGCGTACGTAACGACATTTTGATTTCATTTTAATGCTCCAATCATTTGAGTGTCCCTCTACAAAACTGGTCTAACAAAAAGTAAAAACACGTTGCAAACAGTAAATCAGACACAAACGTGCCCAGACGCGGGCGTCCAGATGTTTTCTCTCCGCCCCTCTCTAACTGCATAGCGGTGTCTCGCTTTGTCAACACAAGATCACGCGCAGCCCGCGTGCGCATACAACCGACTAGTCGGCCGACAAATCCAATTTTTCATACAGAGAATATCTGAAAACTTTCGACTGATGGATCGACTCGTGCGTTGTGAAACGGATTAACATTAACATATCAGCATGGCTGCCAAAAAATATTTCCCTTTCGACTTACTTTATTGTATGTTTTGGTAGTTTCACTCAAGGATTAAAGCTTTATAAATGGCTTTCATGAGTTAAAATTTCAGGTTAATATCTTATACTTTAAACGAGCAATTCTTGATGAAACTAAAATTAAGCGAAATCAACGTGGCGAAAAAAATATTTTCATAAAAAAGGGATCGAGCAGAGCTCGGTCGCCCAGCTAGTAATATTTTAAATGACATGAATCCCACAATTTTCAGGATTTAATTGTTCGCAATTAATTAATTGTTTTATTTTTGTCATTATGTAAAAATAAACTCAATTCTTTCTTTCTTTCGGTGAATGTTCCGATTGAATTAAACAAATTGCAAACAACATACCATCATATTTAATACAGTCCCATGTAAATAGGGGCGTAGATTTAAAAAGCAAGAAGTCCAATAATAAAAGGTGCATTTATCTTTAATCCACAAAATATTTATTCAAAATATAAGTACAAAATATGTAATTAATTATATTTTTAATTTAGATATATTGTTTGAGCACTGTCATATTTGTTATGCTATTTAAATCGATAATTAAACTTGTTATTGTCTCTTATTCTTATCTGTGACACAAAACTTTAATTATTCAACCTATCTTAGAACAGCATTTATCATCAAAGTAACTACAGGCGGTTTCCTAAGTACATTAACCTTTTAATGATAAGGGACCTAAATTTTGTTGTTTTTATTCCTCACCGTTAAACAAAATTGAACTCTACCACCTAACGTTAAGATCTTCTGGAGCAGATTTGTTAAAAAACCTTTTGCAACACAAAAACAAATATATAATTTATGATGGCATAGATTATAAAAGTTATCTTTGAAAAGTTAAATGTGACGTTCTTGACGGACAAAATTTAAATACAAACAATGAGTAGAAAAAAAAAAACAAAAAAACTTTTTTTGCTCTATGAAGAAGATACACTTACGAGGTATTCAACTTACCTATTATTAATATACTAGACGCACATCGTTATATACATAATAATTACCAAAATAAATACACATGGAGCAACGTGTATTTTTTTTTTCTAAAACGGCAACCTATTACAAAAGTTTTGTCTTTGACACAAGAATCGTACCTTTATAAATATAAAAAAGGCGAGACACGAGTTCAAAACCATATTCATCGAATTATATTGAAAAAAAAAAAAATTTTTTTTTCGTTTTGATCTAACTTATATATTATGAATTGTGCCTACGATAAAGGCTTAAAGGATAAGATTAATAAAGGAGTTGAAATATTGTGGAAAAAAAAAGATGTGTCACACTGATAAATAAGCCTGTCCTTATTAATGTAGGCAAATATAATTATAATATATATTACCAATATTTTGCTATGTTCGAACACTACGCAGTTGACATAGCATAATGAATATTCATTTATATGAGTTAAAGTATCGTATATAACAACTGGTTTCCTTGATAGACTTGGTAGTATGTAGGTTTTTGCTTATTTGCAACTTAATCAGAAAATGCGATATGTTAGAATCGAAAATATATAATAAACTTTTTCCGGCTTCACATGGTTTCAGCCCTATGTAATAGATATATGAAAAATGCTATGTTTTATTGTTTAAATTTGGCTAATAACACACCTACTTGAAAAGGCAGAAAATGTCATAAAATAAAACAAGTGAGTACTCATATAAAGTAGTAAAATGCAAAATATGTCACATTTATAGAAAGAGTTGAATCATAAAATTTCATTCGCACGGCTTGAGGCCAGTCTGATATAAAAATAAACGCAGTGATTGCATACTCCACATAAAATATATTTTTAAAAGCAAGATGTTTCTTTAATGGGCTTTCGATTCACTCGCTCGTGAAACTTTGCAGCATTTTATTAATATTTAATGTTAGTTTTATTTTAAGCTTTTATATCTTGTATGTTTATTTAGGTCAAATTTTCATCCAGTTATCCTTACCCGATTGAGCTAAAATTTTACATACTTGTGTAAGTCACATGACAGTACAATATTGTGGAGTTAGTGAGCTGTTCTGATGATCAAGCCGGGAGATATTCGAGACGATAGACGATGTCTATGTTCTAATCACGAAGATGGAAGGTGGTCGATGGAACTCAGTAATAATACGACGCAAATCCGTCGAGTTTAGGCTTTGACCTCACAAAATGTTAATAATAAATGATGAACAAAAAATGTATTTTTTAAACTTGTTATACTTTCAGTTTTCAGTTGAAATAAAATCTAATTTCGACGACCTACAAGATAAAAATAAAAACAAAAAGCTTTTAATAAAAATATTTTTACTTTATCAGTGTTTGTACCCCCGATACGGCAGTTGATCAAACTACCTATTTGTTACAAACCTGTGTAAATAAAGATAATATTTGTCCTCCACAGTAACTGGTCTAAACTAAAATACTGCGCATTGCAAAATTCGAGCGTTTTCGCACCGCCATCTTGTATGTTTTTGCAAATGGCCGCCCACTTCTTAACAAGTTTGTCATGTTTCCATTGTAGAAGACCAGAAGGAATCGACATAGTAATTTTATGGAAATCAGAAATAATTATTTCATATCTTTATCTACAAAAGAATCATTGTCTTTTATGGATGTTTTTTTTTTAAACTAGTATATACTTCTACAAAACAAAAAAAAAAAACAAAAGATTTGGAGGACCTTTGTTCATTATAGGTTAGATAGGCACTTACATATCTAACTGCTCAACTATGGTACCTACTTATATGGCTAAATAAAATATAAAAAAATGTGCAACGCAGATTTCACGTTTGACTCCGCGTTTAAAAAATGCCACCACAGATGTAATGTGAAGTAGAATAACCACATTTTGGTTACTTACTTAAAAATATTTCGCCGCAGGTTATCGAATGAAAACAACGACCTGCATTTACAGTAAGATAATAAAATACGATAAAACTGAACAAATATGTTTTTCAGCCTATTTTCCTCTCATATCAGGATTATTTTGAATTATGTCAAGATTAAATTTATTGTTTGTTTATCCTTATATTACTTAGTACATAAGAACACAATCAAAATAATAAAATAGCAGTTAGGAACGCATTTGGTAACTCAATAATACAAATTTTTTTATATATGAATAATTAAAAATAATTTATTTTATGATCGATCTGTGCCACATTTAAATTCAAATCGTGATCTTCTATTGTTTTCGATACTGTCACAAAGTGCTACCTGTTTTCTACGTGTTCAAAATATTTAGTAGATGCCTTCAACTGTTTAGTTGCCCTTGTCTCAACATCTTTTTGATTGTTTTTGAATTCTATTTTTTCAATTTTATCTCTCTTTGAAATTAGGATCTGTAGTAATAAATAAATATAAAGTAAATTATAAAGTACAAGAAAAAAAGAAATAGCTACATCGACCAGAGGAAATAATCGTTTTAGAAATCGGAATTTGGACGGAAAAGATGTCGAAAAAGATAAATGTGTGCTAGACTACAGTGATGACGCAGGTGTCAATCAATGAAAGTCATCAGGGAATGAACGTCAGCCCAGCAAATAGTATGGAATAGGCGTGATCCCTGTGGTGCAAATGTAAAAAATTGGTTTCCAGCCAAGATTTTTATCAAGCTTTGAATCTTGGCCAAGGAAAGCTCATTAATATGCAATTCAGTCCGTTGTTTATTTTTGTAATGCAACTTCTAAGTCTTTGGTTTATTTATACTTCTACTACCTTTAAACCGCGACTTCGTTCGCGTAGAAGTCGAAAATGGTCATAAGATTTTTAGTTGTTTTTTTTTTACGTTATTAATTTTGATATAACATATAATTAATATGTTAAAATGTTTATTATAGTGTAAGAATTTACCCTCTCTCTCTCTCTAGGAATTTTGAAAAATTCTGAAACACGTACTTACTCATTTACCGCCGGGAGTGCTCTTGCGAAGTTTTGAATAAAATAGTCGAACTAATCTTGTTTCTCCATACAAACTTTGAACCCCCGTTTCACCCCCTTAGGGAGTGAATTTTGAAAAATCCTTTTTTAATGCACCCCTAAACCTTATAAGGAACCTATGTGCCAAATTTAGAGTCTTTAGACCCAGCGGTTTGGGCTGTGCGTTGATATGTCAGTCAGTCAGTCAGTCAGTATCTTCTTCTATATTTTTGACGACCTCCGTGGCGTAGTGGTCACCACGCTAATCCGCCACCCAGAGGTCCCGGGTTCTATTGTTTATATTTTTCAAATTATCTTGGGTCTTGGATGTTTATCTATATACATATGTATTTGTTATAAAATATGTTATCATCGTTGAGTTAGTATCCCATAACACAAGTCTCGAACCTACTTTGGGACTAGCTCAGTCAGTGTAATTTGTCCCTATATATTTATTTATTTATATATATAGATAATAGACAAAATGTGACATGCCTATAACGTGTAACATATGTACCTTTTTACTTTACACTGTGCTGTGATGCTATATAAAAGACAACTGGTATTTTATATATCAAAGTGGTTTCATTTCTTGTGCTATCTTCCTATAAGTTCTTTCCTTTCTATTTTCACGAAACAGAAAGGTCAATCAGTAATAAAATCAGGTATCTTATATTTTTAAAATATACACGAATACGCTATTAGTGTGGTCGATGCGCAATAGGTTTATTTTTTTATGTTACAGTTTTAAAAATATACCGACTACAAATGAAATGAAATTCTTATTTTGTGTGGGTTAAGTTACATAGAAGTGTAGAACTTCACTATCGCACATGCGGAGAAAATATATTTTTTTAATGATTTTCCTCACATACTCCTTTTAAAACACTATTAATCTTCTATTTTAATACAATAGCGAGTAGCCCTGTCTAGGGCCGGCATTTATTCTGATAAACCTGACTAACAGAATTCCCGGCCTGGTCGATGACATTCACAAACTTGGACATCCTCCAAGCAACACGAGGCATCCCCGTGCTTTCGTGCTCTTAATTGTTAGCCAAGTCAGCTTTCGCTAATAATTTCAGTTATTTTTGGAGAATTTGTAAAGTTCCATTACATTTTTAGAGTGAAACGAAATTAATGATTGTTTAATATCGGGTTTTTAAGTTAAGATTTAATTTAGTAACTGAACGGCGATGAGGTTTTTGGGAGCTAAAGATGCAGTAAAAGTAATCTAACGAATTAAAACAAGACAAGATGACAAATTCACAAGAATTTGCTTTTCTCTGAGCTATTTAGCGCAAACTTAGATTTACGTCTCCTTACACAGCTGACTGTCACAAGTGAGGTTATAGCTTTTACTTTACTTTGGTAAGATAAGTCGACGACGTAAGCAGCAGTAAGGGCTGCACATGGATGAGGGACAAATTACAAGTGAAATTCATTGAGAGAAATCCCAGTAGTAAAAAGTTGAAGGTTGCTGCAGTTGATGATTAAATACATGACCAAATCAAGTAATACCTAGGCAATACTATTGGTATTAAGTGGTAGATGTTTCATTGAAGATTATTGTTGGCGTCTACTCCTAGTATTTTTCATAAAGATCAACGATTTGAAATCTGTTCTTTATCTTTATACAGTTAAAATTCACTTCCAACCTTGCAATTAGTGAGACACGCCTTGTATTATATTTTTCGAAATCGCATTAAATTATTCATTTTAAATTTGATGTTATTCCCTAAAAATAAATTTCCTCTAAGTGACAATTATAACCAAAAATACACACGACATTTAACCTTCCTATTTCCATGTATTCTAATAAGGTCTAAAATTCTTGAAATGTTTTTAGACATTTGATGTAAAGTGGTTAGTTTTACATGAAAATCATTTCAAAACAACAAGGTTATTTCTTGGAAAGTAGTAAGTGCTTATGTCTGTTACACGTTACGTAGGTAGCTATCCAATCAGGACTATTTTTAGAAAACATTAAAGTTTATTTTAGTATAAAATCAATGTAACATTATGACTGTCAGAGTGATAATGTTACATTGATTTTATTATTTTGCATAAGAGTAAATTGTGCAAATAAAATAGCTTGCTTTCCATGATTTTTTAATTTTGACCGCGTGGTATAAATTGTTCTCGCTATGCTAGAACTTAAGAAAAATAGAGGCCGCCCGCTGTCAACCTGGTGATCAAATATAGAAAGAGACCTTAGGTAAGTCCAATTGCCAGAACAGACAACCCAGGGCAGAATCTCCTGGCGCCGAAGAGTGAGGGCACCCGATCCCCCGGCCCCAAATAACGGGACCAGAGATGGACAAAGAAACAAGAAGAAGAAATGAATACATGTGTCGTTTGGTTGCCTTCTTACAGACGAGCGACAGTATTGTCAGCGGGCACATTGTCGTTCTTTTGTACCTTGTAAGAGCTCTCTGTTTCCATTGCCACGGACCAAACTTGTTCATAGCACCGAGTGGTGTGGTCGAAAGTGTGAGAGTATGGTCAATATTTGTTATGACGACCAGCAGAATTCGTCCCACTTCCAAATTGAAGGCACACAATGTTCAAAGTACTTTGTAAACATTTTTCAGAACAATGTTTTAATTTTAAACAGTTTTACATTAGACTCTTGACCAGTTATGCCATCATATTCTTCCAGCAAATTCTTATCACAGGAATTTCAGCTTTATTTTTATGAGCATAAGACTGTTTGTTGTAATGATAAAATGGGAGCATTGGCATTCGAATGTATACGTGATCGTAGCGGCGTCGGACGGAGCGTAACATTGAGGTGTGCTACAAGGTACAATGCTTGGACCACGGCAATTTACAGCCATTTTCACTACAATCAAGATTGACCATTTTATTGTAATACTAATATGAAGGGGACGCATGAGGTGGACAGGTGAGAGGGCAGAGGCGTATGTAAATGTTTTAAATACCATTTTTATCTTAATCTTTGGGAACAGTTGCTGATTTAACTTTTGATATTTTTCGACCAGTAATAACTTTATTGTCTTTGCCTTCAAAAGTTACCGACGGCCTTCCACGCAACACTGGTATCAGTTTTGTAAGAGCATTACAAAACTACCGTCCAGTATCTCGTGAACGCAGAGAATATACCTATGTGTACGATACTAAATTTATACATATGTCCATTAGAGTTTCTACTAGCTGTGAACTATTTAAAGGTCATTGCTTTTGAAAAGTCGATGATAAAATATTATTGTTTTTAAGTAACAATAGGCAGCCTAAAATTAACAATGTTTTATTTTTAAACTTTGATAAAATAGAGGGGCGTAAAAATTTCACGCTAATTTCTGTCTGTGGCATCGTATCTCTCGAATGGATGGACCGATTTCGATGCGGTTTTTTACCAGAAAACAAGTTTCCTTGCGGAAGTTCGTGAAAATGGGTTCAGTGGTTCAAAAGTTGTTGTGAATGAATGCTTGAAAGTCGGGGTATTTTTTATTTGCTCGGCAAATAAACATGTTCCTATTGAACTTGGAAACATAAAATTTAAAAACAACATTTGCTCGGTTAATGTTTTTAATGGAACGAGTATCAACCATTTTACGACTGGGAATACGAATGTTGTATTCGAAGTGTTAGTCAACCCTGAATGACCTAAGTGAGTACATGAGTTGACGACAAGCAAATTCAGGGGGCAAGCGGACTGTCAACAGTGGACTGTAAACGTTAGTATATCGATATAGGTGATGACCACGTTGCATGTGTTGATTCATACATCATAGATCAATCATTGATAACTGATAACACACTTAATTTGTTACAATCTTGCTGAACATGCAATCTTATAAATATTTGTCGATAAATCTGCATGTTCTAAACATAGTCCTGCTTTATTGAATGTTTATTTTGCAACTGAATAATATTTGCCCAGTTGGCTTTGATTATTATTTTTTTTTATTTATTCTTCACAGAATCAACAGCACTTTACATTTATTATAATTTTATATTATAAACAATACTTATAATATGATTATAAATACTGTCTGTTTAACTTAGCTGTTATTTTTAACTTAGATATTTGCTTATGTCATCACAAACTATTTATATCCTACTCTGGATAACTTTTACAACTAAGTCAGGATTTCAGGAAGTATATTCCGTGCCTATAATTTTAAGAGCATTTAAAGCAACAATAATTTGTACAGAAGGTTTGAATCCATCATATTTTTCTTATTTAAATGACATCAATGTACATAAATACATGCATCTACTTAAATATCCAACAAAAACCCAAAAATTTTAATTACCTGCCGAAGTACCAGTAGATACACAATGTGTCCGGCTTTCCATAAATGGATTACTCTTGGTTACTTAGTTGGCTTCAAACATAGGTTGTGTAGTTTTATTTTATGTATAGAACATGTTATTTTTAAAGGGCTATTGTTTGTTTGGAGGAGTAATATACTTATGTAAGTCATTGTCACGGAATATCGGTCAAGAACGATGGACATATCATTTGGTATCGTAAACAATAAAGAATTGGTTATGTGGGTACGATTATTATCAACAACAATTTGATCGAAAATATATAATAATAAAAAAGAATACTTTAGATTTTTGATCCATAATGTACAGTAATCATAATTATCTGACCTTCAATAAATTATAAAGAAGCTACAATACTTGATCCTAATCAATTAAAAGTAACATACTCACCTGAAAGTATATCCTACATAAAGAAGTTCATGACTCTGTTTCCGGTTCCGGGTTAAACTATGCTAATTTGGATGCAAGAAATACATAATTACTCCCTGATTGCTATAATTATGACATGATATTTACGGCATGTTCTTGCGTCCAGATATCGATTGTTAAAGTTAAGTCAAAAATGTATGTCAGGTATTAAACGTTGTATTTGTAATAATAATTATAAATTTGAGGTTTACGTTGTTGAAGAAAATGCTGTTTGAAGCCGCTGCTGCACTAGCTATTAAATTATTTAAGAATCTACTGACGAATAAGGTAATTTGTTGTAACTAACGTAATTAGCATTAACCTCATTTGGTATGGAGGAAATTTAATTGTTTCGTAATGTTCGTAGCTCAAAGTCCGGACGCCTACCAGAAGAACCGGTTACAAGCTTATCTGCCCGAGCCATTTGAGGCTCTCGAGGAAGCGTTCTATTTGCGAATAGAGGCAGTTCTGCCAGGTATATATTATAAAAATTATAAACAGGTTGACTGACAATCCAAAGATCAATGATTGTTTTGTTTATATGTATTCCCTATTCAATCTTGTCAACGCATTTTTTATGCATTCAAGTAATTTACGCTATTTAAAGATGATCATAAAGTAAAATATACGCAATTAATCTGAAAAGACATATATTTCTAAGAATTGGAATCGCAATTAACACTCAAATTATGTTAATTAAATAAAACGTTTAAAAACATGAAAATAAATTGTTGAACTCAAATTACATACAGAACAATACATCAACTAAATAATTAAACTAAAGCCTAACATTGAACGACGAACTACATATAAACGAAAATATATCTAATTGGAAACAAAACTATAAATATAATTAATATAATATATAACACAATTTTATATTAAAATATTTTTTATTAAATATATGTTATGTTTTATGTGTTATATTAATGTATGTTATGTGAATTTTTATATTATAAATAGACCCATATAATTAAATAAAGTTTTATTTTATCAATAATATTGAAATAAAATATTTTGAAGTTTGTAATGTACGTATGTCGACTAAGCCGCAAAAGAAAAGGTGTGCATTTTCATAAAGTAATGAGCCTTGAGCCAAAAATGCAAAGTTGTTTGGCCGCAGCATCTCGTAACTAATATTAATAGCTTTCCAATAATAGAAAATATAATTATACATAATTATTATTACTTCTTCTCATTAGAATCTTGCATGAAAAAGTTGTCTAGTCTTCATTAAAAAAGTACAAGGTATTGTTACAAAATATACCTCTTCTGTGAATTCAAAGTTGTTTGGCCGCAGCATCTCGTAACTGATATTAATAGCTTTCCAATAATAGAAAATATAATTATACATAATTATTATTACTTCTTCTCATTAGAATCTTGCATGAAAAAGTTGTCTAGTCTTCAGTAAAAATGTACAAGGTATTGTTACAAAATATACCTCTTCTGTGAATTCAAAGTTGTTTGGCCGCAGCATCTCGTAACTAATATTAATAGCTTTCCAATAATAGAAAATATAATTATACATAATTATTATTACTTCTTCTCATTAGAATCTTGCATGAAAAAGTTGTCTAGTCTTCAGTAAAAATGTACAAGGTATTGTTACAAAATATACCTCTTCTGTGAATTCTGTGTGATCATTATTTGCCTCTGTTAAGCCCTTTACAAATTAATAAATATATAAATAATAAATAAATATATAAGGACAAATTACACTGATTGAGCTAGCCCCAAAGTAAGTTCGAGACTTGTGTTATGGGATACTAACACAACGATACTATATTATATAACAAATACATATATAGATAAACATCCAAGACCCAGGACAATTTGAAAAAGGCGATTTTTCAACTTGCCTTGACCGGGGATCGAACCCGGGACCTCTGGGTGGCGAACTAGCATGGTAACCACTACGCCACGTAGGTCGTCAAATAGTAGTTAATTTTAATGTTCAAGTTGACTATTTAAAATGTTTTTCCTTTGTTGTTCGCTGTGTTTTTCACAATATCATTCTTCGTCTTTACAATCGGTACTTTCACACGAAAAAAAAAGACTTTAGACTTTACTGATACAACTATCTGTAAGATAAGTGACGTCACAATTCAGATCCGGGTATATATCCTCAACTAATCAGCAATTAGTATAATTGATATTATAATTTATTTTTTAGGATGTTGTTTACTTATCAAGTCTTATTTAAATAGATTATTATAATCATATCATTGTTCCAGAAAGTAATCTTGTTATTATAATATTATTTGTTGTTGCTACTTGTATAAAATTTGATAATTTTTTATCATTGACATAGAATTAACATATATACAAATGTCCTACTTATTAAATGTCTCATCGCTGTATCTTGTCTACTTATCACCTTTTTTCGTATTAATAGCTTAAATACACATTTTTGGGTCATACACTTATTTTAATTTACTGATTTAATAAATAAAAATCCTATAGATGAGATTTTTTAATAAGATAACAATATCAAATTGAACAATAGCGTGAGAATTTTAACCCTTGAACTATATATCAATGCTTACGTAACCTCGTTATAGAAGATAACGACTTGATGACATGTTTGCAAAAATCATCAATTTTTCTGATAATTGCTTATCAATCTTTATCCGTTGCTGGGTCATTTACTCCGTTAACCATAGCAAACTGATGACCAGAAACATAAACCATCGTACATACTCGTAATATAATTATTTTAAATTGTTCTGCGAATATGATTTTGCAATTATAATGTCATCTATGTAAAATCATCATTTCACCAACGATAAAATAAAAACTGAAATGCTATACAAACTGTGAGTACCTATTCATTTTTCTAGTCTAACCAGACTATTACCTTTTTGGATTAAAATGAAAACAAACAAAAATTGATCAGATATTTAATTTATTGAACTTAAGGTAACCTGGCTCAAGTATAAAAATAAATCAAACTTTAGTTATATTTGTGTCTAATCTCATTTAAATCAAACTAAAATGAGATGAATTCATAGATGTTTTATTTTAAACTAATGGAAAATTATGTAGGGACGTACTATGTTTATTATTATAATCTTCATAGGTTAGAAAATCATAAGATATTTGACAGAAACTTCAAATAGTGTGATGGCCTTCTGATTAATAATCAGAAACTATGCTTATCTACCAGTGATAGTGGTCGCGATGTGGCTTCGGAAGTGAGGTTATCGAGGGTCAATGTTAAATGGTCCTGTAATAACGAGATGGTAACAGTTGCTACACGTACCTCATCGATGGAAGTGATAAAGTTATGTCAAAGGGCTTTAAAATAACTGTTTCATTTTATTAAAGGAGTTCATTTTAATACCTAAGTCTCGAACTAAACGCTTCGACAATTCCTTTTTGGTTCGAGTAGCTAAAGTGTAGAATTAACTGCCTGCGTCTATATTCCCAGAGAAGTACAGTCCTGGGACATTCTAAAGTAGATTGAAAGGGTATCTTTTGGATAGGCATGCTTACCATCAGGTGAGATTGAGGACAAATGCCTAAACCAATATAATGTAAACTTGAAATTATTACTAATATAAGACAGACTACCAATATTACTATCTTTCTAGACATTCATACAAACCAAATTTTTAATTATCAATATCACCATATTTAGTTTTAAACAATTTATTTCAAATGGGGGCGCAACTTTAGCTACCACTTCGTCTTAAATGATTTAGCTTATTTTGATACGCCTTAGTTTTGACGGTGCAAAATGCATTTTAATTTCTGTTTATTTGAATATCAGTTGAAACCGAATAAGTTTCACTCTTTTAAATTTATTATGATAGCTAAGTGGAGAATGGAGACGTTGCGATTTACACTATTGAGTTTGTGCTGAGTAGATGCTTTATGCTCACCAAATGTATCATCATAAAAAGTCCCCACCATAGCTATGGCTGAAGTAAGTTGGGTGCTATCTCCATGTGTTGCGAGAATATACTTATAACGTGCAGTGCAATTATTATATTTTTCTACACGTGTTGAACTTAAGTGTTTAACACTAATTATTATAGTCTTCAATTCATTGTATTCGATATTAATTCTTTTGTATTGTAGTTATGACAATAATTTGACCTACAAACATTGTACGGACGTGCAATAACTGCATCATCAATTTTTTCAGTTTATTCGTTTAACCTTCCTGTTTTGAAATAATGCATGTACCTACAAATTAAAATTTAATTCAGAACCTGAAAGAAAATATGATAACCAATAAAGCAATATATATAATAATATTGTCAAAATATGTTACTTGCTTCATATTAAAGTACTATAAATATTCAAAATTAAAAACCGACTTTAACACCAGATTACACAAGCGGTTTTGATAAAATTTCTAGGCGACCACCTCGCAGTAAGTATGATCTTTAAAAAAAAAAGAATTTTCCATATTGGTCTAAATTAGTGGAGTCATCGAGGAACATACATAAAGAATAATATATAGATATTCAAAGAAATAACCTCCTCTTTTTTGGAAGTCGGTTAAAACTAAAAGTGACTAATGACCATGTAATATGTTAACTATTTACTCATTAGCTATACATTATAGTGCATTCCCCGTTCCTTTTCCCAGAATTGTATTCAATTTCATCACATGATTCCATTCCAATACCAGCATAAGTCCAAAGTCTTCCCGCCTAAATTGTACTATGGTCAATAACTAGCATGACGTAGACAGCCAATTCAGCTTAATATGGTGACAAGGAGTCACACGCTTGTTCTTTAGAATATGATTCAGTTTTACCTTGTGGTCAAAGTTTACTTCGATAAGATTTTATCGAGTTTAAGGCAAATCATTTACTTCAGACGTTACCATCGCTTTTGCATTTAAAAAATAACGTTTTGTGTAGCCAGAGTCAATAGATGTTTAATTTAAAATATCAAAGATTCTAAATTCAAATTAGCGAATCATTTTCCGACGTTTATTGAGGCCGAGCAAATGCTCCAATGTAAGCCAAGGATTTAACACTAAGTTATAAAGGTAACTTGTATTAAGGCAAAGGTAATATTAATTTAAAGGCGAAAGCTATATAATTCTAAATCTGATGATAGAAGATTCTATGTAAATGTTTTAGTTTGATTTTAAGTTGGTAAAAACGAGTATAACATTCAGGTTGTGTAAACACATTTGCAATAGAAAGGTACGTAGAAATGAACATAAACAAAATCAGTAAGTTTTATTGCTACGCGAACGTACGTAAAAAGCCCTCTTCTGAAAGCGTTTCCATACAGGAGAAGTTGCGAAAGTTTTTTAGAGAGTGAAAGTCGACGTCGCTTTTGGCAAAACTATAAACATCAAGACATAACTTGCATAATTAAAGCGATACTTTGTTACTAAGTGACATGTGACAGTAAACTTCCTTTTTCGTCGGAAATACCCTGAAAAGACATCTTGATGTAGACCTACGTAGGTACCTAACTCCATACCAAAATGTCGAATCGAATACGTAGCCTTTAGAACCGTGCTAAGGATTTTAAGATCCTTGGCTCTATTTAAGGAATATTAGACATATTAGTGCATCTGTAGCACATTTAAGTTTATCTTAATTTTAATCATCACTTATTTAACTGTATCTACCCCAGAACACGCGACAAAATCCAAGATTATTGTTTCAGATCGCGCAGTGCCCGAGAGTCAAAACTACCAGGCGAGCATAAGTCGGTAGGATATTGTGACAAACAATGGACGTTACCCAACAGAGGCCGGGTGACGTCACTGTCCAAAGTCCGCCGAAGCAATTGGAAAGTTCAACAGTATCAAACATTCGCAGCTAGGTTAGTATTTAGCATAGAGGTATCAAAAGATGAGCTCATGTCAATTAAAATGGATTATACAAAAACAGTTTCATACAAATCTTTATAAGGGTTCTTTCTGGCTTTGATCAATAGGAAATTTACTGAGTACAAGCGTGACGCCACACTTAAATATTTTTCATTAGGTACCTATATTTGTATTCCTACAAAAATATTGGATACAATTGAAAAAACAAAAGAGAAAATAAAGGAAGTGCACGCTCTAGTTACTTCATTATCTAGCTCAATGATTTACTTAGTAATTATAGACTACTATCTTTATGGTAGACTTGTTTGTCTATGTTAGCACGACCATAAAACGTCGACCGACAAAACTACAATTTCGAAATCAACAAGTGCTAAAATCATAGTCAGTGTTAATTTGAAAAACTGTTTTGCAATAACCTAGCAATTTCACAATCTGATGACTAGGTTGCAATGAAAAATGCATTATATGTATTCTCGGCTAAGAAATATCAGGTCAACGTGACACTGAACTGAAAGATATTAATATTTAAAAAGAATTGTCGCCTTGCCTTGGAGATGATGATACAGACAGATAATATGTCAGGGGACTTGAAATTTTTACTTCGGTTAAAATCTTCATTAAGTTTTAAAGTTATTCTTACACTGTTTTCATTTAGATCAGAGGTTCCCAAACTTATTTTGTCAAACGCCCACTTTAAAAAATCAGTTATTTTGTAGCGCCCCCCATTTTTTTCACCATAAAAACCTGAATCACATATTTGTCTTGCCTGTAGTTTAATTCAACCTATATTCTAAACTAGACTTTTTTACAAAAGAGAGCAATAATAATACAATTTTACAATAATAAAGAGTATCGGAAGTGGGGACCTCACCTGCGAAACTTTAAAACACGAAATTTTTTCAGTGTTTGATTCCTTTAACGATATAAATAGCGTTGTGAATGCATTAAAATAATAAATATTAATTACATTTTTAGTTTATATTTGTACAATAAAAAAAGGATATAAATATGAACTAATTAAATGGATGTTGTGTAGTAAGAGGATTTTAATTTCAGTAAATTTTAAAATATGAAATAGCTGAAGTTATAAATCACTCATTGCTTAAATCACATCAGCGCCCCCCAACTTTATTCTGGGCCCGTTACCGCCCCCCTTAAAGCCTCCAGCGCCCACAAGGGGGCGTTATCGCCCACTTTGGGAAAGACTGATTTAGATGCTGATTTTAAACGATAGTCGAGAACTGAATTCTAGTAAAACAGGTTAATTGCAAATCAACATCTGGATTTCCTTCTTGATTTGAACGTAATGCTAAAGTGAGAGAGGGATAGGTTATCTTGCAACTTGTTTGTTGCATTGAAATCTCGGTATTATGTAAATTTGCATTATAAAGGCAGGTGCGCTGCAGTCGCATTCTTAAGGACTGTTGCTTGTTTGTATTCAATAAACTATTGGAGACGTGGCTATTTTTGTTCGAGTCGAAAATGGCTAAAATTAAACTTGTTTGGACTAAAATTTGGCCACGGTGACCGCCTTGTCGTTGGCCCCATAGTGATCTGCCCTTATGCAGGGGTTGGACAGTTAGGACATGATATAAGGTGGTCCATGGGCTGAGTGACCCCATTGTCACACGGGCTGTTGTTACGATCTGGCCTTGCACGGCATCTTCCTGTACTAGACCGGAGCCTATTTAAGGATTTGCAGACTGCCCAGGGAAGGTCCGTACCCGGCTTGACTAGTCTTTTATACTAAGGATAAAGCTTTGCCTTTATTAATTTTAAGGATATCGATGTAATGATTTATCATTGAAGGGAAGATAACAGAGAAAAGGACCGAGGCATAGCGACATGAAACAGAAGAAGAAGGTGGACGCCGACTCAATTTTTGTAATAAAAATGTAATTAAAAGGTAAGAAAAGGGTAAGATAGGGGCCCTGAGAATTGCATTGCCTAGAGGCCCTGATAGGGTTAATCCGGCTCTGCTTCTATTATTACGTCCAGTATTACTTTAAAAAACACATCATGTCAAAAAGGTGCCCTAACATTTTTCCTCTCCTAGTATTTATAGTTTGAAGTAGTTTGCGTTTCTCTCCAACAAGTGCATATCTTTTAAATATATATCGATGAGATGGATACTTAAATATCCAATGCGGATTATGTATGTTTCACCTTTCTACTTTATTGTAGATGCGTCTTGGTTTTATATTGGTTATAAAAATGTCAAAAGTTAGTGATGGGGTCGTACGTCGTACGTAAAGGTTAACCCGTTTATATTTTTAGCAACTACAAATTAACGATGTCAAGTAACAAAGTAACGCAAATCAACCGTTAGTTTTGTCACGAAGTTAAAGATAGAACTAAGTAAAAGTAGTTTTTCTGAAATGTACGGTCATACAATCAATATAACCTTATTACATTATGAGAATCTACCTACATACATGTAATGTAAGTAATAAAAGGCTATTATGTACTTAAATGTTATATATTTTCACACCAAGCTATTATTTTCTCTTTTAAAGGCAAACAAAGGAAACCCAATGAATAAGTTAACCCGATAGTACCTACTTAGCCTAGTTTACAGGGATCCGTACCATTATTATCTTATAAAAAAATCATATTTGTTGTATGGGAGCCCCTTAAATATTTATTTTATTCTGTTATTAATTTAACTTACTCTAGTATACCGTAATCAAAAAAGTACTTATTGTGATCGAAATTTTAGTTAGAAAGAACAAAGTAAAAAATACATCAGAACAAAGGCGAATGGACTTAGGTAGGTATCTTGCTTCGTACAAACATAAAGGTTACCGTTTTTTGTATCAATTCTAACTTTAGTCACACCTTTTGTCTTGTCTTCGCGTTTATATGCTATTTAAAACACTCACGATCGTAAAACTTATGTTATGAACCTCAAAATTATCTTCACCATCTTTAACGTAACGTGATAAAGTTGATTTCAGGTCTGAAAATGTTATAAGCGTTAGCTCTTGGTTTGTTCTTAAAACGAGAGTGTTAAAGTTGAATTTGGCTGTTAAAAATTGATGGTTTGATCACGCAGTGCGCACGTGGGCAAGCGCACGGTAGAGAGTTCACAGCTGTGAGTTGGATTGGACTTTGGACCGCACCGATGAGCGTTAAAAACTTCGGAAACAGGCCGAGGTGAGATGGCATTGAGTTTCAAACAAATTGGTCATAATCTAACAATAGGTAGTAAGTACCTACCTATTTAATCAATTCACATATTTTTCTGGGACAAAAATTGGTGTTTATTATAATACTAATAAGTACAAACAATGTAAGTATCTAGGTACGCATGTATTAAGGTACATGTATAATAATTATATTATTAATTATTTAATACCTGTCAACCGCCTGGGTACTTACTTTAATTTCTAGAAATGCATCTGACTAATGAATGGTATGTACTCTACTCGGTTACTTTCATAATATTTCGTAATTTCTTATGGTTGCATAGGTACCTACGTAAGTCTGTTTTGAGACATTTTCCGTCTTATTATAAAAACAGGACTAACTTTGTTACTAGGTTTAAACCATTATCCGCCCAAAATGAAGTTGACATTGACAGGTGAGATAGTGTGGTATTACTAGATGTCAACTTGATTTGGTTGGATAATGGTTTAAACCTAGTAACAAAGTTAGTCTGGGTTTTATAATAAGACATTTTGACTTGGTAACGCAGAAGGGTGAATGAACGAATCATATGCCATTAAATTAGGAAGGTGTTTTGGTGTAGGCCTTTGCTGTAGGTACTTATATGAACATAAAAATTTTTTTTGCTCTTTGGTACTTGAGTGTATGTATTAAACTATTGTTATTCATGAAATGCAGAAAGTAGATGATATTGCAAGTTACAATATTATTTTAGCCATTATGTGTGGCTATAATGGTAAGATTGATGGGACATAATAATAGTTAGATATTAGGTAAGAGAGGGACGTTTTCTTTCTGAGATAAAAATAAGTGCTTCGGAACTTAGTTATGTCCGAGCTGAAAATTGTGATTGTAATTTTATTAAATGAGATAATATATTTTAATAGACCATTTGAAAAGGTCACAACACTACCTTTGTGACTGACTGACAGATGTCATTACATCAGGTGCATCGAAAAGTGGTGTAAGTAAAAATTGAGGAGCTCGGTGGCCCGGCGGGAGTACGCATTACTAGCGCTTTCGCAAGTTAAGCGACACCGGGCGTGGTCCGCACTTGGATGGGTGACCACAAGTGGCACAAAAATTTCTCGAGCTCCTCCGTGCTTCGGAAGGCACGTATAAGCCGTTGGTCCCGGCTGTCGTCATTGTATGGCAGTCGTCAAGCTATGTCAGATGTCTTTAGGCAGCCTGAAAAATCTGACACCAGTGTTGGCCACTTACACACTCGAAAAACAAACAAAAAAACAAAAAGTAAAAATTTTTCGTTTTCAAATTATGAAGTACATAATTATTTTTTTTACTCTTGTATGTACTTATGCAATAATTTATTTAATTAGACTTATAATATAGGCAAGTACCTACGTCGACTTCACTGCAACTACTTAATTATAATGCGTACATAAGTAATTAAGGTAGGAACTTACCTACTTGAACTGCATAAATATTTACGTAATTAGGTAAGTGTTTATTATAATATAAGTACTATTTGATTCAACACACAATCATGGACAATACAATAACATCTAGAAATAGTAATGCTAACCTAGATAAAGATTGTAATATTTCCTTGGTCTAAATTGTATACTCCGAATTCGTAATTCTTGGATTAATTGGAATAAAGCCAATGATTGCGTTCCATCCAAACCGTGGGATCAATGTTTTGGCGTCAAAGTAATCATTTTAATTTTTAAACAAAGTGAGAAATGAAGGCATTGTTTGCTTTACAGCCGATTTTATTTTAGTTTTAAAAAAAGGCAGCCTTTATTTTTTTATAGGCTATTCTTATTGTTGTAATTTTGTAGTAAATACGTACGTTAAAAAAAAATTGTCATTGTACTGATTAGCACCATTCGTGAACAATCGACATAATAGTGCTGTGGGCTAGACTCTGCATAATTATTTTAAAAATGCAATAGAAGTAGATATCACGTCGGCAAAGCGTGAACGGAGCGCCTTGCCATGCCGCTTGCCGGGTCCAAAGTCCGCAAGGTAACACTGTGACGTAGCGCGAACGTGTCGCACACAATGCTTTTGTAACTGATAATATTATTACAAATACCTCTAAATGTAGCGGTAAATGCAATTAAATGTAATATTTGACCACAAATGTGTTGCACAAAAGACTGTGAATACAATGTAAACAAATCAAAAGTAACCAATTTCGATGAAGGAGTGAAAATTTTTTGTTAGATTGCATTCTGAATTCAAATACTGGATATTTGGATAATGAAGCCAAAATTAAAAACGAAAAGTTATGATTGTTTACTTTCATTCTTGATAACAAAGTAGGTATCTATGAATATGATCAAAAAATATGTCATAAAGCAAAATTGGTGTAAAAATAGAATCAAAAGTATTACCTTCTCCAGGCAATCCTGTCCAATGGAGTTGGGATCCGCTTTAATTTGCAAAATCACTGAATTCGCCTGACTAACTAACCACATTTTGAATGAGATTTAGGAGAAAACTGTAAAAATAGCAAATAAAGGAGGTCGCGGATTTATAGCTGATAAATTTCGCTTGTTCACTTTTGTATTATTGTTTATCTCACTCGCGTAAAGTATTTATTTAAAAATGTCTTTCGTAATTCGCTCTGAGCAATGTTTATCGCGTATTCTTTGTGGAAGTAAAACTGTGAATACTTCCCGACGACGGCCATGCTACGTTAAGTTTGCCTCCGAAATGATAAAGAAAACGGTGACGTACCGTGGACGCTAGAATCACATTCACGAGCCGTCGGTAACTCAACCTGTTTTACTTACGAACGATTCATTACTGTGTTGATATCAACTTGAGCTCCGATTGAAATAAAGAAACAGTCGATGTATATCTATAAAGCGAGAAAAGCATGATGATGAATGTTTATTAGTAGGTAGGTAAGAGTGGGGCTTGCTTTTTGTTTCCTTCTAATCTGATAGAACAGAAAGAGAGGAAACTATTTGAACTACAGTCCCCTCGTTGTGAGTTGAATTCATTATTTACTTTTACCCAACTGCGAAAGTTCAAAACAAAGTTTATGAATACCTAATTATTAACATTTTCGTACGTAAGCACAAGACAGATTTTTTGGCATATATGGATTACACAGAGTACACTTAAAAACGCCTATGATGTGACAGATAGACAAATCCGAAGGTCTATGATATAAAACTTAAGAATCTGATCGTTTTAAGCATTATTATCAATTGCTCTGATCAGCCATCATAGTCGTGTGAAACCCAAATCATCATATTCAATAGCACTGAGTAGAAATAGTTCTTACCACTACCAAAGATAATATAATTACTAACGCAACAGATACCCAACGCTATAGAAACGATTGGAGGGTCCAAAAGTAGGCAAAACTGGAGTTGCGGTTCGGCACACAGAGATGGCAGCACACACTACTAGCAAAAAAGTGACAAACAAAGTGTTGAATATGCTTTAAAATATTTATTGCATTCCCTATAAGTCATATTTCATTAATATAGTACTACTTTATTTAAATAAAAGTAATAAAAGGATTTCCAGACTGGCCAGGGGAGATCGCCACCTAGTGGGAGTTTCTCATTGGGTGGAAGATTTTCTGGTAAAGGGGGGTAAATACCCTCTATCTATGGACCTCCATATGTTACGATCTTGACATATCCATCAATGATAACTATTGTAGTTTAATTTTAAGGTATATTTTTATTTTTTATTTTTTCTTAAACAAAAACCATAAATTTTCGTATGTTGTCGTAAGTAAGTACTTACAACAACATACGAAAATTTATGCTCAAACCTGTCGAAAGTTTCAACCAAAGCTCGGAACATTTATTTGTCCTTTGATCGATTAGGGATTGAAGAAACGTAGATAATTTCGAAATAAGAAAAAAATTACCTCCCCTTACAAAAGGGGATGTTGACTGGGTAGGGTACGAAAAATATTATATTTAGTCCGTCACTTAAATTATCCTAAAATAATGGGCTAATTCGCAAAAGTCTCTTTCGCAAAATATCCCCTTGTCGTAAAACGTCTCTTTCTCATAATGTCTCTTTCGCAGAATGTCTCTTTCGCAGAATGTCTCTTTCACAGATTGTCTCTTTCGCATAATGTCTCTTTCGCAAAATGTCGCGACAGGGACTTAGAATAAAATTACGATTTTCAAAGCAACATCATTTATTAATCCTAATTTTGTACTTCAATTTACTTAAGTATTGCAAATAAGAAAAATATACACAAACAAGAAAATTATACACATAAATATTATTATTTATATTTTTTTTAATGATTAAAAAAAGTAATTTAATATTAAAATGTCTAAGTCCCTGGCGCGACATTTTGCGAAAGAGACAATCTGCGAAAGAGACCTTCTGCGAAAGAGACATTATGAGAAAGACGACTAGGGGACATTTTGCGAAAGAGACGTTTTGCGGATAAGCCAAATAATGGACCCATATTTTTCGGTTTATCTAAGTACCTAATAAAACTCACAAGATATACACACACACGTTTTGGAGTGGGGGCAACTAAAGTCACCGTCTAGTGAAAATCAACGGAATTTAAACGCGCTAGCAGTCTCTTCGAAATTATTTGCTGATCAGCGAAAAGCAAAAAATATGTATACTTTCTTAAAATATTAAATATAATATACATTATAAATAAATAAACATTTTTTTATGGTGCCAAAAGGTGTGTCAAATATAATTTTTTATCCGCACTCGTAAGAGCAATCAGAGCAATCCACTGATCGAGTCTATATCAAAAAGTAACAAAAAGACCTAAAACTTTCAAAATTCCTTTCTTGACTATGTGACTTCATCATGGATCGAACATGCCCTTAAAAAATAACTTCGCCGGTCTGAAACGACCAGTATACTTTTCCTTGAACTCTAACTTCAAAATATTAATTTTTGGGATATGCCACTTTTGTTTTATAGATCTGGTGTTATTAATTTATCATATAACATTATAGCTGCCTAGAGCCTAGAGGCATCTGTCATAGATACCTCAATAACTGTCATCTCAGATACAAAGTCATATTTACACGCTAAGTGTATATGTAATATAAAAAAATCTACGTGTTATCAGGATTTTTTATACAATGTCCTTTTTAATTAAGTACAAATATTTTAAGGGGTTATTCAGTCCATCATTTTGAACAACTTTGCCCAATAAATGTAATCGAAATACGAAAAAAAATATTTAGTTTCTCATACAGATCGAAGTAGTCACGTGATATCGTTACTATGAAAAATGCAAAAAAAAATTCGTATTTCGATATATATTTATTGGAAAAGTTGTCCAAAATGATAGACTGAATCACCTCTTAAAATATTTGTACTTAATTAAAAAGAACATTGTATAATTTTAACATTATACCGGAAATGACGACTCACAGCAATCGAAGGTTTTCCTACGCCTGCACTAAATAAACAATGACATCTGTCAACTATCAATGTCTCTAGGGGACGTATTTTTGAAATCATTCATCATCATCATTTCAGCCGCATAACGTCCACTGCAGGACATAGGCCTCTCCCAAGGATTTCCAAAATGACCGATCTAAAGCGGCCTGCATCCAGCGCTTCCCAGCGACCTCCGTCAGATCGTCAGACCACCTTGTCCTACGCTTCGCTTGCCAGTACGTGGTCGCCATTCGAGAACCTTTTTGCCCCATCAGCCATCGGTTCGTCGCGTTATGTGTCCCGCCCACTGCCACTTCAACGAACTAATCCGCTGGGCTATGTCAGTGACTTTTGTTCTCCAACGATTTTCCTCATTTCTGATTCGATTACGTAGGGAAACACCGAGCATAGCCCCCTCCATAGCGCGTTGAGTGACCTTGAGCCTTCTTATGAGACTCATGGTAAGGGACCACGTTTCAGAGCCTTAGGTCATCACTGGTAACACTCATTGATTAAACACTTTCGTCTTGAGGCACTGAGGTATTTTGGACGAGAAGACACTGCGTAGCTTCCCGAACGCTGCCTAGCCGAGTCGGATTCGTCGAAAGACCTCTTCCTCGAAGCTGGAACTTCCTGCCTGGATCAATTGACCCAGGTAGATATACTCGTCTACAACTTCGAGTGCAGAGCTCCCAACACATACTGGTAGAGGCGCGACATGGACATTCGACATTACTTTCGTTTTGTCCATGTTCATTTTAAGGCCCACCTGTTGGGAAACTCGATTTAGGTCTCCGAGCATAGTACTTAAGTCTTACAGCGATTCTGCCATGACAACGATATCGTTTGCAAATCGAAGGTGAGTGATATACTCGCCATTGATGTTGATGCCAAATCCTTCCCATTCCAAAAGCTTGCTGGAAGATGCCTTCATCTTCCAGTGCAACGGTGAACAGTTTCGGAGATACTCGTATAACGTCTCCCTGTCTTACACCTCTTTGCAATGGAATAGCCCTCGTGCACTGCTCCTGTACTCGGACATAGTGGCGTTACTGTATAAGCACTTCAACACTTCGATATACCGATAGTCAATACGGCATCGCTGGAGAGACTGAAACATGGCCCATGTTTCGATCGAATCGAAGGCTTTTTCATAGTCCACGAACCCTAAGCATAACGGCCGGTTATACTCCCTCGTCTGCTCTATAACCTGCCGTAAACCTGTAAATGTGGTCCGTGGTGCTAAAACCTTTACAGAAACCGGCTTGTTCGGGAGGCTGGAACGCATCAAACCTGTTTGCGAGACGATTCATGATGACCCCTGAAAACAACTTATACACGTGACTCAGAAGCGTGATAGGCCTATAGTTCTTTAACAGGACCACCACGCCCCTGTTCCACGCGTCTGGCGTTACGCCCTTGAACAGAATTATATATTATGTATGTTAGTTATAAGGTATTTATAATATGGGCCTCTGGCATTGTACAAATTTGTAAGTACAATGCTATTGCCTGAAATAAATGAATTATTATTATTATTATAGAACGGAATTAAAGAGCCTTTGAAGGAATTTCAGTACCGGCGTTCCGCCCGCTTTCAGAAGCTCTGCTGTAATTCCATCCTCGCCCGGCGCCTTGTTGTTTTTAAGCTATTTGAGGGCCATTCTAATCTCGTACAGGCTGATGTCCGAGATATCTTCGGTATAGTGTCTGGTCAACTTGGCTCTAGGGTCTTTAGCCATTTGTTCGCTGGGTTGAGAAACTGAGGTATATAGCTGTCCATAAAACCTCTCGATCTCATCTAGAACCCCTTCTTTTGTCGACACCACGCCACCGTCCTCCGTCTTCAGCTTCTTCAATCGGCTTTGCCCAACCGACATATCCCTTGTGAACACTTTGGAGCCTTTGTTCTGCTCGATTGTTTCCTTAATACATTTTGTATTAAATGAGCGGATATCGTGTCGCAAGGACTTTTGTATATGTCTTTTGAGCTGCCGATATGATTCAGCATCTTCGGAGGTCTGCAGTGGCCTTGATCGTCGCTCTGCCATTAAGTCTAGGGTCTGAGCAGAGATTTTCTGAGGTTTTCGTTTGGGGCGGGACCTAAACACATGGACATGGTGAAATTCTTAGAAAACCATAGACATATTTTCGAAGTATTCGACATAAAACATTATTGTTTTTAGCTGACACGACGGTTTTAAAAATACGCCCAAATGGTTTTATACGCTAGCGGTGAGTTAGAAAGCTACACGTTTTGTGTTTCGGTGAGTCCTTATATGAAAAATAGCTCTCCTGCTTCGGTAAGTTGGTCAAGTTGTTGTGTTGGTAGATGACAGTGACATTACAGTACTGAAAGCGGAAATTGCCACCTTTGCTCAACGAATCTTCATCGTGACGTCACATCCTGAAATAAGCTTAAAAATGAAGGTTATTGGGAATTTTCTTAATTAAATAAATAAATATATAGGGACAAATAACACTAATTGAGCTATCCCCAAAGTAAGTTCGAGACTTGTGTCATGGGATACTAACTCAACGATACCATATTTTATAACAAATACGTATATAGATAAACATCCAAGACCCAGGACAATTTGAAAAAGGCCATTTCCCAACTTGCCCTGACCGGGGATCGAACCAGGGACCTCTGGGTGGCGTTCTAGCATGGTGACCACTACGCCACGGAGGTCGTCGATTTTGCATCTAAATGCAATTTCTTTCACCGGAAGCAAGTTAAAACGTAGTGATTAAATTTTCTTTGGAAAGTGGTGATTTTGGGTGTCAGTTGATATATTAGTATGCAAACTCAGAAGTATTATAGTGAGGATCGAATTCGTACTCGTGCCTCACTAATGATGGGTCGAGAGCAAAACAAAATTTGCAAACCAAATATTTGAGAAACGGATCTCTATCTAAATATATATAGATAACTCAAAGGTGACTGACTAACTGACATAGTGATCTATCATCGCACAGCCCAAACCACTGGACGGATCGGGCTGAAATTTGGCATGCAGGTAGATGTTATTACGTAGGCATCCGCTAAGAAAGGATTTTGATAAATTTATACGTGCCTACCAAAGCACGCAGGAGCTCGAGAAATTTTCATGCCACTGGTGATCACCCATCCAAGTGCGGACCACGCCTGTTGTCGCTTTACTTGCGAAAGCGCCAGCTATGCGGAGCAAGTCGGACTTCTATCTATATTGATTTATTTCGGTACTGAACACTTTTAATTCAAGTGCCAAGTAAAATCGAATAAACCATGCTGAAAAAACACGTTTCTTGTATATCAACCCCCTTTAAGGGGCTTCCTGAATTTTCCGAGGTCCAGTGCTGCCCCCATTTGTAATAAATCATTTGAAAGGAAATTTGGCCTTGAACAGACCCTAGATAACCTTTTAAACTATTTTATGAACTACTGTTCACGTTCTTACTTTAAACTGTAAACAGTACTTCATAAAATAGTTTAAAGGGTTATCTAGGGTCTGATCAAAACCAAATTTGAAACGATGTCTCCGTTTCCTATCAAATGATTTATTAAAGGGGCAGCACTGGACCCCGGAAAATTCATGTAGCCCCTTAATTTTCAACTTTATCTTATATTTAGAATTTGTTGTTATAGCGGCCACAGTAATACATAATCAGTGAAAATTTCAAGTGTCTAGCTATTGCGGTTCAAGATATAGGTTCCCGTAACAGACGGACGGACAGACGGAACAGGACAGACAGCGAAATCTTAATAATAGGGCCCAGTTGGTATTTTTGGTAGGAAGGTTAGGTACTATTTTTAAAAGTAGGTCTCAGGCGTTTTCTTGGTCCTGTCACTCGATTAACTATGGGTAGTCTGCTATATCTGACGCCGGGGTTAGCCACTAACACATTCGGAAAAATAAGAAAATAAAAGTCACTCATATATTTTAAGTATGTATAATAATTATAAAATTAATTTTCATTTTAACTTTCAATTTTCTTATGCTCTTTCGTCTGTCTCCTGCTCAGGTCTTCTGTCAAAGTGTGAACGTCGTCATTATAGTCAATAAGTGCGATTTCTGAAACGCGGAGTCACCTAAACGTATGGTTTTTGTATGGGAAAATCGTTCGTTTAGGTGACTCCGCGTTTCGGATATCACACTAACTATTTTACGCTATGACAGCTTAAAAAATCTAGCACTAATGTTGGCCACTTACACACACCACACATGAAAAACGAACACTGCCATCTATTGACATATTGAAATAATGTTTAGTAGATGCCTTGTCATACCAACCTATCAAGACAATTAAGCTACGCTCCATTTTGCGGAAACTTTGCTGTTGATGTAAATTATATATTTTTTTAATCATAGTAATGTCAAATAACCGTTGTTGGAATAAAAGTGATTTTATTACCATTACTGAAAAAAGTGCTACATTTATTATTATTATTAAAAACATTATTTTAAATTATAAAATCTGGGTGATCACGTTTCGGTTCACGTATTATAAACTGAGCACGAGTCGATGACAGCGCCAAATGTGACAACTTCAGGGAACTATACTAATCATATGACTTTCTTCACAAATCTGCACTAGTGTATTGATTCGTGTCTCGGTCCCGTTTGTAATAAGTCCACATAGTTTTTGTGTGTATCAGAAATGGCGAGTCAGACACAGGGGATCCAGCAATTGTTGGCTGCTGAAAAGCGAGCAGCAGAAAAAGTCTCAGAGGCGAGAAAGCGTAAGGAAACCTTTTGCGTTGTTCACACTTATTACATTGCCCTGATATTTACCGTAATCCTATCTAATTCTGGTATAAATTAGATCGAATCACCTTGTTGTAGCCTTTAGCAGTGCTAAAGATATGCATTTGATTGGAAAAACAGTGAATTCTCACATATAACACTGATGTCACATGATATGACCCTGAGGATTGGCTCAGTCGTACGATACTTATCATCATTTGACTGTAATTTGCCTGCTACATGTAGGTTATACATCTATATATTAACGTTTCTTTTTATACTGAGGACAGAATAAACACTTTATTTCTTACATCTCATGTTGTATGCATAAGCTCTTATGTAGGTAGTGTAGGTACCTACCTAATTTTACATTTTGGTATAATTCTCATGATAAGTGCTTTATCCGTTAGATCAGACTTATCATGCTTATTCAGTTATATTGGAGTATATTATAGATTCTTCTTAATTCTAGTAAACTATAACCCACCAAAAACATAAATGTGAAAATGAGAGTCAAATTTAAAATCCGATGAAAGAGTTCAGATCTAAACAGCCGCTAAGTTCTTAAGAGAATATTGAAATTTATTTATAAGAATTTTAACATTTGACTTAGCTAAAACTAGCCAAGACAAATGTTAAGATTCTTAGAAAGCAAGCCTACATTTGGCTCATCAACTTATTACCTTTACGTTTTTGGTGGGATATCATTACTTTTTGCATAGCAGTATCAGAAAGAAAGAAATGTTTGCTCATATAATTTTGTTACGCACTTTACAAAGTAAAATCAATCAATTGAAAAATAATCAAATCTATGAAGTTTACTGTTTTTTGAATTATTCCTGTGTACCTATACGCTTAATAGTCTACCTAGATGCCAAATATCAACTTTCCAGGTCATACGGAAGTTGGTTACCTTTTTGATGATGGATAAGTGATCAATCACATTTTTCAGGTATTTTAAACGTTATTATTTCAATAACTGTTTGAGCTACATTATTGAAATTTTGGATTCAAGATGAGCTAGACGACTTTAATGTATGATAATAAATTATAAATTTCATGTATTAAGGTTAAATAGGTTTTGAGTTGTGAAGGGGTCAAAAGGAAATGGTTCGTGTAAATATACACACGGCTGCTGCGTCGCCAGTTCTTATTTTAATGTGGCTCTGACACGCTGCCACTGTTTAGATTTCTCGCTGATAAAAGTGGTGTTAGTAGTTCTCCGGTAATTTACATGTTAATTGGGCAAATGAAAACATTTATTGGTCTCCATTTGTGTGTAGTACACTTCTAAGGTCTTGTTTTTGTCACAAATATTGGGCTCTTATCGATTTATCATCTATTCATTCTACATTACCTCAATTATTAACTTTGAAATTTTATGTCTAAAGCTTTATAGGAAGAATCCCATTTGATTTGGTTTAGCCCATATCTACTGAATTTTATTTTTCTGCCATCATAATCATTTCCGCCGCGTAACATCCACTGCTGGACACAGACCTCTCCCATGGATTTTCAAAATGACCGATCTTGATTCTGCATTCTATATTTTTCATCATGTAGTTCAGTATCGTTGAGTTAGTTACCATAACACAAGTTTAAACTTACTTCAGGGCTAGCTCAATCTGTATTCTCTGTCCCTATACAATATGTAACAAAAACCCTTGTAGGAGCAACTCAGACCGTCAATATGAACAACTTTTCCTTTTATGGGACCAATGCTCGAAACGCAAAAAAAACACTTTCAAGCATAGAACCCATAGGAAAAGTTGTTCATATTGACGGTCTGAGCTGCTCCTACAAGGATCGGACAGGGTTTTTGTTACATAATGTACAGTAAGTTTGCACAAGCTGAGTACAGTCACAGAAAAGTATAGTGTTAAAATGATAGGACTGCGCAACCTCTTTCTCAGGTATCCATGGCGTGACTTTTACAAAATTTAAGTTACACTTCTTCTTTTCGTGTCGATTGGCTCAAATTACACAATATTTTGTTCCTCCAGTAGGTTGCCACTCTTATGCCTCTCTCCGACGCCGAGTACAGGTCGTACTTTGTACAGCTGGTCGGGCACGATGACGAGACAGACAAGATACATTGCAAGTTAAATGAAAGCTTGTAAAAGCATCTTTACCTATTCTGCATGTTTCCTTACAGGAAAAGCAAAACGCCTAAAGCAGGCCAAGGAGGAAGCCCAAGATGAGGTGGAGAGGTACAGACAGGAGCGCGAGAGGCAGTTCAAAGAATTCGAGGCCAAGGTGAGAACATACAACTCATTTTTTATGACCTCTGTCGCCTTGTGGTCATCATTCTGTCACACTGGAGATCCGGGTTCGATCCCCGGTTAGGTCAAGATGGAAAATGATCCTTTTAAGATTGACCTGGGTTTTGGATGTTTATCCAGTATATTCCAGTCAAAAAAGACCATTAACCTCATCAAATCTCATTGGTTAGGTAGCAGACCCTGGGCTCAGAAGCGTTACTGCTGAGGATGCAATGGGGATAATACACTCGGTGGCGATGATGTATTTGTTATAAAATATAGTATTGTTGAGTTAGTATCCCATTACACAAGTCTCGAAATAGTTTGGAGTAGTTCAATCTGTGTGATTTATTTTAATATATTTATATTTTTGAATTGAAGAATACACAAATTAAAATTACCTCTTTGTTCCCATTTCATCTCGCCGGTCTGCTGGAAGAAATTTCTTTAGAAATAAGTAGCACCTATGTACTATGTCAACTTTTTATTTGTAAATTTTCAAGTGTACATGAACCAAAAAAAAATAAAATAAAATACTTGCATGTATATGTACAAATATTCATGTTACTAAACATATACTAAACATATTCTGTGGGTGAATTCAATCTATGATATTGAACAACTTTCACCGAGGAACATATTTTACATTGAAATATAAAGATAAAGATAAAAATATGTTTATATCTATATATGAAAAATATGTTTTTGTATAAACTGTATATACTCTCTGTATAAACCCGGATCAGCTGATCGATTCAAAGATTCAAATTTTAATTCAGTAATTAGACTTTTACAGGCACTTTTACACGTCAATTGGTATAATTTACGTTATGTGTAAAGTATTTAAAATTTATTTTCAAAAAAAAAAGCTACCAATATGAGCGCTTTGCAATAACCACTGCTGAGAAGAATCGCCGAAAGAAACTCATTTTCACAGTATTGATCGCCTACTCTCCAGAAGGGCTTTGTCATATTATTGTTATTGTATAAATTAATAAATACTTCTCGGTGATCGGTGTATTCTTATGAAAGCCAAAAATTATTTTCCATATTTGATGTATATTCCTTGGGGCAGGTTGTTTAATATCATGTTGGTTTCCTTCCACCACCCACCATCCATCACATTAAAAGTGGCCTTTGAGTCTTGCACCCCTGGCCCCTGTCTGCTTAGAGCCACAAGACCCAAAAACCTTAGTCTACCCCGTTACGGATAAAGTCATTTATATGTATGTATAGAATTGGAATTTCTGCAGCAGAATTGATGATGATGAGTATAATATATGAGTGACAGCCTTTGTCTATCTGTCTTCATTTAATATGCTTTTTTTTTCTTTTACAGCACATGGGCACCAGGGAAGGTGTGGCCGCCAAGATCGACGCCGAGACCAAAGTCAAGATCGAAGAGATGAACAGAATGGTTGACAAACAGAAAAACGATGTAAGTATACACAGCACGAACCTTTTATTACAAAAGAATAAAATTCTAAATAAAAACCAATAAAGACAGATCGTTGACTTCACTCAACATTTATACAATATGTATCAAAAACCCTGTCCGATCCGTGACGGAGCAACTCAGACCGTCAATATGAACAACTTTTCCTATGAGACCAATGCTTGAAACTCTAAGAAAAAATCGACATTTTCATACAAATTGCCGGGCCGGCCAAAAACTTTCGTATGAAAATGTCTATTTTTTGTTCGAGTCAAGCAATAATCCAATACAAAAAGTTGTTCATATTGACGCTCTGAGTTGCTCCTACAAGGATCGGACAGGGTTTTTTACATATTGTATAGTCCATTTGGTCAATTGATTGGCACGATTTTTTATCACCACCTCTATACTCTCCCACGGGTATCGTAAGTGGCGACTAAGGGAGATATGAGTAACAGATTTTATTTTTAATATTATAGTAATTTGAAAGAATATTTGCGACGATCAAGTTTGCATGTACAATTTGAAACTTTGCAGTGCAATGTCCAAGTCCTCATGGCTAAGCCTACTTTACCTTTTTACTTCGCCCCCAGGTGATTTCAGACATCCTCAGCCTGGTGTACGACATCAAGCCGGAGCTTCATGTCAACTACCGCGTAAAGTAAGCGCATAAGCCAACATCCTTCCATCGCAGCACTGCGTACGCGTCAAGCGAAAATATACTTTATTGTTATCGTAATACTGTTCAATCATAGTTATAGGTGCGGTCTTTGGCAGCTGTCACATTGACAGACGTCAGTTTGACAGCTGTCAGTTTGACAACAAGAACAAGATGGCCGACGCCACGCTGTATATAAAGTACGCTTGGTTTCTCCCTTTATAATAAAAAATAATCACTGTATTGGAATCAGCTCGCTATCATTCCATTTGATGACGCAAATGAATCATACATAACATATAGGTGTACTATTCGATTGTATTCATTCAATGTTGTATGTTGAATAGACATTAAAGTTAACAAAATAAAGTTTTTAATTGTTTTTATTTGTTGTTACGCTTTTCAAATGGAAACTGGTGTGTACAGTATTAGAGAAATATATTATTGATGTAATTATATTATTGTTTCATTCTGTTTTATCTTTTCTACGTAGTTCCTGGCGTTGAACGAGCTGAAAAAAAGAAACACTGGTTAAAAAATGAACAATATATTGTAGCGGGAGCAAGGTAATATGCTCGACCGCCACAAAGGGAAGATCTTCCCACCAGGCATGTTGTTGCGCCTGGGGAACCTCGGCTCCGACGGTGTATCGTCGGAAGTTGTATATATGCAGCGAATCGGGCGAACTCTGAGATCTAGATGTAGGATACTGCTGGCGCCATCTCATATGCTTCGTGTGAACTATATTGTCGGTTGTCTCTTGATTGTAGTTCACAGAGTACTTTTGTATATACTGAAATAGAGACCTATCTTCGCGGTGTGAAGCGGAAATAAATTTTGCAATGCATAACTAACGCCATCTGTTATTTTTAGTAAGGATTACATATATATATCTATACCACGAAGCCGTCTATGGTATACCTACTTTATAGTTTACCTACGTATGATGTTTTTGTTTTGTGAGATAAACCTGCCATACTTCACAATGTTTATGTAATTACGCCAAAGAGACAATTAATGGAGATGGCAGTCACACAATATTTTGGATTATAAATAATTAAGTACATAAACAATGCGAAATAGGCTCAAAATGAAAGCCTTATTTAAAATGTAATGAAAATCAATTATATTATCAAATCACACGATCATCGCAGAATATACATGGTTGAAATGACAAAACATATCCAAAATATAACAGAGTTCTATTTGTCTCAGCACATACTTTATATATTTAGTAAGTTTTCTTGATTTTTGTTTCACACCAAAGTTCACATCACAACATTACAAACTAGTACCTACAAGTTTAAAACTTTATCGGTGTTGCCATTTACAGGTATAGAAATTGTACCAAGACAAAATTGACGTTGATGTAATTTTACGGACATTTGTCTTTTTATGGTTTGTTAAATGTTTTTTTAGTTAAAATCATATTTATTGGTTTTATTTTCACCCTCATTTGTATCGAATTATATATTTTTTTTATTATTAAAATCTACTATCGTTAAAAAATTAGTAAGTAACTAGAGACATCTTTTCAAATTCTATTGAACTATTTAGTTACTTTTACTAGTTATGCCATCTGTTATTTCTAGTACGAACTTATATTATATGACCAAATAAAATGATCTTGGTTTATATAAGGATCATACAAAGATAGAATACATTTTGAATCGATATCATTATACATCATAATTTCCTACTTTGTTGTACTAACATTAACCCCTCTGTTGTAGTTCCTCATAGTGGCCGTAGAGGTCGCCACAATATCTTATGTATACAGCGTAGAAGAGACATACCCGGGACATGTAATAAATCGAACTACGGGCTATACTAGATCAGTATCGGCATTCCCATAAAAATTGCCCGGGGCGGCTGCACACTTGTATGTAAATTCTGAGTTATTTTTTGTGTTTTGGCTGTTATTGTAATTTTATTAAGTAATCTAGTACAGCCCGTGGTTCGATTTAGTACGGGCATGTCCCTTCCACGTTGTATAGTGGATTTAAAAAACTATTTTTTTTTTGTACTGGCTTTAATGTCAGCACTTGCTACAAATTACACTGTAAAGTCTAAACCAAGATTTAAAAAATCGAGAGATTAGTAACTTCAAACTAACGACTTCCGTGACGTAGTGGTAAGCTAGTCCGCCTCCCAGAGGTCCCGAGTTCGATCCCCGGTCAGGGCAAGTTGGGAGAATGGCCTTTTTCAAATCCTGGGTCTTGGATGTTTATCTATATACATATATATTTGTTATAAAATATAGTATCGTTGAGTTAGTATCCCATAACACATGTCTCGAACTTACTTTGAGGCTAGCTCAATTAGTGTTAATTGTCCCTTTATATTATAAACTTGATTGATTGATGATGATGGTATAAACTTGGCCATATTTTTCACATATATGCCTTAAAGTGACTTCACTTCTTGGGAGTGCCACAAGCCCGTAGCGCAAAATCTTCAACCGTCAAATAAACTTGCTCTCATACAATAATCTATTTTTATTTCTCATCATATTTATCTATTATTTTTTGACAACTTTTGCACGTCAGCGCTTGTTAACGTTACTTTACCCACGACGCCAAGCCTAGTCAAAATAGTACAATTTCGACCACTTAGGCGGCCTGTGTCACTCCCCGTTAAGGTATCGTACATTTATATTATGCACGCGGCGACCACTTCGAAAGGGGAAAATTCAGTTACATGAATCGTTTGTCCAGAGTTATAAGAATTGAATTGGCTTGCAATGGATGTCTAGGTATCTAAACGAAGAGATGAGAAGTTCTGACGCGAGCTAAATTAAACCATAGCGCTAACCACAGTAAGTAGATATTCGTTTTTTCTTTTCTGAGTAAGACTGCTGTTAGTGAGTTTAAGTAGGTACTTATTCTATCGCGACCGTCTTGCATGGAAAGTTGTCAATGGTGCTCAAGGTTAGAACAGGTACCTCAGTCAATAGTAGGAGGCTTTTCTGTCGGTTTCTTCAGCTCCTGAAGCCAGTCTGCTATAGCGCCCACGTTGGTGAACACTGCCGGCTTGTCAGTGACGTCACACCGCTGCGCAGAGAACGAGAGGATGCCAATCAGGACGCCGTCCATGATCGCTGGCCCGCCGGCGTCGTGCTGGAAAGAAATGTCTTTAGAAATCAAAATGTCGTCATCTTTGCGTTCTTTAAGTTTAGATTGAATATAAAAATATAAATGAATAAAACAATTGGAACTTTGTCCTACTATATCGTATTATAATTTGATGAGTTCGGTTTACGATCATGCCATTTGTTTTTAGGGTACCGTAGTAAACAAGGAATCCTTATAGTTTCGCCATGTCTGTCTGTCCGTCCGCGGTCTTACTCAGCGATTATAAGTACTAGAAAGCTGTATTTTGGCATAAATATTAGGCGGAAAAAACAGTAAATAAAATATAAAAAAAAAAAAATTTTTTTTTGATTAGCTGTACTTGTAAAATGAAAAATCATTTTTTTTTTCTCGACTAACCAATCATGTTGGTTATCGTTGAATAGATCTTTTAAAAATATTGTGAGTTTGAGAACACCGTTTTTTGATTTTGGGATCCGTTTCTGAAATATTTGCTTTTAAAGTGAAAAAAAAAAAATGTTGGAGTCAAGTGTCGCCCCCCTCTATCTGCTAAACGGTTATTAATGGACACGTGAAAAAATTCACAGCTATAGAATTCATAACGAAATTTAAAGGAAAACTATCAGAGCTAAGTAGGGTTTAAAAATTAAAAAGTTACGCGATTAACTTAAAAAATGTACTCAGAAAAGGAAAATAAATTTCATACAAATTCAATAGAAAATTAGTTTTTAGACGTTTTTAGTGGCATGAACACAAAGTTGGCGTTTGTAACTACGGAACCCTATTGCGCGTGGCCCGACACGCACTTGGCCAATTATTTAATAATTAAGTAGTGGTCCCGCCATTTTGATATCAAAATAGCGGGACCACTTTGTTGAATATTTTGAAATCATATAAGTGTACGAATTTAACTATGTAAGTTTAAAATAGCACTAATATTGTACTAAATCCTAGTCACATGACATTCGTAAAACCGTGCGGGGTCCTGCCATCATGACGTTCATGAGGAATCTTGTAGAAACGTCTAAATACTTGAGTTTTAAATATTGATTAGTTATATATTTATTACATATGTTTGTATATTTTATGTGTGTATTCATATATGTATTTATATTTACTGTGTTATAGTTTAGTATTTATTTACAAGTTTTAATTTTAAATAGTTTTAGTGTAGTAAGTAGTTAAGTGTACCTAATTGAATTCTGTTTTCTGTTGTGTGTCTTCTGTATATTGTACCTGCTCTCTACCCTGTGTTGTAAATTGTCCTCATATTTCAAGGTTGACTGGAAGAGATATCTATCCGATCCCTATCTGGGATAAGTCCGCCTTTGTACTGTTCTCTAGTTCTAACCTGTATTTTAGTCCTGTGTTAATGTACAATAAAGATTTTACAAACAAACAAACAAAAAAATGCAGGTCTCGAAATCGGTTGTGTAGTTTAGGGGTGATGTCGGTTTTTAGTTTTCAAAGTTATTGACGTTAATCCATTATTAAGGTTTATATTGTGTTGCTTTGACCATCCGCCTCCGCCGCGTTTTTTCTGTACCTATTTGTTTATTTGTTTATTGTGATAAAAACGATATGAATCAATTACATGTTTTACCCGTTTTACCTAAGGGAGCTCGGGGCAAAGTTTAGATTAGATGCAAATCCTGGTCTGGCTGAGAGAGGGTCGGCAAAATGCTACAACGCCTATTTACGTAGATATACTTTGCGGAACCTCTCCTTAAAATCGGTTAAAATGTCACTTACATTGCACACGTTTTTTGCTACAGTTATGTATCCAGCGCAGAAATTACTTCTCGTGACCAACTCTCTGGAACAAAATTGATAAAATAATTTAAAATGTGCATCAATTATAATTGATGCACATTTTAAATTATTTTAAAGGCTCAAGGGATAAAGACATGATAATGTGTGTGAAAAACTCCTTTTTAATCCCGGGCGAAAATATGTGAAGTGGTCGGTATAAAAAGGCTTTTGCGCTTTTTAGGGTTAAGTACTTACTCGTACGTACCCAAAGGGTACAAATGGGACCCTATTACTAAGATTCAGCTGTCCGTTTGTCTGTCTGTCTGTCACCAGGCTATATCTCATGTTTGTTTGTTTTTCGTGTTTGTAAGTGGCCAACACTGGTGTCAGATTTTTCAGGCTGCCTAAAGGCATCTGACATAGCTTGACGACTGCCATACAATGATGACAGACCATCGGCTTATACGTGCCTTCCGAAGCACGGAGGAGCTCGATTTTTTTTTGTGCCACTTGTGGTCACCCATCCAAGTGCGGACCACGCCCGGTGTCGCTTAACTTGCGAAAGCGCTAGTAATGCGCACTCCCGCCGGGCCGAACATCTCATGACCGTAATAGTTAGACAGTTGAAATTTTCACGGATGATTTTTAGAGATAATGGTACGGAACTCTTCGTGTGCAGGTCCGACTAGTTATTTTCTATTGAACAGTTCCAGTATTTTTTTTTTGTTACTAGTCCTAATTATACAACGAGGAAGGCTATACTACATCACTAACATCACGTCAGTATAATTAAATTAAAATAACAACCAAATAACCAAAAAAAAATTCCGACATTCCCATACAAATTGCCCGTGCGGCTGCACACTTGAGTAAGGACATTTCAACTAAATTTTCTTTTAAAAGAAAAGTACACTCATCTTCTAAAATAGTGTATATTTAATTTTCATCATCATCATTCATTAATCAAAATATACCTACATATACATATAATAAATGTAGGTATGTGTAGGTATATTTATTAGGAATTACTAAATAGTAATTATTTTGCGCCGCAACTAGATCTCTGTTTATCCCTATGGTTGACTGGGAGAGAACGCTTTTAGCGTTAAGTCCGCAAAATGTAAACAATGTAAATTGTGGATCAATAAAGTTTTATAAATAAAATAAATAAGGAAAGGCCGAATTTTTTTTTGTGTTTTCGCTGTTATTTTAATTTCATTATACTATAGTGATCTAGTATAGCATGTGGTTCGATTTATTACGGGTATGTCCCTTCCACTTGTTATAAGATAGAACTAGCGGAACTCTTTTTTCCCAGTTTCCAGGGTAGTATTTGTTTGATTACCTTCCATACACGTCCTGGCAGTCAGCCAGGTTGTACACTGGCAGCTTAACCCTCTGCAGCAACACGGTGCCGCCGTCCCCACCAGCACCCTAAATTAAAAAATATTTAAAAA
Organism: Acrobasis suavella; assembly: GCA_943193695.1. Classification (NCBI taxonomy): domain Eukaryota; kingdom Metazoa; phylum Arthropoda; class Insecta; order Lepidoptera; family Pyralidae; genus Acrobasis; species Acrobasis suavella. Next base: position 13,810,635 of record OW971951.1, read on the forward strand.
TCTTGATTAGTTATTTGCTAAAAATCTTAAAAAAACCTCATAAATGCTATTAAAAAATATCAGAATTTTCGATGACGACTTTGATGCAAATTCACTTAGATTTTTCTACTATATGAAAACTATATAATAAACAGTGAATTGTAAAATTTAATTTGTAAGTGAAGTAGCATCTAGCTTCTTATGTTTGCTGTGCTCTTGCAGGGCGTCACTTGTATCTACTTATCTTTATGTAACAACTTCGATCTTGTGACTTGCAATATTAACTGCGACATTCCATAAGTCTGTTGATTTCGGCCAGGAAGCAAACAGACTTTAGTAATTAAATTCCCACTCAAAACCCCAGAGCGTTTCGGTTGGTACGACGGCCGAACTCTACAGGCTATTGGAGTAAGTAAGTTAATATCAATCAAGTGAGATTTCAAGTGCATGTTGATTCAATCAAAACTTGTTTCAATTTATTAAGGCGGCCCTTCCCGGCCGCTCTGTTTACAACGCGAGCATAGTTTGAAAAGCTTGGTGTTTTGGTGTTTCATCCAGGGCAATGCTAGAAAAAGAGGCAAACCAAAAGGAGAGAGATAAGGGCATAAGGGCATGGTTTGCATTCTTTTAAATTAAATTTGTATTATTATTAACTATCCATTGAAAGAATATTAACTATCCATAGGGTGCGGAAATTTCATAAAAGTAGTTCCAGGTGATACGTGTTTATCAGTAAGCCTTACAAGTACATGAATCAAATGTTTTCTATTCAAAATTTTCATTACATTTGCGAGGTTTGTATCGAAATTTTACTTTTACAATTTAGGAGTACTTTATTAACGGTTAAAGTTCAGCTAAAATTTGTGCAGAAAAGCAGATTTTTGGAGGCTTATACTGACTTTGTTTTTCTAAATTTCAATTTTTTATTACGATAGAAACCTAGAAATAGCGCCCAAGATACCTGTGAGTTCAAAAGTTTTCAAGAAAGATCAGATACAACGCCATAATCACGTACGAGCGTTTGTATGGAAAGTAAGACGGGAAGGCCGCTCTTAAAGCTACTAGCGTTTCGGAACTACCACTGCTGGGATGATCGCACCAGCATTAAAAAATCTACTTACCACCACAGAGCCCCACCCCAGAAACGTGATTTCCTTATTGGTGGGCACCTCCCTGTCCCTCGAATACGGAATCTTCTCGGCTTTGGGCTCCGCCTTCTCGAAGCTGATGTTCTTATTCAGTTTCAGCAGTGCCACGTTGAACTCCAGGGTCTCCGGCTTGTAGTTTGGGTGAAATATGATCTGCGACACCCTGTACACTTCTCCTCCGGCGGTGGCGTTGTCTGAGCCTATGCGGATAGAGAGCATCCTGACGTATTCTCTGAAGAAACGGTTGTTGTATTGCCTGTAAATGATTTGATATTATTAAAATCATCCACAAACTCATTATCATCAGCTTTCAAAAACCCACTGCTGGGGCCTCTCTTTGTCTGCGCCATCATCAACATCGTATTTATAAAATTCGACCTCCCTCATCAGACATCAATCAGCGGCACGGTAATCAGCGGTAAACGCTTCAGAGCCCATGGTCCGCTACCTAACCTGGGTGATGTGACGAGGTTAATGGTTTTTTACACAGAGCGACTGCAGTCCGACCTCCGCAACCCAAAGGGTACACCATAACCAATCCTTGGTTAGGTTTGAGCAAATGTTACCTGGCGTTCGGGATCCACAGTTTATAGGTACGTGCCTTCCGAAATACGGAATCATCTTTTTTTTTCGGATAATCAGGCGATTCAAGCCCGCAAATATCCTAACCAGACTGGAAACCACTTTTCACAAAGTATGCTTCCCAGTGGGATTTGAACCCTCGACCTCCAGATCACAAGGCGAGCGCGTTGACCACTGGACCACGGCAGCAGTCGGAAAATCTTTCTGTGCTAAGAATCATGAAGCAGCACTGCTAAGAATGATGATGACTTACAGCTGCAAGCAGTGCGCTGCAGTGAGAATTTTGTCCGAGTCAATGATGACGGCTCCACACCACAGCTGCTTGTTCACCAGCAGCGCTGCCATGTACTTATTGTCCTCGATGAAAGCCAGCTCGTCAGGGTTGAAGATGCGGCGATAGCGCGGGTTGTTGGGGGGGTCAGGGCCGGCATTCGTTGCTGATGAAACAAGTAAGAAACTTAAAGTAATAAAGCCCCAAATTAATGTATTCTACTCGTATTTGTCACGCCATCAGTTGTTTCCTGTTTCTGGTATATTGTTTTTGTGTGCTATAATCATAAATATATCTTTACTTGTTAAAAACATGGTATACTTTATATTTTTATAAGGTTACTAAAGTATCTGCTGGAAGTTGCAAGAGCGTGGTCGTTTATAGACCAGGTCGTTGGTTCAAGTCCCGTTCGAAAGAGATTTTAAAGAAAGTCCCTGCTTCTTGGCTTGCTCGACTTTCTTTAAAATACTCCATAAAGTATATTATAGGAACTGTAAAAATGAAGGAGTAATAGGTTAAGCTGGTATGGACATGTGAAGAGAAGAGAGGAAAGACATACCTAACCAGGCAGGTTCTGAAATTGCACGTCAAAGGACATCGAAGCACAGGGAGACTAAAGAAACATTGGATGGAATGTGTAAAGGAGGATATGAGTAGGAAGGGAGTGACGAACGGGTTGACTGGAGGTAGAACAAAATGGAAAAACTCACATGCTGTGCCGACCCCACATAAATAGTAGAATAAGGATCAGGCAGAAGAAGAAAAAGTATACTGACCTGAATTATTAATCATCACTTGAAAGTTTCCGGTACCAAAAGTACAGGTTCTGTACCGGTATATAGAGGTTCTTTTAATTTCGATACCTGGGTATCCTGGTACCGGTTTCTTAAACGTGACCAACTGTGACAAAGAGCAAAGACATGAAATTCGTGTGACGGAATTTATGGGTGGTCTCTTATCATAAAATTAAGTCTTACTCGTGGCTTGGAACCGGTGCCAAAAGTACAGATTCTGTACCGGTATTTAAAGATTATTTTCATTTCGATACCTGGGTACTGGTTCTAGAAGGGTACCGGTAGGTACTCCTCCTTAATATACAGGAACCAAATTTAGGTACCGGCTGCTATCTGCTTATACTTGTACCTGCTGGTATATGCTTTCTTACTTTGACGTGATATGTACCGGTACTGGTACCGGTATAGTACCGATACTGACGAAAAAATAGGACCAGTACAGATAGTACAGGTGCTATGTCTAGCACCGGTACCGCACCTAGGTGAATGGTACCTTGTATCTGAGCTATGTTCTTGTCGGTGGAGTATAAATTTTCTTCCATTTGTCTCTTTCGTCCGCCAGCCGTTTTAAAGGTTCCGGTTCCAATAAATACCGGTATTTCACTTGGTCTTACTTGTAGGCTCTGCCGTAAGTAACAGGTCGTCTCCCATGTTCCGGCGGGCCGGCGACGCCGGGAATGGGAACTCGATGGGGATGCCTTCGTACTGCCACTCGTTCTTCAGTGCCAAATTCCGCCGCTCCGCCTTCTCTGACTCAACTGTCACACACAATAAGGGAATATACATGAAACAAATATGTGTCATCTAATTAGTTTATCCATAAACATTTAAAAGTAAAGTGCTAACAGTGAAAACGAAATATAAATTGGTTCAAAAACGAACGAGATATAACGATTTTACGAAAATATGTCTATCTCACTCGCAGAAACGCTATTTTCTATGGCAAATGTATAGATGATATGGAATTTGACGTCACCAGTCCACATCGGACTTCTCTTTCTAATTGAAACTTTAACGTATCACATCTCCGTCGCTGATTAAGATATTTTATATTTTTTTTTACATTTGTTTACTGTGGTTAAAAAGGATTTTATTAAGCAAATAAAAAAATACGTGCATATTCCCTATTTTTTTGACATAAGATTGACGCTAATGTGTGTGGCATCGTAGCGTGGCAATGCTGCCAGCCTTTTGCGCACGTTGCCAAGGCAAACTTTGGCCTTTTTAGAGTTCCAAAGTCCTTAGACGGAACTTTTTTAATTTCGGTATGTCCGTCTGTCCGTCCGCGGCTTAGCTCGGAGACTATTGCTAATAAAGCTATAACTTTGCATGGGTAAGTAAGTTTACATTACGTATGCTGACAACGTGATAATTTATAAGGTTGAAAAAATATGGCAATTCGGCATGTATTTAACGTGGCGATAAATTAATCTGAATATAGGATTTAAAAAAAATTTAAGCCGGTAGCAATAATAATAGGTTGGGAGCTACAGTGAGGTATAAATTTAAGTAGAAAGTAGCAGCTAAATAATCAGTTCTAAGCTTTGTTTTAATTTAACCTGGCATTGGTTTTTGTTTTGGTAACTAAATTTATTGTTAAGCGAACACTTGAAGGCGGATAAAAATTTGAAAATAGGATTTCTTAAATTATACAATGAGGTTGAATATAAAGTTAACTGAGATGAGAAAAAAAATGTAAATATGATCATAAAAAACATACTAAGTGCGAAAGTTTAAGAGTTCTAAAAAAAGCAAATAGTGACATGCAAAAAAAAAAAGAAACGACGGGTTGAACTCCGGGAGTGCCGGCAGAAGTGAAAACGTTGAATATTAACGTTGTGCATTTTTGATATTTTGGAATGGTTAGGGAATCATTTTGCACGAATTGCTTTAATTATCAGTATAAAAGTACTATCATTTATGTGGTAGAATACAATATTTATTTATTGCGCTATCGTACACAAACATGACAATTTGTGTTACATTAATTAAACACTTTATATACACGAATTTTACGAATACACAGAAGTGTGGCTACTACACAGACGGTCGAGCCATCAGCTGTCACTGTCACCATCCATGGATGCGCGTGGCACGCTGTAACATAAACACACACGAACATTCACGCAAGCGCCCTGCGCCGCCTAAACGAAACAGCAGGCGCCTACATACATTTTTGCCGCGCCGTAGAAAGAGGATACTTCCTCTTCTGCGCCGCACCGGCTGTCTACTCTCCATCCGTCTTACGAATTTACGATCAGAGTCACGTGTCCTGACGCCCTGAGTGCCCTGACGCGAGTTTATCATTTTTTACCCATTACAAGAAAAGTGTACAATGCCGCTAAAGAAAATTTCACTTCAAAATTTGTTAGTCTATAATTTTATTTCTTGACTTATATTTTACAATGGCGAAAAAGTAAAAGGCATAAAGGAAGAATAATTAAATCTCTTTATTTATTAAACCAAAATTACCAATGGCTACAACGCGCTCCACCCCCCGCGCCGCGACTCGCACTCTGCTTCTATGCAACGAGCGCACTATTCGCCGTTTTCATCTTATTATGATTCTAAAAATAAAATACTGAAATCCTAATACTTAATTATAGTACCTATTTCAATTTTACAGTGAATTGCAGCCGAAAACTCTAGTTTTATATGGAAGCCTATAGTTGTCATTAATATAAAATGATTGTTAACCCACTGATAATATTAGTCGCCATGTCATTATTATAGCACCTTACCTATGATTTCAATGGTACTGTTTAATATGTTTTCAACCTTAAAGTAGCAGCCACTATTTAGTTTTTATAAATCCTTGCATTTTGAAGCTTATCTAATATAATTATCGCTACAATATTTATTCGCTGCCAAGTTATTTTTTTGATAACAAAGCAGTTTGTTGCCGCTTGTTTAGTTAGCTAAAATTGTTAGTCGCCGCGAAAATAATAAGCCAAAAAATATTAATTAAAGAAAAAATGACTATTGCTGAGAAGAAACTCTTTAAAGGCCCGTGAAAAAGTTGAAACTCACGGGACTCATCCGATGATGACGAGGAACTGGATTCCGATGACTTGTGGCCGCTGACATACTCTGCGACACAAAACAAAGCCAAAATCACCGCGATTCGACCTCCCGCCGCCATTTTGATTTGCTTTGATTCCTTATTCGTATTACTCTGTATTGCACTTTTATGCGTTTTGCGAAGTGATTTTACTGTTATAGTGGTAAATGTAATTTCAGATAATAGTGTTCTCAAAAATTGTACCGCTGGATTCTCCAAAAGTAAACAACGTTTAAAATATGCAATGTTCTGTATATTTTTATTGCTTTATTTCGAAATAGCTGGTGGCTGCGACATATAGCTAGGAAAGTTAGATAAACTAACAATAATGCTTTACATCGCGTCGGCCCCGTCGTGGTCACCATCACCATTGTAGCGGTAAGCGAGGTGATAAGGTCGACCACCATAAAGATCTTCCCGCCAAGCATGGTCAGGCCTGTGTCACTCCCCGTTTGGGTATCGAAAATATACCTACATTATTACTATGCGCGCGGCGACTACGGAGTGATAAATTCAGTTATATGACTCGTTTGTCTAGAGTTAAAGGAATTAAATTGGTTTGCAATGGATTTCTAGTTATCTGAACGAAAGGGTGCTGTGGGTTACTCCAAAAGCGGTACGCAAGACGGACGTTACTACGTATCCACGTTTCAGTGTCAAGCAGCATTGAGCACTAACGTATGATGATAAAGTCTAATTTTGTTTGACAGAAATAGGACATCACTATCGTTCGACTAACGTATTATTTTATGGATTAACCCCCCTGAGTTCTGACGCGAGCTACATTAAACCACATCGCTAACCACATTAAGGGGCTACCTAAATTTTCCGGGGTCCAGTGCTGCCCCCATTTAAAATAAATCATTTGAAAGAAAACGGAGATATCATTCAAAATTTTGTCTTGATCAGACCCTAGATAACCCTTTAAACTTTTTTATGAACAACTATATACAGTTCAAAGTAAAATCGTGAAGCTTTTCTACGCACATAAGCCAAAAGTGGCCGTTTTTCGCAATTGTGCGTAGAAAAGCTTCACGCTCTCACTTTAAACTGTAAACAGTAGTTCATAAAATAGTTTGAAGGGTTATCTAGGGTCTAATCAAGACAAAATTTTAAATGAAATCTCCGTTTCTTTTCAATAGATTTATTTCAAATGGGGGCAGCACTGGACCCCGGAAAATTCAGGTAGCCCCTTAAGTAGATATTTCTTTGAATTTCTTTGCTGAGTTTGACATCTGTACTTGAGTAGTAGTACTTTTCTGTGGCATGGTTTTGTGCTTGGGGAACCGCCCGACTGACGGACGGACGGACAGCGGAGTCTTAGTAATAGGGTCCCGGTTTTAACCCTAAAAAAGAAACTATAAAGGCTCATTTACACGGTGCAAGCTTCTTGCCGGTAGCATACAATTAAATTGAAGCAATAGATAAGATAGATAGATAAAAGATTAATTATATTCCATCGGTAACACACATTATACAAGTGACAAATTATTTTTAACATTAATATCATACAACTGACTTAACCTAACATGCATCATGTGTGCCACAGAAGCACAACAGGGCTACAGCTCAGCGATGTTGTTGTGTTGCTCGTGATGAACAACCGCTGATTTTTAGCTGTCATCCTGGTAGAATTGACGCGGAACTCATAAAATGTTTTAACATTTTCTACTGCGCGCACATCAAAGTCTCTAATTGATGACTTGCGTGATCTAAACGAAACGTCAGCCATACAAATTATTTCTTGCTTCAATAAAATGGTATGCAACCGGCAATAAGCTTGCACCGTGTAAATGGGCCTTTAGTGTCCAAGCCCAAGCAAGTCTCCAGAATGGCGTCGAAGGGAATTGTTGCGATGATGTTGGCTTGGTTCTGTATCGTGACGTATGTGTCGTCATACTACGCCGACAACGTGTCTTTGGAGTGGTCCGAGTGGGAATTGCCATCATCATCTGCATCATCTAGTGAGTACGATTTTTGCTTCTTCTCAGCAGTGGCCGTTCCGAAACGCATGTAAAATGCTACACAAATAAGTTGAACAGAAATGGCGGACTTCAAAGCATTTTTGTACAAATTCCCGACACGTAAATTGAACCCAAATGGCGGTCGTCGGCGCATTATTTGTACCTGCGCCGATAACCGCCATTTTGGTTCAATCTTCCGTGCACGGAAGGTTGAACCAAAATTATCTTACAATACATGTAGGCGAGATAGACGGAAAGAAGAGAAGTGCTGGCTTGACGTCGTCAAGGATGATGTGCTTGCTAATCGCCTTACAACCAAGGATGCTCAAGACCGTGCAAAGTGGAGCAGAAAAAGTCGGAAAGCGGACTCCGGGCTTCTCAGCATTGCAGCTGAGGACGCAACTGGAAAAACGCTGAGATGAGAGAGAGAGAGAGAAAGAAAATACTTTACCGCTACGCCATTGAGATGTCGCGTTTGCAACATTCGATATCCAATTGCATCGAGCTGATTATCATTCCTTATTGGTGTTCTATGATGTTGGGGACTGGATTACATATTAAGAAGTTGAATTGAGGTTTTATTTCCATCCCCGTCATAAATTTGTTGGACACGTGGTCCGAATTTGCGGTCAGCTGTTTTGTTAAACGTCACACATTGACAATCCAGCTGAAGGATGTTCAGCTGTTTTACAAATCCAAGCTGATTTTCCGCCAACAGTGCACGATTATGGTGGTCTACCAGAGCGGACAATGAAGAGAGCGTACGAGGGCATCCCTATCGAGTTCCCCGTAGAAGACCGACGGAGCATGCGGGACCAAATCGATGAATCTCATTCGATCGAGGGTCAGTAGTAGTACCCTAGTTACCTTTTTTAGATACCATCCCTTTTTCCTAGTTCATCATGCCGATACAGATGCATAAGCAGACGAAGATGCAGAAGCGGACGCAGATGCAGATAGATATGCAGATGGAAATGCATATGGAGATGCATACGAAGACACAAATACAGACACAGGCAAATCCCCATCGAGTTCCAAGTATCAGACCAACGGAGCACGGACACCGACACCGACACTGACACCGACACCGACACCGACGCCGACGCCGACGCCGACGCCGACACGAACACGGACTTATTTGTTGAGACTTTTTAGACTGCTTTTACAAGTCCATGATACAGAAACACTATGAAAAACGTCTAAAGGGTTCTGATCTGCGCGGGAAGATAAGTAGCTGGGACTACGCTTTTTCTAAACAATTTATTTGAGATATCACTAATTAAGATTTATTTTCTATCAGTGACCTCCCCCATCCGCCATCGTCACAGCAAACCCCAAGTCCGCCGCATATTCACTGTTGACGAATTGGCTTTCATTGAAGAAAACAAGTTCATGGCAGCGCTGCTGGTGAACAAAAAGCTGTGGTGTGGAGCCGTCATCATTGACTCGGATAAAGTTCTCACTGCAGCGCACTGCTTGCAGCTGTAAGTCATCATTATCATGTCTCGTTCCCGGTTGCACCCTTTCAGACCCAGAGGCGACGGGACGCGAACTTTTAAAGAAATATAGAACTTGTTTACTACACATAAAAATACTAATATTGTGAGAGCCCGCTGCGCCTCAGTACGCAGCGCGGCGTTGTACGTTGCACTGAAACTGAATTTGTATCTTTTTGAGTCCGCATCAGAACGCGTCGCGTCGTGTCTCGATCTGAACTGACCCTTAGCTGTGCTGCTTCGAAGCCAGGAGAGCGGTTTTTGGGGTTTTTCCTTCTCCAAAGTTGCTAGCCTGCTTTAAATCTTGTGTGTGTCTTTAAATCTTCTTTGTAAGTAAATACCGTTATATTACTTTCGCATCTTGTTGGCCTTTAAAATGCTTTTGATATAGTGATCTATGATATTATTATTACACAGATGGCAACTTTATGGTTCATTCTAAACTTACTGTAAATTTTCTAAATTAATTTTCAAAATAGGAAACAAAACCTCTATAATATGGGCTGTAACGAAGATATGAACACCATATTGACGGGAGTCACTTTGGGCAGTAACTTGGGTCCGCTATTATCTGTTATGTTGTATGTTATATATTCTGTTCGAAATCTATCCAGGCTTAGATCACATAGAAAGTAGAAATGCATTTTATCTTCAACGGTTCCCAATCATCTCTTCAAATCTCTAGGCAGTATAACAACCGTTTAGTCAGAGACAATATGAGGATGCTCTCAGTCCGCATTGGCTCTAACAATGCCACAGCCGGAGGAAAAGTGTACCGGGTGTCGAGGATCATGTTCCACCCGAAGTACAAGCCAGAGACACTGGAGTACAACGTGGCTCTGCTGCGGCTGCACCAGAACATCAGCATCGGGAAAGAGAAGCTGAAAGCCGAGAAGATACCGTATTCTAAGGACAAAGAGGCGCCCGCTAATCAGAATATCACGTTTCTAGGATGGGGTTCTGTCGGGGTGAGTAATGTTTACTACAAACTATTTTTTTTTCCTTTTTTGGATTCCGTACTCAAAGTGTAAAAACGGAACTCTATTATTAAGACTCCACTGTCCGTCTGTCTCTCTGTCACTAGGCTGTACTTCATGAACCGTGATAGCTAGACAGTTGAAATTTTCACAGATGATGTATTTCTGTTGCCGCTATAACAAATAGTAAAAACAGAATAAAACAAATATTTAAGTGCGGCTTCCATACAAAAAACGTGATTTTTAATAGATAATAGTAGGCAACCCTTCGCGCGCGTTAATCCGACTCGCACTTGGCTGGCATGAGAAGCTCGGTGGCCAGAAGGGAGTAGGTACGTCTTGCGCTGGGCGTGGTCCGCACTTGGATGAGTGACCACAAGTGGCATAAAAATTTCTCAAGCTCCTCCGTCCGTGCTTCGGAAAGCACGTAAAGACGTTGATCCCGGCTATCATCATTGTATGGAAGTCATCAAGCTATGTCAGATGCGTTTAGGTGGCCTGAAAAATCTGACACCAGTGTTGGCCACTTACATACACGAAAACAGCAAAAAAAAAACAAACTTTGCAGGTTTTATTTACATTTTGACTTTAAGCTTATGTTTAGTGATGACTATAATTTCAGGACATGGACGGCAATGGTGGCACTGTGTTGTTGCAGACAGTCAAGCTGCCAGTGAGCAACTTGACGAGCTGCCAGGAAGTGTACGGAAGGTATGAATCAACACAGTCAGTGGCGGTGGCAGGAACAGGGCAGAAGCGGCCTGGAAGTCATTTGAAATAAATCGTTAAGGGGATACCTGAATTTTCCGGGGTCCAGTGCTGCCCCCATTTGAAATAAATCATTTGATGGGAAACGGAGATATAATTAAAATTTTTGTCTTGACCGGGCTCTAGGTCAAAGGATTATCTAGATTCTAGAGCCTGGTCAAGACAACATTTTTAATTATATCTGTTTCCTTTTAAATGATTTAATTCAAATGGGGGCACTGGACCCCGAAAAATTCAGGTAGCCCCTTAATACGTAATGTGGTGATAATTAACATTTTAGATAGATCTTTAAACTTGTGGCTCTGTGAGCTGTAGTATCGCGAGTCACCCCAACCCCCCCCGCCCGTTGAAGTTTTTATAGGATGAAAAAGTTGTCCAGATAAGACAAAAAAGATGCGTCAGGGTAAACAAAAAGATTTATAACACACGAAAAATTTTCCTTAACTTGGTTCATATAGCAGAGCCCCGGATCTAGGGTGGTACAAGCCGGGGCCCGTGCCCCAGGCGGCGAAGCTAGAGGGGCGGCAAAATCGAATATATCTATCCCTCCTATGCTACCGATACGGAATGGAAGCGGCGCCTGGTTACTTTTGAAGAAGTATAAAAGTTGTTTACTACTCAAAAATGTACAATCGCATCTCGATCTGGATTTTAACTGACCATTACTGTCTGCAACCTCCCGTGTATGCGTACTGTTCCGGTAATAGTAATCTAGCCAGCAGCAAAACCAATTAGGGGGCGGCATATTCACATATTTTGTCCCGCCTCAAAAAAAATTCCAGATCCGGTACTGATATAGTATTGCCTGGGCTATCCTCTTTCCCGTCTTCGTTCTATTTGAAAAGGTGACAGCAGTGTCTTATCAAGATGTCAAGAAGTTGGTGGAAAACTGAATAGAATTATGTATTTATGTATGTGTATGTATATATTAATAAAATATATGTATTTATATATGTGTATTGTATGTGTATGTTTATAATATACGTATATCTATAATATAGTTATATCTTTAAGCGCCTATCGCTCACAAATTTATTTCTGTTTTTCCTTAAGGCTGACTGGTAGAGAATGCATTAGCATTAAGTCCACCTTTTGTACCTTTTTGGTCAATAAAGATTTAATAAATAAATAAAAATAGAGTGGAAGAAACTCCACCGATAAAAGCACCGCTCTTATATTATGATGATAATGAAAATTTTTGGAAATGGCTGAAATATGGTATTTATAAAGTGTTAAACCCCCACATTTCCGCCATTTTGAAAAACTGAATCGACGAAAGAAAATTGTATTATTTTTAATCTTCTAAAATTTCACGAAAATTGGTCGAAAAATGCGACCTGTAGGCGAGTTCAGCCAGACACAAGTAATTTTGGACAGTCTCGAAACTGAGACGCTTTGCTCGCTCGGTCAATTACTTTTATTCTTCTACCCTGTTTTCGCCTTAAGTGTTTGTTAAGTCAAAATTCGGACGTTATAATATGCGGATGGTTATTATATTTAGAGTTAAATAAATAAATATAGAGGGACAAATAACACTGATTGAGCTAGCCCCAAAGTAAGTTTGAGACTTGTGTAACGGGATACCAACTCAACGATACTATATTTTATAACAAATACATATATAGATAAACATCCAAGATCCAGGACAATTCGAAAAAGGCCATTTTCCAACTTGCCCTGACCGGGGATCGAACCCGGGACCTCTGGGTGGCGGACTAGCATGGTGCCCACTACGCCACGGAGGTCGTCAAAAAGCATGTGTATTGGAACTACTTAAGGCGGCCCTTCCCGGCCGCCCTGTTTTCAACGCGAGCATAGTTTGAAAAGCTTGGTGTTTCATCCAGGGCAATGCCAGAAAAAATGGCAAACCAAAAAGAGAGAGAAAGCGCCTAAGGGCATGGTTTACATTCTATTAAATGAAATTAGTATGATTATTAACTATACATTGAACGAATAATAACTATTCATAGGGTGCGGAAATTTCGTAAAACTTGTTCCAGGAGATACGTGTTTATCAGTAAGCCTTACAAGTATATGAAATAAATCTTTTGTATTCAAAATTTTCATTACATTTGCAAGGGTTGTATCGAAATATTTTCTTTACTTTAACAATCAATGAGTACTTTATGAACGGTCGAAGTTCAGCTAAAATTTGTGCAAAAAAGCAGATTTTTGGAGGCTTATACAGACTTTGCTTTTCTAAATTTCAATTTTTTATTTCGGTGGAAACCTAGAAATAGCGCCCAAGATACCTGTGAGTTCAAAAGTTTTCAAGAAAGATCAGACACAACGCCATAATCACGTACGAGCGTTCGTATGAAAAGTAAGACGGGAAGGCCGCTCTTAATAATTATACCTAACTTATTTCAGAAAACTGGTCACAAGTAGTAACTTCTGCGCTGGATTTAAAACTTTACCACGGAATGTGTGCAACGTAAGTAATTTTTTACCGGTATTTTTAAATAAAACCGGTCTGGTGCGAGTCGCGCACGAAGGGTTCCGTTAGTACCATTATCTGTAATAAAATAACGTGTGTTGTATGGGAGCCTCGCATAAATATTTATTTTATTATGTTTTAGTATAGTGTCAACAGAAATACATCATCTGTGAAAATTTCAACTGTCTAGCTATCACGGTTCATGAGATACAGCTTAGTGACAGAATGACGGACGGACGGAGAGCGGAGCCTGAGTAATAGGATCCCGTTTTTAACCTTTGGGTACGTAACCCTACAAAGGGGAACCTGACTGGGTGAAAAAATGCATATCAGCATTCTTCTCTGGCGCTGATCGTGAGTTAGTCTTCTTCTCGTGTCGGAAACTCGAAATGTTTTTTCCTCTAAAAGGTTGCCACTTTCACTTGTCTGAGGCCTCACATAGGTCATGCTAAGTGGGATATATCCCATTCGTCCCCAGTGGGGATGTCCCCATTAGGGAGAAATGAGACAATTTTTTGTGTGTTTCGATTGTCACCACCGAGTCGTCCCCACTGTTTGCCAAGGAGGGTGAACGTCGTTTGTAAAACTTTTTGCACAAATGCATTCATGTAGAACCAGGGGCCATTCACATATTACGTTACAGCGATGGGGGATGAGGAAGCCATGCCAACTGTGTCAGTACTTTAGGGAAAAAAGCGTGACAAAGGTTGGAAAAGTCAAGATTCTGTTTTCAAATAAAGATTTGAAGGCGGGACAAAAGGGAGACCTGTGCCCAACAGTGGGTTGATGTGGGCTGAAAATGATGGCAGTGATGATGATGATGTAGACGTTGTCTGCCTCCGTGGTCCAGTGGTCAAGGCGTTTGCCTTGTGACGCGGAGGTCATGGGTTCGAATCCCACTGAGAAGCATACTTTGTGAAAAGTCTGTGTAGTGAGTAGTCTGGTTAGGATATTGCAGGCTTGAATCACCTGATTATCCGAAAAGAAAGATGATTCCTGCAGACACATATAAACTGTGAGTCCCGAACGCCATCTAGCGTTTGATCATCAAACTATCCAAAGATTGGTTCTGATTTACCCTTTGGGTTGCGGAGGTCAGACGGCAGTCGCTCTGTGTAAAAACCAGTTACCTCGTCAAATCACTTTGGTTAGATACCGGACCCCGGGCTCTAAAGCGTTACTGCTGAGGATGCAACCGGGAGGGTACGCTCGGATGATGATGATGTAGACGGCTCCCGATGATGAAGAAGATGATTTATGTGGGTTTTCTTTCCAGCATGACGCCGGCGGGCCAGCGATCGTGGATGGCGTTCTAGTGGGTATCCTGTCGTTCTCTGCGCAGCGGTGTGACGTCATGGAAAAGCCAGCAGTGTTCACCAACGTGGCCTTCATTGCTCGTTGGCTGGAGGGGGTCAAGAACTCCACGGTTAAGGCTCCCAAGAGGAGAAAGCACTTGGGTAGGAGCCTTAGTAAGAGTACGTATCCCTAATTTTGATGTGTAGGAGACCTATATTTGAACGCGGGATTCATACTTACAGCTTTTATTGTAAAGGAGACCTATTTTTGAAAGCGGGATTCATACTTTTGCAAAGAATGATTTACGCGAGCATTTCCAAAGTTCCGTTTCAGTCGTTCATAGGCGAAGGATTTGCAACGAAAGGTGCTGAACACATGTAAAAGTTTTATGAAAACCATTGTATATTTTTAAATGGATTCGAAAATAGGTAGGTAGGTATTTTGTGACTCTGAACGCGAGCGGTGACTTGGTAGACTACACGTGTTACCGACGGAATCCAGTGCGGTATTATCTCCGAGTTCCTTACTAAGCAGGATCGCAGTAGACTGATAAAGAAACACTTCTCTTCCTTAGGCTTCTTTATTCCTTGGAGATCACAGTGACACTGAACTACGTTTTCTTAGAACAGGCCTCTTGTATTTATAGTATTCGTACTAACAAAATCTAAATCTAGATGAGGGTAGGTGTGCCTAGATATACCCCCTCCACTTCACAATATTTTCAATTACCTTCTCTATCTTACAAGGGGCGTGGCCATGGAGATCCCTAGACCGGGGATCGAACTCGGGACCTCTGGGTGGCGGACTAGCATGTTGACCACTACGCCACGGAGGTCGTCCTCTATCTATTAATCTTTCTTTATTCTCTGCTCCTGCTCTCAATTCATTTTTAATTTTAATAATTTAAATTGAGATTCCACCCCGCACTATCTAATTTCCCATCACTTTTTTCTGCAGCGAGGTTGCTTGAAGTAAATTGCTGACCGATAAGGCCTTTTGCGCATTTCCTATATATTAAGATAATTATGTCCTGTATTTATTTATTTATTTTTTGCGATAAAGGGTATTGTTTCCTTTTTTACAGCACGTCATCATAAGCTCCAGAAGCAACACCGAAATAAAACAAGAAATGGAACGAAAATATAAGATTAAGAGAACGTAGAAGGAATAGCAATTAAAATGTTTTTTGTATTATTATTTTTGTTTATTATTTTTTATACTTATTTAATACTTATAAGTATTCATACACACTCTAGATCTACCAGGATTGATATATTTTAATAATGTAATGTAATATTGTAGATAAAAAATAAAGAAATTTTGAATTTGAATTTAATAAGGCTCTTTTGCAACTTGCCCCGGCTTGGGATCGAATCGAACCCACAACTAGACTAGCGAGCAAAAAACGTATAATGAAGGTCGTCCACCGAAAAAACTCCTTTCTAAACGTAAATAACATTATGACACTAACGAAAAAACTTGACAACTTCGAAGGGGTGCCACCCTGACATGTCTAAAGCGTATAAAAATGTCTCTTTTGGCCGCAAAAACTTATAGTTTCATTGTCCCACGTAGCATAAACATTAGAACAATATACGGGAGGTGCAGAACAGGAAACAGAGATCTGGTTGGGTTTGGGATCAATGGTTGCGCTAACTACAAGGACTGTCCAGACTTCCCCTTCCCAGCTGTGAGGTTCAAGGAAAACACAAGGGATATATGTGTAAGTCATGTGTCAAAGAATAAATATATAGGGACAAATCACACACAGTCTCAGCCTACCCCCGTGGGAAACACGCGTGATAATATGTATGTAAATTACACACACTGAATAGAGTATTGAACTTGTGTTATGATATGGGATACTGACCTAAGTTATAATATATTTTGTGATAAATACAAATACATGGTTTAAGGCAGTATACTGAGTATTTTAAGGCTAAATTTAGACAGTGATACTGATCAAATTTCTTTGAAGAACAAACGTATAGATCGAAATATATTTTAAAATAGTTTTTAGCCTTCCATTAACGTTGACGATCAGCTGGTCCGACTTTCTATGAGCAGAGATTATTTATTATATTTCGATTGATTTTTTATTATATTTCGATTATAGTGTTCCTTCGGGAAAATAGTTCAGAATTATCATTCATCGTTGGATCATTTAATCAATACATATAATAAAACAGTAGGAACCGCGTGTCTGTACATTTGATAAAATTAACAAAAAATGTGTGTGAGCGATAAAACAAGAGTAACAGAACACAAAAAAGATTTTTTTTAATTTTTTTGTCTGTCTGTATGTCTGTCTGTCTGTATGTACTCGCTAATCTTTAAAACTACTGAACAGATTTTTACGCGGTTTTCAACTAAAAGATTAAGCTCATCCCTGAGCAACATATATTTATTTATTTAATACTTTATTTGCCAATAATAAATGGTACAAAAGGCGGACTTAATGCTAATAGCATTCTCTACCAGTCAACCTTCGGGATAAATAGAAATTTTGCGTAGTAGGCGTAAAAGTAATGTATACTCAAACAGTATGCTCCAAACATACAACATATTAAATACATATAACATAAACATATATTATACAATATACATAAATAAATAAATAATATATATAAATAACCAAACAAACAATAAATATATTAAATAAATATGTCTAATTACTATAGAAAACCAGTATAAAAATTTCTGCTGCATTCAAGGAGAGAGTAAACGCATGTGGACTTTGTTCTTAAAAAGATATCTGTTTGAAATAGTTTTAAGGTCCTCAGGCAGGGCATTCCGGAATCCATCTAGACGTTTTTTCATTGAAATCTGATGTCAGATAAAAAAGTTATCATAATTTAAAGTTTAAAGATAATTTTTCTATGGGCGAGTGACATAAAATAGAAACAGATGGCGCCTCAAAAAATTTCACAAAGTCGTACAAGCGTGAATAACAGTGAACGAAGTGTTAATGATAGTGAGGGAAAACTGTTTTTCCTAGATGCCCCAGGTGGCACTGGCATCAGGAGACAGAATAAAATTGCTCTGGCAGTAGCTTCGTCAGGAATTGCGGCCACATTACTTCCTGGCGGTAAAACGGCTCCACAATGTTTAAACTCCCAATCGATTTAGACTAGACGTGTGTCGTTACGTCGTTTTCAAGAAACGTCACGAAACCAGTTACTTAGGTTGGCGTCACCTGTTTCAAAACTAGTGATTTTTGTAACTAGCTATTTTCACTCAGCTACTCTGATGACCGGCTACTATAAACCCGATAGTTATTTTCGTTTCTTGTGTAGGTAGTGATTTCGTTTCGTTTCTTGTGATAGTTACTTTACCGTTACACACGAAACAAAACAAATCACTATCGAGTGTTTATAGCTATGAAGTTTATATCAATACAATAAATTAACTTCCCTAAAGTATGAAACTTTATTCAGGCTTAGGACGATACGAAAGAAATGTAACTTTGTAAAATAACGCATTTATAAAAATCACTAGGTACCTACATAAAATATTTGACGCGACGCGAAACACGTCACTCGGTAATAACGCATTTTGAAAAATCACTGGTTATATATACGTCGCGAAACTAGTGATTCGGTTACATGCCAAGTAACTAGTTATTGTATACAGTGACGTGAAATAACGCTCATGCCTAATTTAGACAGCATTGAAACACCTACATGTTCTGTAATAAGAAACTGTGATGGCGAAAAACTCGATCTGATGGCGAAAAACTCGATCTTGTTAAAAGTACTACCTTCTTAGGAATTACGATCGACTCGAAACTTCAGTGGGGCGCTCATATATTAAAACTTTCAAATAAGCTTAGCTTTGCGGCTTATGCTGTTAGGAGAATTAGACAATTGACAGATGTAGCAACTGCTAGACTTGTGTACTTTAGTTAGTTTCATAGTTTAATGTCATACGGCATACTGCTATGGGGGAGTGCAGCCGATATTCAGACTATTTTCATTTTACAAAAAGGGCAATTCGAGCTATCTACGGCTTAGGATCTAGAGACTCACTCAGAGAATTATTCAAGGAAATAGGTATACTAACCTTACCATCACAGTATATATTTGAAAACATACTGTATGTAAGAAAAAATATTTCCTCATACAATAAAGTAAGCAATTTTACCGTCAAACTTACGCAATAAGAGTGACTTAGTTGCCCCGTATTATAGGCTCAAAACAGTTAGTAAATCGTTTATGGGGAACGGTATACTTTTTTATAATAAACTGCCACAATCGGTCCTTGATATGCCTGACAAAAAGTTTAAAGCTTATGTAAAGAAGGTACTCTGTGAGAAGGCTTATTATAGGACCGATGACTATCTTAAAGACAACAAAGTCTGGCTTGAGCTTGGCGCGGGTCCCTCTTAAATGTTTGTATACTCAGAAATGGTCATAATCTGGTACATTAAGTACATACTGAATTTACAACTTGATTTGACATTATTTCAAAATTTCGACATTAAAAAAATTAATTTAAATTATGACAACAAACAATGTATACTCTGTCCACATATCAACTATAAATATTAATTTCATTGTGAGTTGACGTTCTTGGAGAAAATGCTGCAGTGCAGTTTGTTACCGCTTCTTCTGCACTAGCGCTTTGGAGGCGGCAGTAAACTTAGCTCTAAGTAACTTTTTGACGTCAACAATTATTGTGCAATAAAACAAAGTGTCGATTATTAAGAGATATTATAAATATCCTATGATAATAAAGATATATTTGAATTGAATTGAATTGAATTGATAAAGCTAAAGTGTTTGAGGGTTGCTGTCTAATCGTTTAGGATGAATGCACAATGGCAAACAAAAAAGCCCTTGAGGCCGTGGACAGAACACTACGGGATATTCGCCGTGATGAAAGGCCAATGGGAAACATTCCATTACTTTTCTCTGGAGAATTTCGGCAAACACTACCCGTCAAAACTCGAGGAACTAGAGCCGACGAGATCAATGCTTCGCTAAAGCGTTCTTATCTTTGGCCAAAAATACAAAAGTTAAGCTTGACCATTAACATGCGAGCACAGCTCGGTGATTATTCACAAGCCCAAGAATTTTCAGATATTTTACTAAAAATTGGAAACGGCAACCTTCCTGAATTAAATGGTCAAGTGACTCTTCCAGAGTAGCTTGGTAGAATAGTATGGTAGGTTTTCGGAGACGTTTCGAGAATACCACATTAAAAAAAATCTTGGTTATATGAACGCGCTGTACTCACTCGCAGAAATGACCTAGCAACTGCAATAAAAGAAAAACATTTGGCTCAAATTGTTGGTGATGAAGTGGTATACACATATTTTAATACTGTTTTTAATCAAGATGATGATTACTCCACCTAAATTGTGCAATGGAACCCGACTTAGAGTAACTTCTCTATAAAGAAACTTAATCGAAGCTGAGATTCTTACTGGGTGTGGTGCAGGCAAAACTATGTACATACTACGAATACCAATAATACCCAACAATTTCCCATTCCAATTCAAACGGACACAATTTCCTGTGTCCGTTGCTTTGCTATGACAGTTTGTTAACTGTCATAGCAAAGCAAAAGGACACAGTCTCAGGGGCAGACGCTATTTAATAATGATTTCATAACAATTTGCAAAATGTTACTTATCACCACATTTCCTTACGATTAATTCTTTTTTCAAACGTCATTTCTGCCCGGTGTTAGCCTGCTTTATTTCATGTCTTTCTCTTTTCCCCCCAGGCACTAAGGGAGAAAGAGAAAGGCGATTGGAAACAGTTATGTTGTGAAGAAAAGAAGGCGCTGTACCGGTCCTCATTCTGCCAGACCTTCGCCGAGTTCCAGCACCCCACGGGCTATTGGAAGTTCGTGTTAGGCTCGCTGCTGGTCTCTGTTTCGTTCGGCTTATGGTCTATGATCTTCTATCATTTTAACGGTATGTTCATCTATCCATTTGTGCATGGTAAAATTTTTGAAAATCCAACGGGAACCTCCCATTTTCCCGGAATATCGTATTCTATGTGTCAGGGACAGGAATACCGATATTTTGTATCGATATATCGATACCCGATACCAGTAATAATAAAATAATAAATAAAAATAAAAAAGCCTTTTTATTCCATAATTAATTAATTGTACATGTTTGATTTAAAATCATTTAATTTGACCAAAATATTAAATTAAATTATTAATTAAATTAAAATTAGTAATCATAATGTCTATTCGATACTTAATTAAATTTATATGAAGTTATTAGATTCTGCTGGTGATCAATAAATTTATGGACCCCTTAACGGGTAGAGGCCTCCTCTACCCGTTGTTGTTGGTAGAGTTCAAGCTTTCACTTATGGCCAGTTCAATTCAAAGAGCTCTTGTACTTTATTGTGCAATAATTTCAGGTATTCTTTCAGTTAGTGTGGGTCCTTAAAATTTATGGTTTTATTGCTAAATTTTGCTGTACTTTTCTTAAGTCCCGCAATTTTAATAGTTCCTCTTACTAGTCTGTGATCGCTTGGAAAGGAATTCTTGTTTATAACTTCAATGTTGGTGAACTGTTTTGGTTTGTTCGTGAGTATAAAGTCTATTTGATTTTTTCTTTTCTTATCGGGTGTGATCCACGTCCATTGATTTTTTGGCTTCTTTTTGAAAATTGTATTAACTATGGTGAGTCTGTTTTCTAAGGCATATTGTAGTAGGTGTTCACCTCTTTTGTTTCTTTTCCCATAGCAGCATGGGCCCATGACGTTATCTTCTTCTGGTTTTCTCTGACCGATTTTTGAATTGAAATCGCCTATTATTATCATGTTTTTACTTGCTTGGTTTTGTGCTTTGCGTAATAATTGGTAGAAAGACTCTACTTCGTTCTTTGTGGCTTTTTTGTTGGAGCATGTGCCTGAATAATTGAGAGACTGTTTTTTTTTTCAAATTTCATGTTTAGCATGCACACCCTTTCCGATAATCCTATATAGCTTTCTATATTAGCTTTGTATAATTTTTTTATTAGAAAACCGACTCCGTGTTGTCCAGGCGTCTTTCCGGTATAGCAAAATATGTGATCTGAGTCTTCTATCATACTATTGCCTGTTCTTCGGACTTCTGACAAGCCCATTATGTCATATTTAATATTGGATAGAGCTTCTTTTAATAAAATCATTCTTTCAGGTGTGTGTAAGGATCGGACATTGTAAGTGCAAATGTATAATTTGTTTTCTGGAGGGTTGTAGTCATTAGATCCCGCGGTGACAAGCCGATACCAGTATTTTATCGATATTTTAATACTGGTATTATACAGGGTTACTGGAAACTAACGCAAAACCTTTTAACATCGGAATCAAACTCCCCAACACATTATAGATCTGCAAGAAAAAAGGCAAAAATTGCAGAAAATAAAATGGGCCTCCCATACAAATTCACTGATCACCTGGTCGAGTTTCTATGGGGATTCCAATTTCTTTTCTTAGATTTTTTTTTATTTTTTTCTTGCAGATCTATATTATGTTAGGATTTTGATTCCGATGTTAAAAGGTTTTGCGTTAGTTACCAGTAACGATGTCCAAAAGGTGTTTTAATTAAGTACAAATATTTTAAGAGGTGATTCAGTCCATCATTTTGAACAACTTTTCCCAATAAATATATATCGAAATACGAATTTTTTTTGCATTTTTACAGTAACTATATCACGTGACTACTTCGATTTGTATGAGAACCTAAATATTTTTTTCGCATTTCGATATACATTTATTGGGCAAAGTTGTTCAAAATGATGGACTGAATAACCCCTTAAATATTTGTACTTACTTAAAAAGGACATTGTATAGAATAAAATTAATTAATTATTTATTTTAAATTTGTACCTATTACGCATTTGGCTGTGGATTTTAATAGTCTGAAATAAAAATTATTTTATTTATTTATTTTATATCAATATTTTGTATAAAATACTGGTATTTTATCGATATTTGTATCGATATATAAATAATAATAATAAATAAATAAATATATGGGGACAAATAACACTGATTGAGCTAGCCCCAAAGAAAGTTAGAAACTTGTGTTATGGAATACCAACTCAACGATACCATATTTTATAACAAATACATATATAGATAAACATCCAAGACCCAGGACAATTTGAAAAAGGCCATTTTCCAACTTGCCCTGACCGGGGATCGAACCCGGGACCTCTGGGTGGCGGACTAGCATTGTGACCACTACGCCACGAAGGTCGTCGCGATGGTTATATTCGCATTTATAATATTAGATATTAATAGTGGCCGTGTGATTTCTGGTCTAGCATTGGACATCTGTTTCTCTGCCATCTTCTACTCTTCGTGTCGTTGAATTAAAACAGTCAAAAAAAAATGGTAGTGTGCAACATCCCGGGCAATTTGTATGGGAATGTCGTTTTTTTTTTTTTGCCTGTTATTTTAATTTAATTATACTATAGTGATCTAGTATAGCCCATGGTTCGATTTATTACGGTTTAGAGATAAGTCGTTCGCGATTGAACGAATCAAAAGGAACGGGTCATTAGTTCGTCACGACCCACTCGTTCACTTCTACAAAAATGATTCGGTCGTTTGTTTCTGGCTTTTTTTTTTACTTCGGCCGGCTTGAGTCGAATCGATTACGGCGAACGAAACGAACCTTTTCGTTCGCGATCGATTTAGCTCACCTCACACTCACTGACAGACCCGCGCCTACGCTGCGACCTGCGAACGAACGGAGCGACACTGCGACAAGATTCCGAATGTTTACGAAAGTTCACATAAAAATGCAATATTAAGAGTCCATTTTTGCTTACTTATTTTTACTTAGATATAAACACTTTCTAGTGTTTTCTTCATACAAAAAACCGTAATTTAAATGTCTCTGCGTTTGAAAAATGGCACCACAGTATCTATTCGCTCGCAATCGGAAGCCGTTAACGATTGTTTCGTAAGAAAACCAATCAATCGATTGAACGGGTCGAAAGACCCGGGTCGCCTACTGAACGGTTCAGTATTGATTGAGATCCTAAAGATTGAACGAACGACACATGTCTATTACGGTTGCGTTAGTAATTACACAAGCTTGCATTGCATTGTGTACCCTATACAGGTATTCTATCATGCTTGATGCTATAAGTAAGCATCCCTTTCAATAAGTGATTCGAGTATTCGCCACTAGATGTCATGTTATACAGACTATTTAAACGATCGTGAGAAAGTACCTCCGTTTTGTGTCAGCGCGCTTTAGCTGTAAGCAGTCAACGTCAGCAATAAATCGATAGCAAATTTCCTTCTTTCACTCGAGCACCTATTTAACAGTGCGTAAGCCGAGGCGCAGTCTCTTCCTCCTATAGATTATGAGGAGTACCGGTACCCATCTAGAACAGGTATTAAGGTTCCGAAATGAAAAGAAACCACACAATACCGGTACAGAAACTTTTGGTACCGGTTGCAAGCCTTGGTACTAAAATGTATCGCCATGGTGCCAGGTTTTCTCTACTTGGTTTTTTGTTACAGTAACTGAGCCACTGCCGGCGTCCTACTCAAAAGCGTCGCAGAAGGCGCAACTCAGGAGGATGCTGGAGCTAAGGGTGAACCCAATCGACGGTCTGTCTTCCAAATGGGACTATGACAATGATAGATGGAAGGTATTTATTTGTCTGTTTGCTAAAACTTTATTGATTGATTTTAGCGGTCTATTAAAAGGTGTACAATGCGACACAAATAAGTTGAACAAAAATGGCGGACTTCAAAGCATTTTTGTACAAATTCCCAGCACGTAGGTTGAACCAAAATGGCGGTTATCGGCGCAGGTACAAGAAATGCATCGACGACCGCCATTTTGGTTAAATTTTGGGAATTGGGAATTTGTACAAAAATGCTTTGAAGTCCGCCATTTTTGTTCAACTTATCTGTGTCGCATTTTATTTACTGGCAAGCGAAGCGTACTACATCCACCCACAAGTTGATCACACGACTTGACCCAGGTCGCTGGAAAGCGCTGGATGCAGGCCGCTCTAGATCGGTTATTTTAGAAATCTTTGGCAGAGGCCTATGTCTAGCAGAGTACATAATAAATATAATTATATACGGACAAATAACACTGATTGAGCTAGCCCCAAAGTAAGTTCGAGACTTGTGTTATGGGATACTAACTCAACGATACTTTATTCTTTATCAAATACATATGTATATAGATAAACGTCCAAGATCCAGGTTAATCTGAAAAATATTTTTTTTTTCTTGACCTGACCGGGGATCGAATCTAGGACATCCGGTGTAACAACGTGGCATAATGACCACTAAGCAACAGAGGTCGCTAAAATGATGATGAGTACTAGAAGAAGGGAACAGTACATAGGCGGACTAATCCCAAGAAGGATACTCTTCCAGTCAAACCTTGAATTAAGGCGGCCCTTCCCGGCCGCTCTGTTTTCAACGCGAGCATAGTTTGAAAAGCTTGGTGTTTCATCCAGAGCAATGCTAGAAAAAAAGGGAAACCAAAAGGAGAGAGATAGCGCCTCAGGGCAAATGAAATTTGTATTATTATTAACTATCCATTGAAAAATATCCATTGAATAGGGTGCGGAAATTTCATAAAACTTGTTCCAGGTGATACGTGTTTATCAGTAAGCCTTACAAGTATATGAATTAAATGTTTTTTATCCAAATTTTCATTACATTTGCGAGGTTTGTATCGAAATATTTTCTTTACTTTAACAATTTATGAGTACTTTATTAACGGTTAAAGTTCAGCTAAAATTTGTGCAAAAAAGCAGATTTTCGGAGGCTTATACTGACTTTGTTTTTCTAAATTTCAATTTTTTATTTCGATAGAAACTTAGAAATAGCGCCCAAGATACCTGTGAGTTCAAAAGTTTTCAAGAAAGATCAGATACAACGTCATAATCACGTACGAGCGTGTGTATGAAAAGTGAGACGGGAAGGCCGCTCTTAAGAGGAGAATTAAAAAAAAATACAGCACAGGGAAAGGATTGGATCTCACTTGTCAGCACGGAGCAGCAATTTTCTATGCTGCTATCCTTTTCTGTAGCTCAGAACCGTCATTTGCCAGAGCGAGAGAGAGAAACGGAACGCTTTGGCACGGCCGGTGCAGCATAGAAAAGTGCTGCTCCATGCTGGCTGACAAGTGAGATTCAACCCTTAGATAGTTGGTACGATTAAGGTGAAGTGAGTGCGTTAGTGACGCCTTCATCAATTTATATCATCAATGTGTCTGTTACATTGAACATAATTAAGACGAAGTGGTAGCTAAAGTGGCGCCCTCATTTGAAATAAATTGTTTAAAACTAAATATGGTGATAATTAAAAATTTAATTTGTATCACTGTCTAGAAAGACGTTTAAACTATTTTATGAATAACCTTTGAAAGTAATATTGGTAGTCCGTCGAGTTTTAAAGCGGGTTTTTGCCAAAAGTGGCCACTTTTGGCGAATACCCGTTTTAAACTAGACGGACTATTAGTAATAATTTCAAAGGTTATTCATAAAATAGTTTAAAGGTCTTTCTAGACAGTGATACAAATCAAATTTTTAATTATCACTATATTTAGTTTTAAACAATTTATTTCAAATGAGGGCGCCACATTAGCTACCACTCCGTCTTAAGAAAAAATCGGGGCGATGGAGACATACTAATAGGGTAAGAATTTAAAAATAAAAATGCATGGTTATGTTTTACAAACTGGTTACTTAGTTACTTTAATTTTCGGCTTCACTCATACAAATATTGTTGTAATATGTATGCACTCTTGAACAAATAAACGTTATTTAAATTTTTTTTAACTGTCTGTTTGTACACGCAAATACTGGACAGATGGGTTCGAATGTTTTTTATTATATAGGTATATAGCAGTTAGGCCAGGGCTCATATTTTATTATATAAGGACATTATATATATAGGGACAAATCACACAGATCGAGTTAGCCCCAAGTAAGTTCGAGGCTTGTGTTATGGGATACTAACTCAACGTTACTGTATTGTATAACAAATAAATTATTTAGATAAACATCTAAGACCCAGGCCAATCAGAAAAAGATAATTTTAAATTTTGAACTGATCGGAGATCGAACCCGGGACCTCTTGAGTAGCGGACAGGCATGTTAACCATTAATATAATATATTCTATGTTTTTATGTATTAGTTCATTATTAATTCATAAGTATTGTATATTGGTTCAATATTGTATCTATTTACAGTAAATCCTACATAATTATACACTCACTTCTTCCTTTACTCAAATAAAAGGTTGACTGGAAGAGATTGCTATGCGATAAGTCCGCCTTTGTATCATAATTCTGTCTTCTTTTTGAAGGTTTTTTAAATGTATTTCCTTTTGCAATAAATAGTACTTGTATTTTATTAATATTTCTCTTTTGTTTCAGTAATAAACTACTTTACCTCATAGGATTTTGTTTTAGATTCGTCTGATATTATGTAGTCATGTATTTTCTCTTTATTCTGCAATAAAATTACGTCTTTTTTTATTTTTTGTGGTTTCATTTATGACTGCTACGGGTATATCGACAACATATTAATATTTTCAAAGAGCATTAGAGGCACTTGCGTCAGCTGCTTGAGCGTCTTAATACCTGAATTATCCGGGGTTCAGAACAGCCCCCATTTGAAATAAATCATTGGACAGGAAATCGAGACATCATTTAAAATTTTGTCTTGACCAGGCACTAGATAACCCTTCAAACTATTTTATAGGCTACTGTTTACAATTTAAAGTGAGAATGTGAAGCTTTTATACGCACATGCGCCAAAAGTGACTGTTTTTCGCAATTGTGCGTAGAAAAGCTTGACGTTCTCACTTTAAAGTGTAAATAGTAGTTCAGAAGATAGCTTTATTTAGTGTCTGGTTAATAAAAAAAATTAAATACTGTCTCCATTTCCTACCGAATGATTTATTTATTTCAAATGGTGGCGGCACTGGACCCCGGAAAATTCAGGTATCCCCTTAATCAGTAGGGGATACTCATCAACACTGCGAAGTGCTTATTTCTGCTGTATCATTTACAGTCTGCTGTTGTATCTATGCCGCTTGATTCAAAGGTCCAGGATGTCAAGGAGTTTTCCGTCCCTAAGAGCACCACAACGGGAAGATCTTCCCTCCAGGCATGGTGTTGCACCTGGGAAATCACGGCTCCGACGGTGTATCGACGAAGATCATATATGTTAAGTGGCAGCAGAACTCTCAGATCGAGATGTAGGATACTGCTGGCGCCATCTCGTATGCTTCTTGAGAACAATGTTGCCGATTGTTCATTCATTGTTTATGGTTGCAGTTCCTCGTATTGGCGTAGAGGTCGCCACAACCTTAAAGTATACGGATTAATTGGGTGACGTCGACGGAGAGGCCTATGCTCAGCAGTAGACCTAAGAAGGGCTGTGATCATGATGATGATGCAGGTTGATTTTGGGCCCCCTATCATCGGCAGCCTTCCATATCCCATTGTTGGGAATAGGCGTATCTCAATGCATGCTAACCACCTTCGTTGAAACCAGTTTCGACCCGTGACTCTTAGTCATCGACCCATCTAGCTCTCGGACGACCCACACTATGTTTATTATCAAGGACAACCACTCTGTCAGCACTCTACTCCATCTATCGTCACCTCTTCTTGCCAGGTGTCTTGCCCAACTCCATTTGATCCATAACACGCTTTCCGGCATCCTGAACTTTAGCTCTTTGTTGGATCACGATGGTAGTGATTCAGTCTTGTAGTTTGATGTCGAGTATGGCTCGCTCCATGGCTTTTTGTGCAACTCTTACTCGGTGCACCACCACCTGAGTCAGCGTCCATGCATCGCCACCATAAGTCATAGGCAGGACACACTTATTAAAGTAACTGGTGTTCAGACATTGTGGGATACGGCACAACTTCAAAATGTTTTCTATTTTTCTTACCTGTATATTTAAGCAGCAATCTAGTGTTTGCCGCGACAGGGAATCAGACCAGTAGTAGCACAGGTATGGCACTCCATAAAAGTGGGGTATCATTTATGCCTGCACTACTACAAACGAAACATACATCCGTGCACACAGCAATGTGTGTGTGGTGAGTTCGCCCGCAGCTCAATACCCTCCTCGTGGAAAGAAGATTCCGTTGTGTATGTACTTACATATATAAAGATTCTGTGCCAGTAGGGAAACCAGCGGATTGATGGTCAGACGATAATGTGCGGTTGACGGGGAAACAACAGGCAGGCACTGGCGCAAGACCATAGAAAATGGATGCAATAGCCCATCCATTACAACAAGATTAGAAAATAACAATAATAACCAGCCAAGTGCGTGTCGGGCCAAGCGCAGTGTAGGCTTCCGTTAGTTACGAATGCCGACTTTGAATGCATGCGACATAAGACGTCTACAAGATGAATTTTCTATTAAATTCGTATTAAGGCGAAGTGGGTGCGTGTCAAGCGCCCTCACTGGAAATAATTCTTTTAATCGTAAATGTGGTGATAATTAAAAATTGTATTAGATGATTGCCCTAGATGTACAGGGCAGGACACGCGCCCACTTCGCCTTAAATATTCCTTTTCCGAGTACATTTATTTGGTCGCCTATAACTTTTTTATTTATAAACCCTACTTAACGTTGTTAGATATCCTTTAAACTTCGTTATATACTTAAAGGAAATAAACTACATATCTTGTTCTAAAAAGATCTAATAGAGGCCAACCAGAGGGGTATAAATGTGGCGAAATTCTGGATCAATACAATTAAGATAACAAGTATTGCCATTGCCACGATAAATAAATAAATATATACGGACAAAATCACACTGATTGAGCTAGCCCCAAAGTTTGTTCGACACTTGTGTTATGGGATACTAACTCAACGATACTATATTTTATAATAAAGACTTAAATAGATAAACATCCAAAACCCAGGACAATTTAAAAAAAGGCCATTTTCCAACTTGCCCTGACCGGGGATCGAACCCGGGACCTCTGGGTGGCGGACTAGATAAGAATAAGAATATAATTATTGGCGTGAAATTTTTCACGTTTTAATATACAACCGTTACCAGAAAAGGAGGGATATACTATTTATGAACAACTTTTGAAAGTAAGGAAGGGGGGAGGGGGGACAGGGGGGGGGAGAACGACGACACTTGACTCTAACAAAAATGAGCACGCTGTGATCTGTTGTGTGTGTGATGTGATCTGTTTCGAAAGTATATTTTAGAAACAGATCCCTAAATCGAAAAATGATGTTAAAAACTCACAATATTTTTGGGTTAGTCATGATTTTTTTACCACTTTTTGCATGACTAATATACATACACATCATACCCATGCTAAATTACAGCTTTCTAGTACTTATAGTCTCTGACTAGAACCACGGTCAGGCAGACCGACAGACAGACATGGCGAAACTATAAGGGTTCCTTTTTTAAGGATCACTCAATGGTGGGTTGAATGAGGCTGAAAATGGTGATGATTTTTGTTTGAAGTCGCAAAGTTTGGAAACTTGAAAACAGAAAAGTAGCCCTGGTCTTCTAAGAAGCATAGCAACGGAAGAAACGGAATGTGGGGGAGAGGTTAACTACTAAGCAATTCAGAGAAAACGTTTCTCATAAACATACGAAAAACAATAAAACTAAATGTTTTTATTTTGTAACTGTATATGTTTAAGTAAGTTATATTTATTCATTTTAACCAGAATAATACCATTATGATTATTAAAATTAGACTAAAAACTAAAATTCTAAAGTTATAGTACTCATATTTTCAAGTCCCATGTTAATCGAGCGATTTCAAATTTTTCGCATTTCGCTATTTATTTCTTGAGATGAGAAGTGCAATCAGTGTCATGGAGTTTGCTTAAAAAATGCACCAGTGGAAAAAATAAATCACTTTAAAATATATTATATGGAAATGTTTCGAAATCCAGTCGAGTGTGTAAGTCTGTTCTCTATATTCTATGGAAATTTTTCGAAATTGATCGAGTGTTTAAGTCTGTTCTCTATATTCTATGGAAATTTTTCGAAATTCAATCGAGTGTTTAAGTCTGTTTTCTATAATCTATAAAAAATTTTCGAAATTCAATCGAGTGTTTAAATCTGTTCTCTATATTCTATGGAAATGTTTCGAAATTCAATCGAGTGTTTAAGTCTGTTCTCTACATTCTATGGAAATGTTTCGAAATTCAATCGAGTGTTTAAGTCTGTTCTCTATATTCTATGGAAAGTTTTCGAAATTCAATCGAAAGTTTAATTATTTTCACTAGCTCTGATACGATTAATCTTACAGGCAAGTTGTGTTAGATACATGGATTGAATTCTTTTCCCCATAGAATTATTTGGCAATTTGAGCTTCAATTTATTCATAGGCGTAAAGCCCTTTTTCATTTGCAGTTCTTTAAGTCGCTTCACCTTAAACCAGATGTCGTCCTCTCCTATTTTCGAACGATGACTTGATTCTTGTGTATTGTCATCGTCGTCTTTCCATTTTTTTACATTCATTTTCTTTGGTACTATTTCTATATCTACCTTTTCGTCTAGATTTCGCTCAGATGACAATTCTATACTCATTCCATCACTAGATTCGTACTCGAAATTTTCATTCGTCTCTAACGATGTTAATAATAACTTTGTATTAAAATCATTTTGATTTGATTTGAAAAGTGTCTCATTTGTTGATAAGACTTCATGAACTATGTAACGCAACTCATCACTGTCAGGTATGAATTGGTTGACGAACTCATACGGGATAGCATCTGGTAAACCAATGTCCTTTACTGAAGAAGGCAATGTTGTAGTAAAAGGTGGTACAGTCGTTACGGTAGGTATATGTAGACCAGGGATGACGACAACACTTTTGTTGAGTAGTGAGTGATGTGCTGCATCTACGGTCGTAGGTGTTTGAAATATTATTTTCATTTCGTCCTCTATTTCTGGATCTTGCTCGATAACTTCGGTGAGCATGTTTTCTGGTTTGTCTAATTCGCGTACCAGTTTTCTCAGGATAAGCACCTCTTCATGACTGTTTCGTAGTATGGGGGACCTCTGGGCGAAAAGAGCTTGGTCGGATAGCCAAAAACGGCCCGATAATGCCGTTTTGGGAATTTTCTGGAAATTGTAGGAAATAGTAACATGTGGGAAGTGTATTGTATATGTTATATTATTATTATTTTGAAGGTTTGTTTGTAATGAACCAAGTGATTGATTGGGACATTTTTCATAATGCCGGGGCATTATCAATAATGACAAACTACTTTGGACGAAGTAATGAATTATAATTTGGACTTCCTTATTTATCAGTTATCTTATCACATTTCTTAGACATTATGATTATTATCATGTAGTTTTAGGGCATTTTGATAATACGCAGGTACCTACTCGGGGGGATTCACCTACAGTTGATTTATTTAAGGTCTATCGACCAAGTAACTTTGGCTACCCCGATTTATGAACAAGTCTAATATATCAAATTCTACATGACCTGGGTGTTTTACGTGACTCAGCAAAAACGAGTCTGCTGGTGGCGGTTATTCTGCCCCATAGGTGATAAGCATTATAATAATGCCCGGAAGGTTTGTTTGTTTATAAAGCTTTTATTTGTTTATAAGAAAGAACACAAACAAATCAGAAAAGTAAACATACAAAGGCGGACTTATCCCGTATAGGGAAGCCATTCCAGTCAACCAGCCAGTAATTGAGAGGAATGTTTACTTATTATGCGTTTGGGGCAAAAGTGGTACAATATTAAATTACAGAAAGATATAATACAAATAATAGACGCACAACTACACAAATACAATTAAGAATAAACTATAAAAGAATATTTTAATTGTTTTTATCACACTGCCATGTGGTTTCCGGAAGCCGTGTGGTTTCCGGCAGAGTAGAATAGGGCCACTCCAAGTCCTCCCGTGGATGTCATAAAAGGCGACTTAGGGACTACAAGATAAACAAAGCTTATAAACATCAATGAGACCTCTCCAACCCGTCTGGCCAGCGAGGAGAGTGTAGGCCATGTCCTCTGGCTGCCCTGGCTAAGTATGGCTCTGGTAGTACAGAGAGGGTCGTGCTCCTGCAGTGGAGACAAAAAGACTTGATGATGATCCCACTGCGCTCTCATTTTGGGTATTTTTCAAAGCGTTCGGACATTATTAATAATGTCTTAATCGCTTGGTCCATAACATAATGCATAATATATAAGAGCGAGAGCATAACAATGGCACAGCGGTGAGCTCCTCAGCTGTACCAGCTGGCCAACTATTAGCCCCGACAGGTTAAAGTCTTTTTTCGGTATTTGGGCTTTAAATTGGCAGAACGGTTCTCGAATAGCTATCACGTAACGACAAGCGTAGGACCTAGTATATATGTTCCGACGGCATACGTGAGGTAAATGTCTTTCGACGTGTCTTCTATACAGCGGTAAAAATATAAGAAAAAAAAACAATGGCACTTCAGTGCCTTGAAGTGTCGGTTACAGTGTCGATAAATGCGTTCCGTGCATGCCATATATATATCTGTGGTGCATGCCCAATGCGCCACAAGAAGTTTTCACTTCAAAAATAAATTCGGTAAGAGATTATCCCACGGTTTTTATCTGGAGAGCCATGTTTCCTGATAAATAATCGTGGCTGATGCTAAGACTGGTCTCAAATTTTTCGAGCTGTAATTGTGATGTACAAGACTCGAGTCTTCTCAGTTAGGACTCAGAAGTTTTTACAGGACTTGACTCTTTTAACGGAAGGCTCGACGACTGCGAGTTTAAGTGCGTGAGCCTCGGAGCGTGAAGTTCTCTTTCTGCACCCGAGTCTTTTTCTGCGCCCGCGTCTTTTTACACGACTGTGAAGAGGGAGTGTTATGTTTTTCGCGTGTGTTTCAAAGCAATGATTTTTCTTTTATAAAACTGATCTGTTATATAGATAAAAGATTTCTTGCATACCTTGGATAAATAAAATTCATCTAAAATCACGCCTCGAGTCCTTGTAAGCTTTCAAGAACAGCTGATGTTCATTTTAAGACTCGAGCTCTTTTAAAGACTCGAGTCGTTGCTCAAAGAACTCGCGCTCGCCTAGCCTCGGAACTCCAAGCTTATTGATCTCATAGAGCCCCGCAAAACCGACTCGAGTCTTCACAATTAGAACTCGAGGACTCGAGTCTAGTACATGACTAGCTGTAGTAGGGTATCTGACGGAGCATTTTATCTACATCTATTGACAACAGTCACACACTTGTGAACTATTATGCATGTTTCCTTACGATGTTTTACTTCATTGAAAGCAAGTAGCTATTAGTCTACGCAAATTACCGTACATAAAAAAATATTACAAATTCAGGGATAAATGTCGGGAATCGAACCCATGTTAAAATGACAACCTAGTGGTTTCCGGCAGAGCTAACAGGACCACTCTAAGTCTTTATCAATGTCGTAGAAGGCGACTTGGGAAATACCGTAAACTAGGGTTACTTTGATCAGTTTCAGAATTCAAACTAATTTTACTCTTTAAACATTTATGTGAAAAAAAAGTGAATATCGGATTTGCTCGTATTGCTTATACCAGCAATGTTTTGAAAAAATAGTTTATACTTTATTATTTTTCGAGAAAAAAACAAAATGTCAATGATCAATTCTAAACTGCGTTTGGGGCTACTTTGATGTCCTTCTTTTTCTTGCGTAATTCGATAGTGTAACATAATCAGAACAAATAGAAACAAAATAAAAAAAAATAAAATTCGTCAATAGATTTCGGATAAATAACGTTTTATTTGTCTTTGGGAGTTGATAAAGAAAATATACGAGAAAAAAATCTTTTTTATAATTAAATGTGAGTTATTTTTCTTCATCAAAATACATTTTGCAGTCTTAATAGTGAAACCACTCAATAAATGTTATGACAATTATTTTTTAAATTATCCCAGGTTAGGGTCGAAACAAACGAGACGCAAGTTGCGTCGCGTAATAGCGCAAGTTGCGCCGCGCAACTCGCGCTCCGTGTGGCCGTTCTACCCGCGCAAGATGCGCTAAGTACATAATGTCGCACACAGATTATTCGGTCAGTTTAGCTGGCCAAAAGACAGTATTGTCTTAGTTGATTGTCATGTCAATGACTTCGTCTGAATGACGACAATCACTATCTTAGTGTATTTTTCTGTCAATGGCTTCATTTAAATGAAGACCATGAATTGTCTTAGTGGATTGTCATGACAATGGAGATGTCTGAATAAAAACAATCACTGTCTGTCTTAGTGGATTCCACTAAGACACTGATTGACTTAGACAATGATTGTATTCATTCAGACGAAACCATTAACAGGACAATCCACTAAGACAGTTCATTGTCTTAGTGGATTGTCCTGTCAGTGGCTTTGTCTGAATGAAGGCAATAATTGTCTTAGTGGAGTGTCCTGTCAATGGCTTCGCCTGTATGAAGATACCTAATTGCCTAAGTGGATTTTCATGTTAATGGATTCGTCGGAATGAAGGCTATCACCGTCCAAATGAATTAACCTGTTAATGACTTTGTCAGAACGAGTACAATCATTGTCTTAGTTGATTGACCTGTCAATGGTTTAGTCTGAATAAAAACAATGAACTATCTTTGTAGATTGTTTTGTCTATGGCTTCGTGTTAGTAAAGACAATAAATTATCACAGTATATACTCTCCTGTCAATGGGGTCGTATAAGTAAAGGCAATAATTGTCTTCATGGATTGTCCTGTCAATGGCATTGTCTAATTTTAGACAGTCCACTAAGAAAATGAATTCCCACAGTGGGTTGTCCGGTCAATAGCTTTGTCTGAATGAAGAAAATCCACTGTAATTTTTTTCTAAGGACGAAATTCCACTGTAATTTATTTCAGACGCCCGCTTAGAGATTGTGTGTTAGAGAGCGGGACAAAAATGTTTTGAAAGACTTATTTTTAAATACAAAACAGGCGTTGTCCTATGGAAATTCTAGCAAAATGGTGCCGTTTTTCCATATTCTCTCCATCCATCGTTTGTGTGGCAGAAATCGCTTTTAGCGATAAGACCGCCAATTTTACTTTTTTTTTTGTATGTACATTTTACCTTTTATAATTTTTTTGTATAAAATAAAGTATAACTTACGATGATTATGCTGAGTTCCATAAAAAAGTAGTTTTTTTTATAAATGAAAATCGTTGACCCACAGAGAAAACGATAATCGTAATCGACTTGGGAAATGATAATTGGCTATGACAGAGGAAATGAGAAAATCTCAAAATTTAAAATCACAAAATATAAATTTACTTACCTATGCCAATAAATTGCTTACTTAATTATTATGTTGAGCTCTATACAAAAAAAATGATTTTTTATAATGATTATCTGAATGAATTCATCTGAATGAAGACAATCCACTGTCATCATTAATTGAGGATAGTCTAAGCAAAAGCAAAGCAAAAAACACTTTATTACACCAAAACACGTGAAATTTACATTTGAATACATAGGTAAATCAGATGTACAATAGGCGGCCTTATCGCCAAGCCAATCTTTTACAGGCTACCTTTGGGTGACAGGATTGGGAAGTAAAAATAATAATAAATAAGTGGTGCGATAGTGAAAATTAACTAACTTAAATTATATTGAGATATCAAACAGTAAAAAATATTATACATATATAAAGGATAAGTAAGATAACTTATTTAGGATAAAAATAGTAATAAATATTGATTCTTAATACGTAATATATAAGTATATATACACACATATATATATATATATATATATATATATATATATATATATATATATATATATATATATATATATATATATGTCGGAGCGTAATATGCAATGGCTGTATAAAACTAGATTACTTTGAATAATTCGATGACGTTTGGCAGTAATTCCGTGTCAATGTCATTTTGGACGGTTGACGAAGAAAGAATAGAGGACGCGGTATGAGTTCAATGTAAAATTCCCGTTTTATAATTTTACACGCGCAAAGAGAAAGTTGTTTACTACAAAATGCAACGGTTGGATTTGAAATGGCAATATTCGTTAGCAACAAGTTATAAGACCGGTCGACCTAGCGACAGGGACAGTCTTGTTCAGGCGGCCGTATTGTGCACAACTCGTTTGTGTAGTTTGCTGTAGCTTGGCCATGACTCTTTTAATTGTGATTATTGTAATAGATGTGGATTGGTGAACCGATTTATTACAATGACAGTTTGTTTAAGCAAGACGGAAAGCCCAGGTGTATACACAGTATTCAATTCTGTGGGGCCAGGGAATTCAGACATGGTGGTTGGAATTCATGTTTCAAGTGCGGAGGCGGAGCACTGGAATTCCGTCACATTTTTATAAGGCTCACGGAAGGTCTCTCATGTGCAGCATCGGTAAGGTGACGTGACTGTATGTAAGTTTTCATCCTGATATTATAGTCTGTTTTCGTACTGTAAGTTAGAAGTGGGTAGTTCGCGTCACTCGGGATGTCACATGCCGATCACGCCATGCTCTGCCCGCCCGCTTTTACTCGGCCGTTCTGCGACATCAGAAGTGGGATGTTGATCTGCAGCTCACATTAGAGGTAAGATTTGGATCTGGAGCTCACATCGGAAGAAGATCCTGTTGAATGCTACTTATGGCATGGTTCGCTCTTTGTTCAGAGCGTTAAGATGCTAATACCGTCTTTACTTCTAGAGGTAAGGTACTAAAGTGTTAACGAGTAAATTACAATGTGTCTAGTAGCTGGAAACCACGTGTTGTGGCCAGATGGGAGCTAGCAGATAAACGCAGCTAGTGCTGAAAATTCCTGGTGAAGTGGCGGGAAAACGCGAGCGGATCTCGTGTGTCTGTGCTCGCCGCACATGGCTTATCTGCTGGATCGCCATGAAAAATTGGTGAGTTTTCATTTTATTTTCGACTTTAGAGCAAAGTGCAACTAATTTTAAATTCTTCAGTTCTTAAGTGTAAAGCTTTATAAAATCTTGTCTTTTGACCACTATTCAAGCAGTAAATAGGTTTTGAGTACGCTAGTTTTACAAAGAGTGTGTAACATTTGCTAAGCTTAGTGAACTGATTTGGTTTTGTTGCGTGGAGGCAACATGAAGTTATTTATCTTCACGAGATTTTTGGTAGTGAGAATTATTAACTTGCCATGAATTTACTGAC
The DNA here is from genome assembly GCA_943193695.1 of Acrobasis suavella. Lineage (NCBI taxonomy): Eukaryota > Metazoa > Arthropoda > Insecta > Lepidoptera > Pyralidae > Acrobasis > Acrobasis suavella. The sequence continues at coordinate 13,848,516 of OW971951.1, forward strand.
TAATACAGATGAAGTTGCTCCATCTACTAGCTCTAAACAAAATGTTATTTGCTAACTAGTAACGATTGTCGATGGTAAAGAGTTGGTGATGATGATGGCTTCATCATCATTAATGACGAGGTGATGATGATGATCACAAAGGTGATGCTGTTGATGATGAAGAGGGTGATGCTGTTGATGATGAAAAGGCGATGATGATGATGACGATATCATCTTTGATGACGGGTAATGATGATGATGATAAAGTGGTGACGACTACGTCAGGAAGTCTACAACGGTCAAGGTCATGAGTAAAGACATGATTTAAGCGGGCTTCACACCGTTTACTAAGTGCGTATTATTATTTTAAAACTACCCTTTCATTGCTGTGTTGTTTGAAGTAAAATTCCGTTACTTGAGTCAATTTTTAATCTAGACAGTTCAAAACGAGGAATCATGCTGATAATTTACTTTTCGAAAAGATTTTACAAACACGTTACAATAATGCGATAAGCAATACCATTTTTATTTTTAGGAAGTCTATACCAAACAGGTTAGATTGCAAATGCGTTAACAATATTCTTACAACGATAGCTTTAGTGCGAAACCCCTGTAAATGGCTCTGTACAAGTTTGTTTTGTTGACAATATTAGTTACCCAGTTAAGACGTATTTTCTCGTATTTCACGTTCAGTCATTTGCTGACTTGTGAGGGTTGTGATGAGTGCTTTCCATTTATGACGGTCTTTCACCTTTTCAAGTACTTTAGAGATTTTGGAGATAATAACTAAACTCAATAACGGTGAACTGGATAGTGATTTAGCGCAGACGTATGAAATGAGATCCGGCGTGTTACATCGCAAAGTCCAACGCAATCGTAGATCTCGAAGTCTACCTATAGTTTCCAGAGCACTAGGGTGGTCGGTTGTTAACACTACACATGAGTCTCTCGTTCATCTTGGATGGGAAAAGACACTGGAGAAAATGTTTGATATTTACAGATTTGAACAAATGTCAAAGTTTGTTAAAAAGTTTGTAGAAAACTGCGCTACATGTAAGATGGCGAAATCGCATTCTGGCAAGATCGCTGCTGAACTACATCCTATTCCCAAGGTTGCTATACCCTGGCACACTCTACATATCGATGCCACGGGCAAGTTAAGCGGTAAAAACGATCGGAAGGAATATGTTTTCGTCCTGATAGATGCTTTTACGAAGTATGTCGTCCTGTACCACAGTCTTAGCATTGACACTGCTAGTAGTATTCGTGCATTAAAGAGTTGTGTCACTTTATTTGGTGCCCCGAGTAGAGTAATCGCTGATCAGGGACGTTGTTTTGCCAGTGCCGAATTTCGTGAATTTTGTACATCTCACAACATCAGCTAGCACCTGATAGCGACAGGAAGCTCGCGAGCCAATGGTCAGGTAGAGAGAGTCATAAGCACATTAAAAAATATGCTTACATGTGTAGACAAGTAAAGACCGCTCATGGCAAGACTCTCTTCCAGACGTACAATTAGCTCTTAACAGTACTATTAGTAGAGTTACCAAGCATAGTCCCCTAGAACTTCTTATAGGTAGAGTTGCACGTCCAATCGATCTAATGTTCTCTGATGAGCCAGAAATTAACATTGACTATGCAAGATCCGAAGCTATCAGTAACATGGACAGGAGTGCACAATACGAGAAGACGAGGTTTGATTCAACTAAGTGTAAATTCAATCGATTCGTTGTGGGTGATTTTGTGTTGCTTAAGAATGAAGAGAGAAACCTAACGAAACTCGATCCAAAGTTTAAGAGACCATATAAAGTAATTGAGGTTTTAGACGGTGACCGATACACATTAAAAGCATTAAACGGTAATCGCCAGTATAAATATGCTCACGACCGATTAAGGAAAATGCCTGACCCTAATTCTCCCTTAGAGTTTGATGACAATTCAGAGTCTGCGGATGAAACTGTTAGTTGTCAAGAGTAGAGTCAGAAAATGTTGCGGGTCTTTATTGATGATACTAAAGATTTTGCAATATCGTTTTACGATGTGCTTGTGTGTATAAGTGCTGGTTAAGCGCTGCACGGTTAAGCGATGGTGTTTTGTTATCACTGGTTAAGTGGTAGTGCATGTAGCGCTGGTTAAGTGCTACGATTCGCTTTGCTGGTTAAGCATTGCGGGAGTACTGGTTAAGTACTCGATAGTATGTGGCACTGGTTAAGTGCTACGATTCGCTTTGCTGGTTAAGCATTGCGGGAGTACTGGTTAAGTACTCGATAGTATGTGGCACTGGTTAAGTGTTACGATTCGCCTTGCTGGTTAAGCATTGCGGTTTGGCTGAGTGCTGGTTAAGTTACTCAGTGATAAGTAGTGCTGGTTAAGTGCTACGATCTCGCCATGCAGACGAGGCGTTACATAGTATGATACTGCCGCTTGATTGGTGATGTAAAGCACTAGTTAGGTTTAAGATAGCGCTTTTGAACCCTATTTTGACTAAAGTTTAACGATAGTAAGTTTTGTGATATGTAGTTCTTGACCACGCAATATTTTGATTTAAATTGAGTGTTTAAAATTTTATGTGATAATAGTTTTTCTGAGCTGTCCTGATACCGATATTTTCTAAATTTGTGAAGTCAGGATAGCCGAGTGGACTTGTTACTCGCGTTATTTGTCTCTACTTTCAGATGCGATCTCCCACGAGGACGTGTGAGTGTCAGAGATGGCCGTGTCGTGGAGTACAGTATCTGAGAGTAGAAGATTATGGAATGCCAAGCAATATTTTGTAATGATTATTAATTCTAGTTTATTTAACTGATTTGTTTAAGGCAATAGTTTAATTTGCTTGAGTGTGTTTAATTGTGTCGCGATCGTAGTTGACACTGACAGATAACGTTTGACGTTATACGTCAACTGTCAGTGACAGATGACAGCAGGGCGGACCGGAGAATGGAGATAGCTACACTATCAATAGTAAGGAAAAAAGGATAGAGACATGGAGTTAAACTGGTATAAGGCCTAGGGAACTAATTTTTGTTTTGTTTCAACTATGTTAATCGAAGTTTAGTTAAGGATTTAATAATTTAGAAGTTAATTCATGTTAATCGAAGTTTAATTAAGAATATAATAATTTAAAAGTTTTGGTCAGGTTTGGCCGAACGGTATACTTTTTGTGTTTTGTTTCGATTTTAGTTACAGCACCCGAGGTCGGGTGCACTGTCAGAATGGCCGTGTCGGAGCGTAATATGCAATGGCTGTATAAAACTAGATTTCTTTACTTTGAATAATTCGATGACGTTTGGCAGTAATTCCGTGTCAATGTCATTTTGGACGGTTGACGAAGAAAGAATAGAGGACGCGGTATGAGTTCAATGTAAAATTCCCGTTTTATAATTTTACACGCGCAAAGAGAAAGTTGTTTACTACAAAATGCAACGGTTGGATTTGAAATGGCAATATTCGTTAGCAACAAGTTATAAGACCGGTCGACCTAGCGACAGGGACAGTCTTGTTCAGGCGGCCGTATTGTGCACAACTCGTTTGTGTAGTTTGCTGTAGCTTGGCCATGACTCTTTTAATTGTGATTATTGTAATAGATGTGGATTGGTGAACCGATTTATTACAATGACAGTTTGTTTAAGCAAGACGGAAAGCCCAGGTGTATACACAGTATTCAATTCTGTGGGGCCAGGGAATTCAGACATGGTGGTTGGAATTCATGTTTCAAGTGCGGAGGCGGAGCACTGGAATTCCGTCACATTTTTATAAGGCTCACGGAAGGTCTCTCATGTGGCAGCATCGGTAAGGTGACGTGACTGTATGTAAGTTTTCATCCTGACATTATAGTCTGTTTTCGTACTGTAAGTAAGAAGTGGGTAGTTCGCGTCACTCGGGATGTCACATGCCGATCACGCCATGCTCTGCCCGCCCGCTTTTACTCGGCCGTTCTGCGACATATACATACAAACATTAATACATATCTACATAACAATATAAAATACATGTCATACACATAACACAACACACAACGGAAATAAGAACGAGGATAATGATGATATTATTTAAGTTACTGTATAGTTGAATTAATCTACTGCAATGGATTATCTTCATTCATACAAAGCCATGTTAGTAACTAAATTTATTGGTTAGGTAGGTTTACATTTACATTTTTCGGTTTGAAATGCTGAGAGTTTCTCTCTTATGTCGATTATGACTATAATTTTCTCCGTGGGTCAACGACTTTAAAAAACATACATCTTTCTCGCTCTTGCCTCGTGTCGCCGCCGCATGGTTTGAGAATCAGCCTGCACATACATAGAAATTAAAGTGTGGTTTTTGTTTTGATTCTTTGCTGATCATATTCATACATTAAAAGCAACAGCTTTTATATAAGTGTGACTACCATATTATAAGTTACGAGAAAAAAAAAGTACTATTTCTTTGTATGGAACCTAACATAGTAAATAACACTTTATTGCATACCAAAAATTTATAATAGTTAAAATGTACATAGAAAAAATGTATCTTTTCTAAGATCTTTTGATAGAAGTCATAGAAAAGGTCTGCTTTGCATATAAAAATAATTCTGAACATTTTTGTCCAGCTCTCTAACACTTTACCATCTCTGTGCGGGCCCGTGCGAGCACGCGTAACGCAGCGCAAGTTGCGTTGAGGCGCAACTTGCGCGTCGTGTGAACGATTGGTAGAAATTGTATGAAATGCTGTGTAAGCGCGTAACGCGACGCAAGTTGCGCGACGCAACTTGCGTCCCGTCTGGTCCGGCACTTACTAAAAAAGAGTATTCGCAGTAAAACTAATACAATTTTTCCGTTTATATATATAAATTAAGAAAAAAATGCAGTTTAGACGTTATCCAAGATCTTAAAATGACACAATTTTAGTATTTACAGGTTTTAATATTTTTGTAACTGACCGTGTCAGATCCAACAACTGCGACTGATTAACAAATATTGTTTAAAGTTTCTTGTTGAAGATGTAAAGAGTTAAAAAAAATTGAAAATCGGTCCTCAAATGACGGAGTAATCAATGAACATTAAAAAAATATACAGTCGAACATAGAACCTCCTCCTTTTTTAATGTCAGTTAAAAATGAAACGAAAGTTTTATTAGATTCACCCCGTAAATCAAAGTAACCCCAGTTTACGGCACAAGCTAAACAAAGCTTATAAACATCAATGTCACCTCTTCAACCCCTCTCCCTGGTGGAGGCCAAATCCTCTGGCTGCTGTGGCCAAGTATGGCTCTGGTAGTACAGAGAGAATTGTACTCCTGCAGTGGAGTCGAAAAAGACCTGATGATGATAAATACGAGTATAAATAAACAAACAGCAATGCTGATTGAGCTAGCCCCAAAGTAAGTTCCAGACTTGTGTTATGGGATACTAACTCAACGATACTATATTTTATAACAAATACATATATAGATAAACATCCAAGACCCAGGACAATTTGAAAAAGGCCATTTTCCAACTTGCCCTGACCGGGGATCGAACCCAGGACCTCTGGGTGGCGGACTAGCATGGTGACCACTATGCCACGGAGGTCGTCAAATGAACTGAATTACCCAAGGACCTACCTCATCGATGACGTCATTGATCCAGGACGTGTAGTGGCCAACTCTGGTGAACACGGTCGGGTCTGATACCGTGCCACAGGCGGGAGGCCCAAAGCTAACTATGCCAACCAGCGTGCCTAGCACTATCGCTGGACTCCCGATGTCTCCCTGAAACACATATATATTCCAGGCCATTATTGAAGTGAAAACTTCTTTAGCGGCGTTGCACACTTTTTTGTAATGGGTAAAAAATGTTAAACTCGCGTCAGGGCGTCAGGACACGCGATGAAGTATCTCCTCTCTTTCTACGGCCGGCGCGGCTAAAATGTATGCCTGCGCCTGCTGTTTCGTTTAGGCGGCGCAGGGCGCTTGCGCGAATGTTCGTGTGTGTTTATGTTACAGCGTGCCACGCGCATCCATGGATGGTGACAGTGACAGCTGATGGCTCGACCGTCTGTGTAGTGGCTACACTGCTGTGTATTCGTAAAATTCGTATATATAAAGTGTTTAATTAATGTAATATAAATTGTCATGTTTGTGTACGATAGCGCAATTAATAAATATTGTATTCTGCCACATAAATGATATTGCTTTTATACTGATAATTAAAGCAATTCGTGCAAAATTATTCCCTAACCATTCCAAAATATCAAAAATGCACAACGTTAATATTCAAGTTTTCACTTCTGCCGGCACTCCCGGAGTGCAACCCGTTTTTTTTAATATTTTTTTCATTTTTTAATGTCCTTTTTAAGTTTTGTTTTTTTGATTATTTTTTATTTGTTGATTCTCTAACTGGCTGAACAACACATATGTTTATACAAATACAAATTATACGATATACAACGTGAAAGGGACATACTAGGGGGGTTGAATAAAAAAATGAGAATGATACAATATGTAACAAAAACCCTGTCCGATCCTTGTAGGAGCAACTTAGGCTGTCAATATAAACAACTTTTCCTTTGGGACCAATGCTTGGAACTCGAAAAAAAAACTATATTTTCATACGAAAGTGTTCGGCCGGCAATTCGTATGAAAAAGGTCGATTCTTTTTTCGAGTTGGTCTGTGTTGCTTCTATAAGAGTCGGACAGGGTTTTTTGTTACATATTGTATACTAGTGGCTCTGAGAGCTGTGGACCTCCCGAGTCACCCGACCCGTTGAAGTTTATCAGATAATACATGCGTAATTGTCGTGAAACACTCGATTGGAACGAAGTTACTTAATCTTTCTGATTGAATATTTTTTTTATTAAACTAATAAAAATTAAAAAAAAACTAAAATAAGAAAATCTAATTTTTTTATTATTATTATTTATTTAGAACCCGCTAAATTCCATTGATGGGCAAAGGCGTCCCTCTCGGCTCTCCATTTCTATCCTCTCTATCCTGCGCTTTTGCCTGCCAGTATTATTAACTAATATTATTTATTTTCAGAACACAATACATAAAATAATTAAACTAAAAACTAAATAACCTACCTATAAACAAAAGACCCGATGGATTGACTTTGATTCCGTGGCAGAGAGGACGGAGTTTGTTGTGAGACGCAACATGCGTCAGCACTTACGCGGCGTCTTATCTCACTAGCACCATACGATCACCTGGGGCAGCTGCGCAGGCTGCTGCTACCAAAAAAAGAGCAAAGTGTTCAATGTTATCTACACATTATGATTTTGTGCCTGTCGCCGTAGAGACTGCTGGCCCATGGTGTCTGGAGGCAAGGGACTTTATTAGTGAGATAGGACGTCGCTTAAGGTATCGTGGTTATGACTACCGCTCTGGCTGGTACCTGGTTCAAAGGATATCCATTGCTATTCAAAGAGGAAATGCAGCTAGCATAATGGGTACCTTTGAGCCAGGTACAATCCGTGGGGGCATTTTTGATTGACAAATTTATATTAATTTTTAATTTTTGTATGATTTTTTAATATTTTATATGAAATATACTATGTATTACCTATAAACTAAAATATAACAAATTGTAATTCTTTACCATTCTCGACCCCACTTGAACACACAAAGATATTCATAAAAATCGGACCAGCTATTAGGAGGAGTTTAATGATTAATCACAATAATCACAAACACAATCATAAATCATATATGTCTATAATAGTTCCCTTCCCCCGACCCCGCACCTCGCACCCGTTCGCTCCGTGTGAAGGGTTCCTCCGTTAAACAGCGCGCGGCTGCAGGGCTGCAGGCGCCTGCAGCCGCCTCTGCAAGGCGATTGCGCGGGATCTTAGGAGATTCCGTTCTGTAATACTTATACTAATCCTGTGACGATAGTATGTATGTATGTACTAACGTTACAAGTTCCAGTTCCTCTGTAAACTAGTCCCGCGCAAAAGTTTTTGTTCGTCACGTACTGCCTGTGAAACAAATATATTTTCAAAACAAAAAAAAGGCATGTTTACTAAAATAATAACATCAATGATTAATCAACTGAATAATAATAACAATGAAATGTAAAAAACTTTATTTAGGGCCGTAACAGACGGGGCGCAAGTTGCGTCGCGTAACAGCTAGAGAAGGATAGTGGATAGTACTCAATCTACCCATTAGAGTATTTACTCACTAGATTTAATAAATAGAGTAAATAGAGCGTGCTCAAGTATTGACATCGCATTTGGTGTCTGTTTAGTTATTATACGTAAAATTACGTCTATGCACACCTCCCACCAAAAAATGATAATTAGTCGAAGAATTCTACTTTCAGTGTATGATTAGTATAGTATTTTCATATAATTTTGCGTCGCATATAACTTTTACCTACATTTAAGCATATTATGGCGTACGCACACACTTTCCGACAGGAATTGCAAGTGTACAATAATGAATGTAATGTACAATAATGAATATGAATATAGATATGAGTCGCAACTCATATAAATCAATCTACTCACCAAATGGATAAATAAGGATATTTATCGGGTATTTACTCAATCTACTGAGTAAATATTCAAATGGGTTGATTGAGTATTTATGCATCGTATGCATAGTACAAGTTGCGTCGCGTAACAGCTTGAGATGGGCAGTGGATAGTACTTAATCTATCCATTTGAGTATTTACTCACTAGATTTAATAAATAGAGTAAATAGAGCGTGCTTATATATTGACATCGCATTTGATGTCTGTTTACTTATTTTTACATAAATTAACGTCTTTGCACACCTCCCAGCAAAAAATGATAATTAGTCAAAGAAGCCTACTTTCAGTGTATGATTAGTATGGTATTTTCATATATTTTAGCGTCGCATTTAACGTTTACCGACATTTTAAGCATATTATTGCGTATGCACACACTTTTCGACAAAAATTGCAAGTGTATACTAGATTTAAGTTTCAAAATTGTCATGAAAACATGAAATAATTAATATTAATATAAATATAAGTCGCAACTCATATAAATCAATCTCCTCACCAAATGGATAAATTAGTATATTTATCAGGTATTTACTCAATCTACTGAGTAAATATTCAAATGGGTTGATTGAGTATTTATGCAACTCCCATCACTAGCTGTTACGCGGCGCAACTTGCGCCCCGTCTGTTACGGCCCTTAAACCGGCTTTAAAAAGGAAGGTTGTCAATTCGAATGTATATATGTTTTTTTATGTATATGTACTTAAAAAAAAACATATACAACGTGAAAGGGACATAAAAAGTAATAAATCAAACCACGGGCTATACTAGTTCACTATAGTATAGAAATTAAAATACCAGTCAAAGAAAAAAACAAATTCGGCATTTCCATACAAAAGTGTTTAGCCGCCCGGGCAATTTGTACAGGAATGTCGATTTTTTTTAGTTTTTTGATTTTTATTGCACTAAAGTGATCAAGTATAGCCCGTGGTTCGATTTATAACGGGTTTGTCCCTTCCACGTTGTATATATTCGTTTATTTTTCTCAATCATGCTCGGAAATGTAGGCATTATTGTAGTAAAAAGAAGACACGAAGTTTGTAATTCTTGGCTCGTGCATTTCTTTGCTGGACTAGGCCAGGAAAGTAGTATGAAAATTCATTGCTCAAAAGACTAATTCAAGTGTATTCAGAATGACAAGACAGTGACATTGACGTTTCAGATGACAGTTCTGTTTTTACATTTGGCAAAGACATTAAGCGTTTAATTCCATAACTTGCCATCCAGCTTATAGCTACCAATGATAAAAACTGCCCCCTTCGAGCATTTACATGAATATGCCTACAGTTTTATTATAATGTTTATATTAAATCACACGAAAATGTTTGATTTTCGTTCGAGAGAAAAAAAAAAACAATAATCTGCGGTGTTAATATTTTTGCGTAAAATATGACGGGGCTGTATGGCCTATGTTTCCTTTGCACTAAAGAACGCGGAAAGCAGTTTCTTTTCTTTTTAAGCACGTAGTGATTGATGTATATACTTTTTGCAGTTAACATTTACTGCTGTCGGTTAATATTTGCATATTTCTGGTTATTTCTTAAAAGATTTCCTAACATTTATTAAGAAAACTACTCGTCCCGCAACGCCATATTTCCCGTCCTCTTCAGTAATGTACTATTCCAAATCGGTACAAAAAACATAAAAAAAAACAAATCATTCCGAGGAATTGATATTTAATAACCTCCTTCTTTTCGAAGTCGTTTATAAAATAATATTAACATACCTACCTGGAATAGATGTTGATACAATCCTCCAAAGTCTGCAGTTCAAGAAACGCAGCGGTGAGCTGCTGGTATTTCCTTTTCTGCATTTCCTGAAATCAATGTGAATTTAAGGGCGCGTTCAGCCGACATACGCACGCCAAGCGCACGCCTTGCGCACGACCAGCGTGGTTTGAATTTGTTGAATATAATTTGAGTGCTATCACACATCAGCACATCACACATCAACTCAAATTGCATTTACCGAAGTATAGTCTAACTTTAAAAGAGGAAAGAAGGCTCCTTCGGGCGGAAAAAAGAGCATTTTGACGACCTCCTTGGCGCAGTGGTCACCATGCTAGTCCGCCAGCCAGAGGTCGATGGTTCCATCCTCGGTCAGAGCAAGTTGGAAAAAGCCCTTTTTCAAATTGTCCTGGGTCTTGGATGTTTATCTATTTATGTATTTGTTATAAAATATATTGTCGTTGAGTTAGTATCCCATACCACGAGTCTCGAACTTACTTTGGGGCTAGCTCAATCAGTGTTATTTGTCCCTATATATTTATATATTATTTCGCAAGATCCAGTAAGAGGAGAGGATTTTTTAAGAACCAATGTCGAAACAGAAGACCTAGTGGGCGAGCCTAACATATGGGTGAACTTCGCTGACACGTCGAAAGAATGGAAGAGGATCGGGGGATGAAGAGAGACAGGGCCGGCCGATCGGTCGCAGCCCAGAGGGCCATCCCAGGTATCGCTGGAGTGACGTGGTGACGTCGGACCTGCGCGAGCTTGAAGCTGGTGACAGCTGACCAGAGCTAGCACAGGACCGAGAGCGCTGGTGTGCTCTTGTGCTGGAGGCCAATACTCACTTTGGGTCGCTGAGCCAGGCTAGTAAAGTAAAAGAAGTCTAGTCGGGGCAAGCGCCGGGTGGGCGCAAGGCGGAGGCAAGGCGATCGCGTGGCGTAGGCGAGGCGTGCGCGTGTTGACTTCGGTTAATGCAATTTGAGTTGGATTGGTGTGTGATAGGACTTGAATTATACGCAATAAATTTTGGAAATTTTAGAGCGCGCTGGGCATGCGCTACGCATGCGTTAGGCGTGAGCTTGGCGTGCACGTATCGTCCGAACATACCCTAAGGCTTGGTAGGCTTAGTTTATGAGTTTTTAAAACCTGAGACAGAAAATATCATACTAGATGCTAGTATTCTTATAAATACGAGATTCGCTGCCAATGTGGTCATGACGATCAGACCATGCAGCACCTTCTCTCGTGTCCACTGTGCCCGCACACAGCTGCACAAAGTGCGACCTCTACACGGCGTTGGAGAGAGGCATAAGAGTGGCAACCTACTGGTGGGACTAAATTTAGTGTAATTTGAGCCAATCAAAACGAAAAGAAGATCAAAAGATTCGAGTAAAGAAATATAAATATATACGGACAAATTATATTGATTGAGCTAGCCCCAAAGCAAGTTCGAGACTTGTGTTATGGGATATTAACTCAACGATACAATATTTTATAATAAATACATATATAGATAAACACCCAAGGACCAGAAAAATATTGAAAAAGGCAATTTTCCAACTTGGCTTGACCGGGGATAGAACCCGGGACCTCTGGGTGGCGGACTAACATGGTGACCACTACGCTACAGAGATCGTCAAAATGGCAATTTTATTGCTATTCATTATATATTTATTTACCACCGAATTTAAGGCACATACCATTCCGTCTCCCCATCCCAAAATAAAGACGCCTTTAGCCACGACATCCTTCGGTAGACCTACAGGTAAGCTGTCTATTCTGATCTTCTTAACCGCTGTCCTTTCTGAGTTCTGAATGATGTTTAACTTGATCATCGCCAGGTTGTTCGCCAAGGACACAGGGTCGAATCCCGGGTGGAAAATAACTTCTATGGCCGGCAGGAGTTCGCCTCTGGTGTTCGCGAGTTCGCTGCCGATCCGGACATGGATTGGTCCTTCATTTGAGTTGTAAATCGTGCCTCTGAAAAACAATAATTACTAAACAACCGATTTCGATGAAATTTTATAGAACCACCTGACAAGCATGCCCTTTTAAACAAGAAAAGAATTATTAAAATCGGTTCATAAATGACGAAGTTATCGGCAATTACACAAAAAAAAACATTTTTTTTTTGTTTGTCGAATAAAGATTTTCTTTCTTTCTTAAAAAAATATATGCAATATGTAACAAAAACCCTGTCCGATCCTTGTGGGAGCAACTCAGACCGTCAATATCAACAACTTTTCCTATGGGACCAATGCTTGAAACTCGAAATAAAAATAGACATTTTCATACAAAAGTTTTCGGCCGGCCCGACAATTTGTTTGAAAATGTCGATTGGTCTTCGAGTTTCAAGCATTGGTCCCATAGGAAAAGTTGTTCATATTGACGGTCTGAGTTGCTCCTACAAGGATCGGACAGGGTTTTGTTACATATTGTATATGCGGTTGAATTGAGAAACCTTGTCCTTTTTTGAAGTCAGTTAAAAAGTCCTCCTGTTTTTAAGGTTAGTTAAAAACCTCCTCTTTCTCTGGAGTCGGTTAAAATCGAATTAAATATATAAACTATTGTACAGGTAAAATAATTCGTTCATTGTCATCAAATCGCGTCTCTATGAAAGGAAAGGAGCTGAAGCTGTCTAAAAACATACTTACTAAAACCACAGAATAAGTACTAGTACTTACGTACAGAAGTTTTAGTTAGAAAAGAAATTCAAAGAAATATCTACTCAATATTTGGCGGTATCTACGGTGGCGTCGCTGGTCGGCAGAGTTGGGCGTAGTTAACTACAATTGTGTAGTTTGATTACAAATTACAATAACATGTAGTTAACTACAAGTAGTTGAAATTACATTAAATTTAATTACAACAATTGCAACTACTGTAGTTGTAATTTGTAATTGTAATTAAGTAGTTATAACTACAAATTACAATAAGAATTTATTACCGCGGGAGTGTGTTAAAGGTGTTATATTTCGAAATTGTAAGTGTAAAAAGTTGTAAGCAAGAAACGAAAATTTATAAGTAAGTAAATCTTTATAATATATGTAATTTCAAAAAGTTGTTTGTAATTGTGATTACAACTACTTTTTGTAGTTTATAGTTCAACTACTTTTTCAATTACTTTTTGAAATTATGTAGTTGCGATTACTAACTACAAAATGTAATTGTAGTTAGTAATTAGTAGTTTAATTACATTTTGCCCAACTCTGCTGGTCGGGTCGTTAGATTCCCTCTAATATGGTTGAGTTTAACGATGGCTGATCCGTGCGTCAACCTGTGAACGGGTGCTGCCGAGAGGGACTGGTCAGCTCGGCTTCGCTTTTTTTGACTACCTACTTAATATTTTTACTACGCAATTTATGTTTGTTAACTCGTTCGCAAGCATTACATGTTAAATGTGTCAACATTGTATTATATTATAAGTATTTAATAATTAAAAGTCAATTATAATAATATGACAAAGCCCTTCTGGCGAGTAGGCGACCAATACTGTGAAAATGAGTTTCTTTCACCGTTTCATCTCAGCAGTGGTCGTTACGAAGCGCTGGTATCGGTAGCTTTTCTTTAAAAATAAATTATATTTTAATATACTTTACACGTAACGTAAATTATACCTATTGTCGAGTATAAGCGCCTGTAAAGGTCTAATTACTGAATAAACATTTGAATCTTTGAATGAAAAAAAAAAAACAATAGATTCCGACGAATTGACACGCTCCTCCTATTCGGAAGACGGTCAAAAATTCAGTGTCGTCTTACGGCTGCAGACACGAGGCGGCGGTGATGACAAAGTAGGTGCTGACGATGCTTCCGGAACAAGTGAACCTTCCCAAGACGTGGATGCTCGCGATGAATTGGTACTGGCTGATGGTCACCGGCCGTCCGCCCGAAAACCTCCTCGTGTTATTCTGAGGATCTTCAGGCTCTGTAACAAATTGGTTCTAAGACCTAAAAGTTTATTTCATCATCATCATCATAATTACAGCCGCACAACGTCCACTGCTGGACATAGGCCTCTCCTAAAGATTTCCAAAACGACCGATCAAGAGCGGCCCGCATCCAGCGCTTTCCAGCGACCTTGGTCAGGTCGGCTGACCAACTTGTGGGTGGGTGTCCTACGCTTCGCTTGCCAGTACGTGGTCACCATTTGAGAACCTTTTTGCCCCATCGGCCATCGGTTCTTCGCGCAATGTGTCCCGCCAAAAGTTTATGGGCTATAGGTAAAGATAATATATAATTACTAACGTAACAGATACCCAACGCCATAGTAACTATTGGACGCAAAACTGGAAGTTACGGGTAGGCACACAGAGATGGCAGCACGCATGACTAGGAAAAAGTGACAAAGAAAGTGTTGAATATGCTTTAAAAATATTTATTGCATTTCATATAAGTCATATTTAATTAATTAGAGTACGACTCTATTTAAATAATAGTAATAAAAGATTTTAATGATTTTATTAATACCTATATAGCGCCATCTAGTGACAAGGAAGATAAATAATTATGTTTATAAGGCGATGAGTAGGCATGCTATAGGCAAATTAAAAAAACGCTGATGATCAAAAACTATCGATAAAAAAGTCGTATCGATAGTTCTACTATTCATCACTAGATGGATATCTGTAGCGCCATCTATAATTTGCTAGAGAAAGCCCTAACTTTCAAGCGTAACATCAATAACTTTTAAACGACACCCGGCCAGAAGGAACGATGGAAGGTGTAGTAAGACTGTCACCGAGTGAAATGTCACCCAGGAATGTAAAATACTCGTAGAATATTGCACGTCTGGCAGCAAGCTGGGTCGATGATACCAAACGGATTGCTGGAAAGAACTGGATAACTAAGGCTAGGGATAGGATACAATGCTCCAGACAATAGGTGGCTTATGCCCCGCAGTGGGTCGTTGAGACGATGATGATGAAGTAGGTACTTAAATGGCGAGAAGAGAAAAAGTTGATGGACTAGACAAGACGAGAAAACTTTTTAATTTACTTTCTCTGCTAAGTCCTGAAGGTGAACTCGTAGATAATGCTTAGCATTAAACCTTTTACATGTTGACAGTGACAGGTGCGAGTAACAAGGGGCAATTAATCACTGTCAAGTGACAAATAGGTATTCACACGCACTGTCATATGAAGTGTGTGGATATGAAGCACTGATATTCAATTAATATTCGTAAAAGTGTCCGTAAAGGTCTAATTACTAAATAAACATTTGAATCTATGAAATTTGTCACTTGCCACTTGTCTTTTGTACGTGCCTGTTCACACGCACTTGCAACTTGTCACTCCCACTCGTCACTTTGCAATATGTAAACTGGGCTTTAAGTTTTACCCTTCCTATTATAATCTTTAGATTATTGTTCAATATGTTACTAGTAGCAGTGGTCAGCGAGGGCAAGAATAGAGGAAGGAAGGAAATCGGAAGAGCCTTTGCCTAATAGATGGACGGTATAGGTTAAGTAAACAATAATAGTAATACTCGTACCAGTAGGGAAACCACCGGCCCGTTGTTAAGGGGCTACCTGAATTTACCGGGGTCCAGTGCTGCCCCCATTTGTAATAAATCATTTGAAAGGAAACGGAGACATCATTTTAAATTTGGACCTGATCAGACCCTAGATAACCCTTTAAACTATTTTATGAACTACTGTTTACAGTTTAAAGTGAGAACGTGAAGCTTTTCTACGCACATACACCAAAAGTGGCCGTTTTTCGCAATTGTGCGTAGAAAAGCTTCACGTTCTTACTTTAAACTGTAAACAGTAGTTCATAAAATAGTTTAAAGGGTTATCTAGGGTCTGATCAAAAACAAATTTGAAATGATGTCTCCGTTTCCTGTCAAATGATTTATTTCAAATGGGGGCAGCACTGGACCCCGGAAAATTCATGTAGCCCCTTAAGATGGCACTGTGACGTTGACGAAAAAGCAGCGAATGAGAATAGCACAGAACAGAACTGTAGAAAATGGCGCGAAAAAATGTATGCCTAAGCACAGCATTGGGCTGACGTGGGCTAAGAATCATTATGATGAAGTACCTCAATTAAATACTAAGTACCAATACAAATCTTGTTCTAATTATAATTAACAGCTGAAGTTTGGTGGCACGGCGGGAGTGCGCATTACTAGCGCTTCGCTAGTAAAGCGACACTGGGCGTGGTCCATACTTGGATGGGTGACCACAAGTGACATTAAACATTTTTTAGCTCCTCCGTGATTTGGAAGGCACTTATAAGCCGTTGATCCCGGCTGTCATCATTGTATGGCAATCGTCAAGC